>CM052797.1:97182687-97278252 GCA_028533885.1 Nasua narica | reverse complement strand
TACTATAAACCTATCAGTAAATAAAACTAAAGCTACTTGTTCTCCAAGTCAGCTAAGACTATTTACTACCACCTACTATATAAAGGGAAGAATCTTCCAACTATTTGAACCACAGTCCTAATCTATATCTAGTAATATACCCTATCATTTTAGCTAAAATTACAGTATCATGTTAAGACAAAAGCTAAAAATTTACTAATCACAAACAATATTCAATACAACTAAATAGAACTAAATAAATATTTTCCTTTTATTGAACAGGTATACCCAATCTTGAGACTAGCTTTATAGAACTCCATTACTATAAAGTTCAAGAGTGTCATACTCTAAGCATTAAGTATATTTAAAACTATTCCCTTTGATCTACCCAACCTAGTTTCAGCGCCACTCCTTTTATGACCCACAAGACTGAAATCATACCATGCACAGAAATATATTTTTAAAAGAAAGCTGTAAAACTAATCATAGCTGATGATTTTCATGTTTTCCTACTAACCTTAAATAATTTACTATTGTCAAGGTTCAGAAAATAGGCAGGAATAGGACCTAAAGGCCTATGAAAAATGTGTGAAAATTCGTTTATTTTTTTGAGAGGGAGAAAGAGAGAGAAAGACAGTGAGCAAGTAGGGCAGAAGGAGAACTTAAGCTGGCTCCACGCTTAGCAAGAGCCTGCTGTGGGGCTTCATCTCACAATACTGAGATCATGACCTGAGCCAGAAGTCAAGAGTGGGATGCTTAACCGACTGAGCAGTGCAGGCACTCCAATTTTTTTCTTATTAATGGGGAAATAAGGCTGCCATTACTTGATCTTAAAGATAGAACATCCACAACCAGCTCACAGAACCACTGAGTTCTGGGTCAGTGCAGCCTGAGAAATGTTAACTGAACCCACAAGTATCTTCACAGTGGCTTCCCACTGATTTTTATATCTTTCTATTACCTACGTGGTCCTACATGATCTGGCCACTGCCTCTCCCTAGTTCTCTCCATTTTATAGCTGAAGAAACAGAAACACAGGCCAAGTAACTTGTTCTGTCATATGCTGCTAACAAGTGATAGTCATATATCTATGCAGCTTGGATCCATAGTCTGTGCTCTTATTCATCATGCTGTTTTCATTCAATATTACTAATAAATACATTAGTGAGAAACATCTTTTACAAAAAGTAACGTTAATATATTCAGTGCTAAAGCATATACCATAGATTAATGCACGCTTTTAGTACTAATCTATCCTGTTTAACAAAAAGAAATAACGCAGCATATTAATAAGAGTGGCAGAAACGCATTTCTCTTGTAGCTTGACAAAATAGGGATTTAGCAAATAAAAAGAAGTAGACATTCAATGGCCAGAATTACCCGCCAAGAAACAGCTGAGCTGGTTGTTTCATTCTTCAACAGAGCTTTTTTTTTTTTCTTTCTTTTGGACAACTGTATGCAAAGCATTAAAGTTTGAGAGCTAGAAGTTTCAAACTGGGTATCAAATGATGTCACAAAAATGTGTGAAACAGTTTTAAAAGATTTAACAGGGGCTAACCACATTTACTTACCAGGTTTATTCAAATAGTAAAGCTGATTAATTCTAAGGAAGCAAGACTTAATTTGATGATTAAAGAACACAGGCGGGCGCCTGGGTGGCTCAGTTGGTTGAGCAACTGCCTTCGGCTCAGGTCATGATCCCGGAGTCTCGGGATCGAGTCCCATATCGGACTCCCGGCTCTGCGGGAAGTCTGCTTCTCCCTCTGACCTTCTCCCCTCTCATTCTCAGTCTCTCGCTCTCTAATACATAAATAAATAAAAAATCTTTAAAGAACACAGGCAATACTGTAAAAGAATCCCAATGGGAGATATGAACACTACTGCTTTAGGAGGTACCAATGTCTTTACTTTACACAGGGTACAAAAAGAACACAGCCGAAGGTATGTTACTCAACGTAGAGATAATAAGTACACAATAGCTCTAGACATGGATTCCAGCCCTTGCTCTATTTACTAGCTGTAATTGCTTGGGAAATACATTCCCATTAAACTGTAGTTTCTAGTCTGTGTCATGGACCTCGCAGGTTTGTGGAGTGTTACCAAATGAGATAAAAATATATGTAAAAATTTGGGAAGTATAATGTGCTATATAAATATGACACATAAATATGACATTAAAAGGCAAAAAATAGTATTTCCATTTTGTAACTTAATTTGTTAAACAGTAATTTTTGCAGTATCTACGTACTAAGCACTACTGACACTTAAAAAGATTCTTACCTAAGGAAGTTAAGTACAGAGTGGGAAACAAACTAGTAAGTAAATAATAGCAATATAAAGTACTATGAAAGGAGTACAGTGAAGCAATCAGTTCAAAGGGAACTAAGGAACATAAATATTAAATGACTTTCCCAAGGATAAATGCTTAATAAGTACTAGGACAGGAACTAAGTCTTCTGATATTAAATCCAGAATACCTTTAACCCACAGAGCCTCAGTACATCAGAGTACTACAATATGGTATGTGTTCTTTGGTACACAAGAACCGTCTTTCAAAATATACTGAACTCCAAGCTAGTTTCAAATACCTTGCATTGTCAGTAATTTTGCCTGGTCAAATGGTATACAGAGCTTCTTTCTAGGGGCGCCTGGGTGGCTCAGTGGGTTAAAGCCTCTGGCTTCGGGTCAGGTCATGATCTCAGGATCCTGGGATTGAGCCCCGCATCGGGCTCTCTACTCAGCAGGGAGCCTGCTTCCCCCTGCCTCTCTTTGCCTACTTGTGATCGCTCTGTCATATAAATAAACAAAATCTTAAAAAAAAAAAAAGAAACTTCTTTCTTAAACCAATGCCTGGTCAAGTTACCATAACAGTTCCAGGAAGTCCACATTCCTTTCCAAAGTTAAGTGTGTTACCTGATAGAGACAACTCCTGATAATTCTAATTTAGCTCTAATGCTTATCTGTATGGTTCTCTGAATGTTAGTTTTTAGTATAGGAGTGCTACCCAAATAAGCTTTTAAACTATTTCACTGTAGCTGAAATAGAAAGCACCAATCTCTACAAATATTACTGTGTGTCTTTTCGAAATCTTAGGAGAATCATGAACTGTCTTTGGCATCAGATCAACTGAGAATAGGCAGTAAAGCTCTATATAATTCACGAACTACTGAAAGACACATATGTTTTTTTCCTTGATAACTTCAATTGAGAGACAAACCAAGATTTCTCTGCTACACCTTTTCTCCAAGAAACAATGTTTCTTGCTTAATGACAATTAAAGTAGTCAAGTTTGGGGGATAGTAATAGGCCTCAGGCTGAAAACCAAGTTAACCCCCAAATTCCCTTATCTTTCTAGTTATGCTTAACTGTGAGACCACAGCGTGTAAGTCTATTTTCATTGGTACTGAAATACGGAAAACCGATTCTAAGCGTAGTGAGCTCTTCAAAAATGTTTTAGTTTTGATGCAAGGGATGACTCATTCTATAAAAACGCACAAGTCAAGTGATACGGTGATATGAACGCCAATTATAAAAAAATAAATTGCCGGACAAACTATTCTTGGACCCTTTTAACCCAGCTCTTGTCAACACTGCGGCCCACCCCCAATGGTCCCTTCAAGTGTCTGATCTGGTCTCCACTGAGAAGTAGTATTTGGTGGGGCGGATGGAAAAAAAAAAAAAAAGCCGTGTAGTGGTGGGATTCTCAGGCCCAGAAAGAGCAAAGTATCAGGGTCCTGGGGCGGGGTGTCACAGCATTTTCCCGAGGCCGCCCCCATCTCAAAGTGTCCTCACCCTCAGCATACCGAAAAGGCTGTATGGTCACTTGGCCCACTTTGCTTCACGAGATTATCCGCTCGTACAATGACACCGCTGTAACACGGAAGACCCACCCGGCGCTGGCGGGTGGTGTCGGACACTTCCCGCGCAGGAAAGAGAAAGGGAGGGGTGTTAGCCCAGGGCCTACCCTCTCCTGACCGTCCAAGTCACTGGACACCACCAAAGTGAGTTCTTGAAGAAACCGATCTGGGGGATTAGTCACCTGAGGTATGTGTCTGAATCCCGCGCCGGGATCCCGTGCGGTGCTCTTTAATCGCTGAGAGCAGACAACCCAGCCACAGCAGCGGCCGATCCTCAGCGTGCGCTTGGTTCTATCCCACCGCGCATGCGGAACCATCTCGCATCACGCAAGCGCCAACAGAAGAGGTCCCTCTACCTCACTGACCATAGAGTCTAGGTCCTCCGAAAAAAAGGAAGAATGTAGATCAAAGGAGGGCCCAAAAAGTATGCTTTCACGATATCTATCGTTTTCGTTAAGTAAGTTTCAAGGCGCAGGGAAGAGGTAAACTAATTCACTTGTTCTTGAAGAATTAATCGTCTCTCGAAGCTTCAGTTAACCATAAGGTGGCGCTGTGACCAAAGATGAAAAGTGGAAGAAGAGAAGGCGTGTACTCTTCTCTCCTGTTCTTTCACCCCGCGCGTGCAGGGTCTTGCGCAGCCTCCTGGGAGCTGGAGGGGGAGGGGCTGGAGGAAAAGCGGAAGTGAGGGGCGGTACGCTTGCGGGGTCCGAGGCCTTAACATCCGGGCATCTCCTCATTCTTGTCCTCCCCCACCCTCCCCACGTGCCAACAGGAAGCGGAAGTGAGGAATGCTATATACGTATCCCAGCTGCCACTTAGCAACGCGAGGAGGTCAGGTGACACAACCAGCTGACTCCCGTAGAGGAAGACACTACGGGAGTTGTGTTGCAGCCACGATTGCCCGGCCGGGGATCCGAGCCTTACTGTCATCGTCAGAATGTCGGGCAAAGACCGAATTGAAATCTTTCCCTCGCGCATGTGAGTAAAACGGGCCGAGCAGCGTTCGTAGGTTCTTGAAGGCCTGTCCCGAGCAGCAGTCCCTGCATACTCTGGACCGGCAGCGAGGTTCCTTGTTTGCTGGGCGAATCTTGAGCTCTCCCCTTTTCCTTTTCGTGAGTCTGGGGCGATACTCCTTAACGGCCCCCTCCCACATTCCTCTGAGGGAACCACACTGGACAGGGCAATCCCAATCCGTAAGGACAGGCTGCTCGGCCTTCTGGTTTTTACGGAGTTCTGCTGACTTTACTCATTAATTGAGCCTTTCATCCCGTTTTCCCTTATTGAGCTGGGCAGTGGGTTTATAGAACTGTGACTCATCGCCAGTTTTGCCTAAGAGAGGTCACAGTTTAACGGAGAGATGGACCAGCCAGCGAGGTTTGATAATTTGAGAAGGGAAGTTTACTATGGTAAGCACATAGAAGAGGCTTCTAGGCCAAATTGGGGGTTGAATCGAATTGCCTTAGAGTGGCCGTCAAATTTGATCTTAAATAGATCAAAATAGAAGAGAAAATAGAATAGAATTTAGTAGAATTTAAATAGATTCTCTTTCTCATTTTCCAAGATCCCACGAAATGTCACTTGCGGTGGGAAGCTATCCCTAAATTTTCGAGGTACTCCGTTTGCTCCCTCACCATTGTGTCTCGTTCAGACAGACCTTTGTTAATACCACCCATCAGATTGTAAAGTGGATATTTGTTTACATAGCTTTACAACTGAATTGTGAGCTGTCTCCAGAAGGAGAGAGTGTCTTGAGAGTAAATCCATAGAAGGGCTACAAAAAAAAGCATAGCACCCTAAGTGTTGGGCCAATTTTTATTATTTTAAGATTTTATTAATTTATCTGACACAGAGCACAAGTAGGGGGAGCAGCAGGGAGAGGGAGAAGTGGGCTCAGTCCCAGGACCCAGAGATCATGACCTGAACTGAAGGCAGGTGCTTAACGGATTGAGCCATCCAGGTGCCTCTGGCCAGTTTTTAACGCAGGTTTCTAGGTTTTATAGTTTTCTCAAATTAGCCTAACAATGTGTGTATAGTTAAGATTGTTATTTGCCCTCTCCTCCTCTTCTATTCCCCCCCCCCCCCCCGTGAGGAGTAGAAAATCAGGTTTAGCTTTGACATTTTAGATCTTTTGATTGTGGTCCTACTATTTCTTTGGAGGTGTTCTGTTTTTTTTTTTTCCTTCATCCTGATTTTTTTTTCCTCGAAAATTTGAGAATGCCTTAAATAAAAAAATAATCTTCAAATCCTAGACTTAGATTTCTGTCTCTTCTAGGTTGGCTGCGGCTCTTAATGAAATGAAAGGTTGTTTTTTTTTTTTTTTTTGCTTGTTTTTTTACCTTCACCTACTGATTTTCTAGTAAGTGTTTATATTAGGTGGGAAGCAAGTCAGCTGTGGAGAAAGGCACGGTTTGTAAAATAGATAAGGATCAAGGCTACCCTGGGGTAGTGAGATCTGCAGAACTCCCTGAACTTGACCCTAACTCTAACAAATATCTTCACTGAAAGACCACCAAACTAGCATGGCCTGAGGCTGTGTTCTTTGACCCCTGCACCCATTAAATGCCTGCTTGAGAAAGCCCAGTGCTTCCAGGAGAATTTGTTTGTTCTATCCAATACCTGATGAAAGGCCCTTGACCTCCCTTTCTTAGGTCATTCACTGAAAATGGCTTACAATTATGCATCCTCTCTTTTCCTTTTGAAATACATATCTCTCTCCTACAGCTTAGATGTGTCATTCTCAAGGATCTGAAAGCCATGTCTCTGAAATGTAGTTATTAGGTAGGATGGATGTCTCCCAGTCTCTGGGAGGATAGAATCCTAACTTCCATGATTGCCAGCTAGCAGACACAGCTGGCCAAGTGTCATTTTCAGTGACCAGCCCTTTGTAATTTTTCACTTCTGTGACGGTTCTTGAATCTGCTCTTGCTCCTCTCCCTTACTCTTTCTTTAAAATGCCCAACCAGGGGCACCTGGGTGGCTCAGTTGGCTAAGCATCTGCCTTTGGCTCAGGTCATAATCCCAAGGTCCTGGGATCAAGCCTCTGTCTGGAATCTCTGCTCAGCGGCCTCCCTCTGCCTGCCGCTTGCCTTCTTGTTCGTTCTCTCTCTGTCTCCCTCCCTCCTTCTCTCCCTCCCCACTCCCTCCCTCTCCTCCTCTGTCAGATAAATAAAATCTTAAAAAACAAAACAAAACGCAGTTCTGCACAAGTCAGAACGGAGTTCAGCTTTCTCCTACTGTCCATGGTTACTGAACAGAATCCGTTTTCACCACTCAAATGTCTGGCTGTGTTTATTTTTGATAGTAGAATGTTAACTTTTTTTTTTTTGTTTTTAGTTTGAGACTAAGAAGTGAAAATGAACTTCTTTGGGCTTAGACTAGAAGACTAATAGGTTTGTAAAAGTGAAAATTGCTATTTGAGAGCACTCAGCTTGCTGATTGAGAGGAAAATAAGGCACAGGAAGTTACTGCTTCTCTCAATATTTTCCCCAAGGCTTAGCAGCAGGTGTTTTGTCATGTAGTCAGATGTCTTTGATTCAGCCGAAAACAAAGTCATCATTCCGGCTGAAGGTCGAACATTTTTCCTAATGCTGAGCAGCTCTAAAACTTATAAAGGAGTCATTTTTTTAAGAGCTAGTTTAGAAAATAATGACTTGTGTGGCAGACAGTTCCACCTTACAGTGTTATCCTGTGAGGTGGGGCTGTTTCCCACTTAGGCAGCAGAGAGAACAAAACAAGTTTAGAGTGAAAGAAGAGGCATGAAGGATTTGCAGTCAAGAGTCCATCAAATCCAGGTTCTGTGACATACTGGCTGTAAGCCCTTGGGCGAGTCACTCTTCAAGTCTCAAGAATTAAAATGTATCTATTTCACAGAGATGTCATTAGCTAGGAGAAAATTAAAATTAGCATGGTAAATTCAATTTTATCAACCAACTTACCTTTTTTGCTATATTGAATCTGCAGTACTGGGATTTGACTTAAATTTTGAGCCAAGTCTTTGAGCCCCAAATTCTGGTCATTAGTGTCAACAAGATGATATGTTAAATGTACACAGTGGGGTGGAGAGCTCCAGCTGAGGCTGGAAACTGAAGCAGCTTCACTTGGTTGAACCTCCAGTGAGGCCAGTCAGTGCAAATTCAGCTACTGATAGTAGTTTTCAAAGAGAGCTGTTCATCGGGTGCTGTTTTTAATCGGCAGTGTGGCACGTGGTTGGGATAGAGCGGGCCTATGTTTGAGCTTTAGTTTGAGCTGTGGGCACGGAACTGGAGTCAGAAATGTGTTTTAATCTGTGTTTTTTTTTTTTTTTTCTGGAGTGGGAGAAAGTGTTTCATTTTTTTAAGCTTCATATTCAACATAGTGTTTAAAGTTTCTTCCAGCTATAGAATTGTCTCAGTAACCTTTCGGCTTTGGTACAAGATTCAGTAAAATCTAAGGATTTACCCAAAGGTCCATTAATACATACTATTTTGCAATTGGTTATAACACTGGTCGTATGAAATTATATCCCCTTACGCAAATCACTTTAAGTATCTAGGTTATACAATCTATTGTTAAATCTTATTACCTACTTTTTAAATTAAATTTTATCTGACATTTGGTAGCAAGAACAGAATTGTCAATTTCTGCGATTACTTTCTTGGCTTTGATATTGGGGTTTCTGATGGGAAAAGACTGGAATAAGAGATACGACTTCTATAGTTTGTCACTTTTCAAAAATATGTGTATATAGATTATATTCCTCTTACCTTTTTTTTTAATGACTGCATATCATTCCATTTTTTGATGAACCATGATTTATGGAACATTTAGCTTGTTTCCACCCTTTTGCTATTACACACAAGGCTGAAGTACTCATCCTTAACCTGGCATATACTTTTGTGTACATGTGGGAGTAAATCTGTAGGATAAATTCTTCACAATGGAATTGTTGGTCCTGAAGGTAAGTGCATTTCAAATTTTGATACTTATTAGTGGACAGATTTTTAAAAAATGCTTAATACATCTGTAATGGGAACACAGACATTATTTTAACTTGCAAATCAAATAAATATTTTAGCTATGGTGGCATCATAAAATAGGACTCTTGATAAATTTTATTATGATTTAATAAATAACTTTTCCCAGATATTGGTTAAAGAATTGTTTCTGTTTTAAGTAAATGAACTTACTATTTTTGGAACATTGAAGATGGGAATCTATGATATTGGGAAATAATTATAACTTTCAGTGCAGGTGCTATACTTACAATCATGATATCAAAGAGTAAAGCATAATTTTAGTACTGTTTGGGGGAAATATTTTTATGTTTTTTAAACAGTGGGAATTAATATCTTTAATTTTGTTTATATAGGGCACAGACCATCATGAAGGCTCGATTAAAAGGAGCACAGACAGGTCGAAACCTCCTGAAGAAAAAATCTGATGCCTTAACTCTTCGATTTCGACAGATCCTAAAGAAGATAATAGAGGTAGAATGACCTGTGCTTAGAACAGTTATTTATTTTAGAGATACCTAAGGAAAATCCAACATGGCTCTTGGCATTTCTTCTGCTTGAATGTTCTCTCCCAGGACTTAAGATTTGCTCCTCTGGTCATTATGGTCTCTTTAGAGAGTCATTCCCTGATCACCCAATCTGAAGTGACCACCGTATTTACCTCTGTCATGTTTCCTTATTTTTTTTTTAAAGATTTATGTATTTGACAGAGCAGGAGCACAGGGAGGGGCAGAGGAAGAGGGAAGGAGAATCTTAAGTAGATTCCATGCTTAGCGCAGAGCCAGGTACAGGGATTGATCTCAGGAGGGTGAGGTCATGACCCGACCTGAAACCAAGAGTCAGATGCTTAACTAGTTGCAACACTCAGACACCCCACATTTCCTTACTTTTGTCATAGCATGTACTGCATATTTTCTTGTTTGATTGGTTGCCCCTCACTGGAGAGTGTTAGTTCCATGAAAGCAGGGACTTAATCCTTTCAGTACTTGTATCCGGTGTCTAGAACAGTGCTGGCACAGAGTATGTTTCAATTTAGTACTTTTTAGATAAATGAAATGTGAATACGGAAATATATTTTAAAAATAAAGATTATTTCCCTCCCCCGCAACTACCCTTCTCATTTCCCAGAGGAATTCTCTGTGACACTTTGATTTATAGTCTTTCTGTCTGTCTTTCATCATGGATGTTTTAGTAACATGCAACTGTTAGACTTTAGAGAATTCAATTCCTGCCTGTTTCCCTTGGCAGAGTGTGGACAGCTTTCTACATCAATACATAGATCTGCCTCTTTCTTCATAACAGCTGCATGGAACTCCATTGAATGGATGATGGAATTTAACCATTTTTCTGTTG
Organism: Nasua narica; assembly: GCA_028533885.1. Classification (NCBI taxonomy): domain Eukaryota; kingdom Metazoa; phylum Chordata; class Mammalia; order Carnivora; family Procyonidae; genus Nasua; species Nasua narica. The sequence goes on along the minus strand of CM052797.1, from coordinate 97,268,072 downwards.
ATGAATGTGTGGTTTTACTATTTAGTGGGGGAGGGTACTCTTCAGGCCCTATGTGTATGCGTGAGCGCACTGAGAACACGGACTCCATCTTTGCCCCGCCATCTTGTTCATGGCTGCCCTGTGACCTTCCTCCGAGCTGAGTATTGTGGGCTCCATGGAGGTTAGTGTTGGCCCTGACCAGAATGCGGGAAGGCTGACTATCCCGTGACCGTCCCGCTGGGCGCCTCGCTCTGGGAAAAGCAGTGGATTATTGGCCTCGCTTGGCGGAGAGTAGCCGCCTGTGTGTCGGCCCCGTCCCTCCCTGTCGGTGAGTTGTCCTGAGTAAAGCGGTATAGCCGGTCCCGCAGGAGGCTCGCATTGTTTTTTTGGTCTCAGGGTGCCTTCTGAGTCCAGAGGATACTTGACTGTCCCTCCTCCACCTTCTAACTACCTGCGAGCCAGCCTGGAGACGGCTAAGCCGGCAGGGGAAGCCTGACGCCTGGCGTCGCCACGTGGGGGGAGGGGCCGGCGTGTGAGTGCGGAGATGGGGGTGCGCAGGGGTTGTGAGAAGGTCTGTATGAGAGCAGAGGGTGAGCCACCGACCAGCAGTTGCAGCGTGGCCGGACCGACAGTCTGCATGGTGAGGCGCGCTGGAGGGCAGTCGGGAGTAGGGGGAGTAGGGCGGGAATCAGAGCGGATGGAGGAGCGTTGGCTTAGGAAGGGGTTTGTGTGAGGCGCGTGTTCCTCCCCTCGGGACTTGTCTGGAGGAATCCAACAGCGGGAGGGCCCCTTGGGAATTAGCACCTTGAGAGGGTGGAGAAGGGTGAGTCGCTCTTCAGTGAGCTGCACTTCACTGAAAGAACTGTGGTGTCTCAGGAGAGTGGGGACCCAGAGGCGTGGAATCCCAGGGGTAATGACTGTTGAGGAGGATGTTGTCTTGGAGGGGGAAGGTAATTTACAGGCACGCCCTCTGGTTTGAACACAGCCCCAGGCCACTTGCTTGCCTGAGGATGAGGGAGAAGAAATTCCCACTAGGCAGGAGACGACAGTGAGGGAATACTCTGCACTGACTTAGTGGAGCAGGTCAGGCGATTTAGGCAGGGTGGCGGACAAGAGGTGGCAGCTTGGGTGTCCCCGCGGTGGGATACTGGGAAAGGGGTTATTTGTTGGAGGTTTGCGATGTCAAAAATGGCCCCAGTCAGTGCTCAACCTGCCTCGCAACAAATATATGCCACAGTCTTGGGATAGAATCTCAGGCACTTAGTTAACTTGATTGGATAAATGCTAGCATCAAGATAACTTGGCCTGAAAGGGGCCTGTTCCTTGATCTCCACGGAAGAACTACAAGAAACTCTGTGTGAGCTGGGAGTGAAACCTGCCATTTACACGTAGCATTTTAGTGACCTAGACAAAGAATTACTTTCCTCTGGTATGGAAGACCTTGTATTACAGTCATCTTCAGGGCATGGTCTGGGCCTTAGTATCTGTCCTCGCTCCTGTGGTTAATTGGTCCATTGCTATGGTATGGTGGCTGACTTAGGGGAAACCAAAAGAATCTGTCATAAGGGACATAGGTTGAAAAAATGGGAAAAACAAATGATCCTACCAATGATAAAATGGCAGAAAGGGTGCCCATTAAGGTCTCTCAAACAATTATGGCAAGATCTAATTTTATACAGGATCCTGGAAGAAAATACAGACAACCCAATTTGGTCTCGCTAAGCATTATGGAAGGTGTTGCTTAAGAGAAAACAGTTTATTCCCTTGAAGGAAGGCTCAAGAAAACCAGGTGCTTCCCAGGAGCTCCTCTGCTAACGGAAGAGTTTCGGGGTGTATACCCTACACCCCTAGAGACTCGGGGTTAGGCAACAATAGGGGGGAACCAGAGGCCCCATGTTGAATTAACCATTTATTGGTCTTGCATTAACAGACTATACTAACTCTAATAGATACTGGAGCTGAATGCATACTTTTGGAAACCCCTGGAAATTTTGGGGAGAAATAAAGGCTGTTGGTGTATATGTGGAACAAATTATCAAGGTCCTACAAACTAGTCTCTACTTACAGATTGGTAGGCTTCTTCCCCATTGTTTTCTAGTGTGGATTTCCCTCACTTGAGTATTTTGGATAGATCCACAGGTGGATTCAGGTTGTATATCTGAGTAGTGAAACCCATTGTGGGTCATGCAAAATGGGAACCTATAAGGGAACCTATAAGGCTGCCAGTTTCTGAAGAGTCATAAATAGAAAGCAGTGTGTGCTACTAGGGGGGCATGATGAGGTTACTGCCACCGTTAAAGAATTAGAAAAGGCAGAGGTCATCAGGCCTGCTCAATGCCCATTCAGTAGTTAGTTTGGCCTATAACGAAATCTAATGGGACTTGGCAAATAACAGTAGATTATAGGGAACTCAATAAAGTTACTCCTCCTGTCCATGTTTGTGGTGCCTAATATAGCCTTACTAGAGAAAATCATGGCATTCATTAAGACTTATCATTATGTACCAGATTTGTCTAATGCCTTTCCAGTATTCATTAGGACATGAATTCCAAGATTAATTACCTTCCATGTGGAACAGGAGACAATGGACCTTCCAAGGGTTATATCAGTAGTCCCACGGTTTGTCACAGGTTGGTAGGCAGAGATTTGGAAAAATGGATATTGTCAGAGACAATGGTGCTTTATCATTATATAGGCGTAATGTTAACTTGTGGTAACTTATCCTCCCTGTCTCAAGCAGTCTCATCATTGCAGGTGTAAGTCTCTGAGAGGTTAATACAGATAGGATCCAAGGGTTGGGTTAATTGGTAAAGTTCCTGGGCATTATCTGGTCAGGTAAGACAAGTGATGCCAGAGATGGTCATTAGTAAAATTCGAGCCTTCCCAATCCCTAACTGTAGAGGAATTACAGGCTTTTGGTTTATTGGGTTACTGGAGACTTTTTGTTCCCTGTCTCGCAATAGAGCAGATATTAAGACCTTTTAAATGCCTTAGGAGGGTAAGCCGATGGGATTAGGGTGCAAACCAATAAGAGGCTATCTTTTTTTAAAGGTTTAATTTATTAGAGTGAGCATGAACGGGGAGAAGAGGCGGAGCAGAGGGACACAGAGAAGCAGACTCCCCGCTGAGCAGTAAGGCCAAGGTCGTGGGGCTCCATCCCAGGACCCCGAGATCACAACCTGAGCCAAAGGCAGATGCTTACTGACTGAGGTGCCCCAATGAGAGGCTATCTTAAGGGCAAAAATGGCAGTAAAACAAGTACAGACCTTGGGGGTATTAATGCCAGGTGTGAGTTGTGAATTAGATGTAAATTCATAATCTAGAAGGGTTTGGCTGGGGGTTGTGGGATTGACGAAATGGGAAATGGATCCTGGTAGGGTTCTGGTCTCATTTATGGAAGAGAACAGAAACCAGGTATAGTCCCATAGAAGAACAACTATTAGCTAGATATCTTGTGCTTCAATAGACAGGAGGACTGAGTACTGATTTGCCAATGATGGTATGAACCTCTCTGCCAGTGGGAGAATGAATTAAGGACTTGTTCAGCAAATCTAAGTGTGCCTGTGTTCAGGTAAGCACCTTACAGAAATAACATGCTTACCTACAGCAGAGGAGTGCTTTAAATACCAACCCGCCGTCTCATGAACTACACTCATTACTAGGGCCAGTCACCTAAGTTAACCCAACCCAACCCAACTTCCAAAAGTTGCTGATACTATGCCTCCCTTTCCCCCCAAGTAAAGGAAAGGGAAGCCTCCCCTCTGGTAGATGCATAGCGTACAGTTGCAGGGGAAACCTGCCTATATGGCATTCCTCTGCCATCTGGCTAGATTCTGATATACTTTGGTTTGAAGAAAGAACTAAACAAAGTGGTCAGTGGGCAGAATTGAGAGTGGTATGGATCGTGTTGACATATAAGCCAATGCTCATTGATTAGGCTACCGACAGCTGGGCGGTGTTGTAAGAGTTGACAGCATGGATGCTTTGATGGCACAAAGAAGGTTGGAGTATATTAAATAGACTTCTGTGGGGAGTAGAACTGTGGGGGAAGGTATTTGGGAAGTATGCAGCTGTCCAAGTAAGGCCTATGTCCCTGCCCTCTCCCCATCCACACCACCAGGCAGTCGTGTGGCAAATGTTCTAGCCCAGGCACAAGTTCTGCTGGAGGAAATGCTGACCCTGTCTGATGTAGCAGAGTGGGTCCTTTGTAAATTGGGACAATGACTGATGTCCCAGAACTACTTGGCAAATAGTAGAAAGATTATGTTTGCCTTCAAAATATTTCAGTCCCCAAGCAGCTGACAAGGACTGCCCCCAGTGCCACCTCAGGTGACGACCCTTGTGCCACACGCTGGGGTTATGTTGGGCAGACTACAAGCCCTGTTTCTTGCCAGCAGATAGATTACATAGGCCCTTTGCCCATATCGAAAGGGACAGATATGCACTGATCTGTGCAGACACTTGCACAGGACTTGTACAGGCCTTTGCCTATAAAAGAGCTAATCAGGCTGCAAGTATAACAGATTAACAGAACCGGAGAGCGTGTACAGAAGTCTACCCACATAGACTCATCAGGGGTCATGTTTTACTGGTCACGACATCCAAGAATGGGCAGAGGCCTGGGATATATGGTGGTTTTCCCACCTGCCATACCGTCTCACTGCTGCAGGTCTAACTGGAAGGATGAATGGACTAATAGGAAACACATTAAAGACTTTGTCACCAGGCGACTCCCTCAAAGGATGGTCTCCAAGACTAACTGCTAATTCAAATTTTTAAAGCTGTGCCCCTAGCAGGACAGAACTCTACATATGAACACCTAAGCAGCAACACCCATGCAGCTCTAGGGTGCCGGTTTTGTTGGGAGGTCTGAGGCCTGTTGGGGGAGGAGGGACTACTTTTGTGATTGCTACAAGACTTCCCATCTGGTAAGACTCTAGTTCATTGGAAATTGACTTGGAATGCCTCCTCTGGGTGGCTCTGTGTCCTAATTCCTTGGGGCCAAGGCCTCACATCCAGTATTCTTTTTTTTTTTTTAATTAACATATAATGTATTATTTGCTTCAGGGGTACAGGTCTGTGAATCATCAGTCTTACACAATTCACGGCACTCACCATAGCACATACCCTCCCCAGTGTCCGTAACCCAGCCACCCTATGCCCCCCCACCCCCCCAAGCAACCCTCAGTTTGTTTCCTGAGATTAAGAGTCTCTTATGGTTTGTCTCCCTCCCCGGTCCATCTTGTTTCATTTTTTCCCTCCCTACCCGCCACGACCCCCCGCTCTGCCTCTCAAATTCCTCATATCAGAGATATCATATGATACTTGTCTTTCTCTAATTGACTTATTTCGCTTAGCATAATATCCTCTAGTTCCATCCATCCACATTGTTGGTTTTTTTTGATGGCTGAGTAGTATTCTATTATATGTATACACCACATCTTCTTTACCATTCACCTGTTGATGGACATCTAGGTTCTTTCCATAGTTTGGCTATTGTGGACATTGCTGCTATAAACATTCAGGTGCACGTGCCCCCTTCGGATCATTACATTTGTATCTTTGGGGTAAATACCTAGTGGTGTGATTGCTGGGTCATATGGTAGCTCTATTTTCAACTTTTTGAGGAACCTTACACTGTTTTCTAGAGTGACTGCATCAGCTTGCATTCCCACCAACCGTGTAGGAGGGTTCCCCTTTCTCTGTATCCTCGCCAACATCACTCGTTTCCTGACTTGTTAATTTTAGTCATTCTGACTGGTGTGAGGTGGTATCTCACTGTGATTTTGATTTGTATTTCCCTGATGCTGAGTGATGTTGAGCACTTTTTCATGTGTCTGTTCACAATTTAGATGTCTTTTTTGCAGAAATGTCTGTTCAGATCTTCTGCCCATTTCTTGATTATTTGTTCTTTGGGTGTTGTTTGATAAGTTCTTTATAGATTTTGGATACTAGCCCTTTATCTGATATGTCATTTGCAAATATCTTCTCCCATTCTGTCGGGGTTTTTTTGGTTTTGTTGACTGTTTCCTTTGCTGTGCAAAAGGAATTTGGGAAAAGGGACTTGATGAAGTCCTAATAGTTTATTTTTACCCCTGCTTCCCTTTAGCAGTGTTTCTAGGAAGAAGTTGCTGTGGCTGAGGTTGAAGAGGTTGCTGCCTGTGTTCTCCTCAAGGATTTTGATAGATTCCTGTGTCCTCTTAAGGTCGTTCATCCGTTTTGAATCTATTTTTGTGTGTGGTGTAAGGAAATGGTCCAGTTTCATTCTTTTGCATGTGGCTGTCCAATTTTCCCCACACCATTTGTTGAAGAGACTGTCTTTTTTCCGTTGGACGTTCTTTCCTGCTTTGTTGAAGATTAGTTGACAGTTGAGTTGAAGGTCCATTTCTGGGCTCTCTATTCTGTTCCATTCATCTGTGTGTCTCTTTTTGTGCCAGTACCATACTGTCTTGATGGTTACAGCTTTGTAATAGAGCTTGAAGTCTGGAATTGTGATGCCACCAACTTTGGTTTTCTTTTTCAACATTCCTCTGGCTATTCGGGGTCTTTTCTGGTTCCATATAAATTTTAGGATTATTCCACTTCTTTGAAAAAAGGTAATGGTATTTTGATAGGGATTGCATTAAATGTGTAGATTGCTTTAGATAGCGTAGACATTTTCACAATATTTATTCTTCCAATTTATGAGCATGGAATGTTTTTCTATTTTTTTGTGTCTTCCTCAATTTCTTTCATGAGTACTTTATAGTTTTCTGAGTACAGATTCTTTGCCTCTTTGTTTAGGTTTATTCCTAGGTATCTTATGGTTTTGGGTGCAATTGTAAACGGGACTGACTCCTTAATTTCTCTTTCTTCTCTCTTGCTTTTGGTGTCTAGAAATGCGACTGATTTCTGTGCTTTGATTTTATATCCCAACACTTTACTGAATTCCTGTATGATGAGTTCTAGAAGTTTTGGAGTGGAGTCTTTTGGGTTTTCCCCCTAAAGTATCATATCATCTGCAAAGAGTGAGAGTTTGACTTTTTCTTTGCTGATTTGGATGCCTTTTATTTCTTTTTGTTGTCTGATTGCTGAGGCTAGGACTTCTAGTACTATGTTGAATGGCAGTGGTGATAGTGGACATCCCTACTGTGTTCCTGACCTGGGGGGAAAAGCTCTCAGTTTTTCCCCATTGAGAGTGGTATTCGCTGTGGGTTTTTCATAGATGGCTTTGACAATATTGAGGTAGGTACCCTCTATGCCTACACTGTGAAGAGTTTTGATCAAGAAAGGATGCTGTACTTTGTCAAATGCTTTTTCAGCATCTATTGAGAGTATCATATGATTCTCTTTCTTTTATTAATGTATCACATTGATTGACTTGTGAATGTTGAACCAAACTTGCAGCCCAGGAATAAATCCCACTTGGTTGTGTTGAATAATCCTTTGAATGAACTGTTGGATCCTGTTGGCTCATATTTTGGTGAGAATTTTTGCATCTGTATTCATCAAGGATATTGGTCTGTAATTCTCCTTTTTGATGGGGTCTTTGTCTGGTTTTGGGATTGAGGTAATGCTGGCCTCAAAATGAGTTTGGAAGTTTTGTTTCCATTTCTATTTTTTGGAACAGTTTCAGGAGAATAGGTATTAATTCTTCTTTAAGTGTTTGGTAGAATTTCCCTGGGAAGCCGTCTCGCCCTGGGCTCTAGTTTTTTGGAAGATTCTTGATGACTCTTTCAATCTCCTTACTGGTTATGGGTCTATTCAGGTTTTCTATTTCTTCCTGGTTCGGTTTTGGTAGTTTATATGTCTCTAGGAATGCATCCATTTCTTCCAGATTGTCAAATTTGCTGTCAAGTGGCATATAGTTGCTCATAATATGTTCTTATAATTGTTTGTATTTCTTTAGTGTTGGTTGTGATCTCTCCTCTTTCATTCATGATTTTATTAATTTGGGTCCTTTCTCTCGTCTTTTGGTAAGTCTGGCCAGGGGTTTATGAATCTTATTAGTTCTTTCAAAGAACCAGCTCCTAGTTTCATTGATTTGTTCTACTGTTCTTTTGGTTTCTATTTTATTCATTTCTGTTCTGATCTTTATTATTTCTCTTCTCTTGCTGTTTTAGGTTTTCTTTGCTGTTCTTTCTCCAGCCCCTTTAGGTATAGGGTTAGGTTGTGTATTTGAGACCTTTCTTGTTTCTTGAGAAAGGCTTGTTTTGCTATATACTTTCCTCTCAGGACTGCCTTTGCTGTGTCGCAAAGATTTTGAACAGTTGTGTTTTCATTTGCATTTGTTTCCATGACTTATTTTTAATTCTTCATTAATTTCCTGGTTGACCCATTCATTCTTTAGTAGGATGCTCTTTAGCTTCCTTGTATTTGAGTTCTTTCCAACTTTTCTATCGTGGTTGAGTTCTAGTTTCAAAGCATTGTTCTCAGAAAATGGGAATGATGCCAGTCTTTTCATACCAGCTGAGACGTGATTTGTGACCCAGGATGTGATCTATTCTGGAGAATGTTCTATGTCCACTAGAGAAGAGTGAGTATTCTGTTGCTTTGGGATGGAATGTTCTGAATATATCTGTGATGTCCATCTGGTCCAGTGTGTCATTTAAAGCCTTTATTTCCCTGTTGATCTTTTGCTTAGATGATCTGTCCATTTCAGTGACAGGGGTGTTAAAGTCTCCTACTATTATTGTATTATTGTCAATGTGTTTCTTTGATTTTGTTATTAATTGGTTTATATAATTTGGTGCTCCCATGTTAGGGGCATAGATATTTAAAATTGCTAGATCTTCTTGTTGGACAAACTCTTTAAATATGATATAGTGTCCTTCCTCATCTCTTATTATAGTCTGTCGCTTAAAATCTAATTTATCTGATGTAAGGATTGCCACCCCAGCTTTCTTTTGATGTCTCTTAGCACAGTAAATTGTTTTCCATCCCCTCACTCTAAATCTGGAGGTGTCTTTGGGTCTAAAATGAGTTTCTTGCAGATAGCATATCAATAGGTCTTGTTTTTTTTAATCCATTCTGATACCCTGTGTCTTTTGATTGGGGCATTTAGTCCATTTACAGTTAGGGTAACTATTGAAAGATACGAATTTAGTGCCATTGTATTGCCTGTAAGGTGACTGTTACTGTATATTGTCTCTGTTCCTTTCTAGTCTGTTACTTTTAGGCTCTCTCTTTGCTTAGAGGACCCTTTTCAATATTTCCTGTAGGGCCGGTTTGGTGTTTGCAAATTCTTTTAGTTTTTGTTTATCCTGGAAATTTTTTCTCTCTCCTTCTATTTTCAGTGACGGCCTAACTGGATATAGTATTCTTGGCTCCATATTTTTCTCATTTAGTGCTCTGAATGTATCATGCCAGTCCCTTCTGGCCTGCCAAGTCTCTGTGGATAGGTCTGTTGCCAATTTAATATTTCTACTGTTGTATGTTACAGACCTTTTGTCCTGAGCTGCTTTCAGGATTTTATCTTTGTCACTGAGACTTAAAAGTTTTACTATTAGATGGCGGGGTTTTTTTATTTTTATTGATTTCGAGAGGGGTTCTCTGCCGCCTGGCTTTTGATGCTTGTTCCCTTCACCAAATTAGGGAAATTCTCTTCTATAATTTGCTCCAATATACCTTCTGTCCCTCTCTCTCTTTCTTCTTCTTTTGGGATACCAATTATTCCAATATTGTTTCATCTTATGGTATCACTTATCTCTCATTCTCCCCTCGTGGTCCAGTAGTTGTTTGTCTAACTTTTTCTCAGCTTCTTTATTCTCCATCATTTATTTGGTCTTCTATATCACTCATTTTCTCTTCTGCCTCATTTATCCTAGCAGTAAGAGTCTCCATTTTTGATTGCACCTCATTAATAGCTTTTTTGATTTCAACTTGGTTAGATTTTAGTTCTTTTATTTCTCCAGAAAGGGATTTTATTTCTCCAGAAAGGGATTCTCTAGCATCTTCCATGCTTTTTTTGAGCCCAGCTAGCACCTTGATAATCATCATTCTGAATTCTAGTTCTGACATATTACTAATCTCTGTATTGATTAGTTCCCTATCCATTGGTACTGCCTCTTATTCATGTTTTTGAGGTGAGTTTTTCTGCCTTGTCATTTTATCCAGATAAGAATAGATGAATGAGAAAACAAAATACTAAAAGAGTAGCAATGACTCCAGAAAAATATACACTAACCAAATCAGAAGAGACCTGAAACTGGGAGGAGAAGAAAGGAGAAAAGAAAGGAAAGAAAAGAAAAGGAAAAAAGAGTAAAGAAAAAAAAATGTGTGCGTGTGTATGTGTGTATTAGACTGGTGAATAGAACAGAGCCGCATACTTGATTTTGGGTGTATTTTGGTCTGTTAGGAGAAACTATGTCCCAAAATTTTAAAGAAAGAAAAACATATATATACAAAAATAAGGGTAAACACCACGAAGGGATGGAATATGACTGTAAAGATGAAAATTAAAAAAGATTCTAAAAAAGGAATTGATAATAAATGAAGTTGGTTGAAGAAAAAAAAGAAAAGAATATAATCGGCATGGAGACCAGAACAAAGCCATGTGCTAGATTTAGGGTATATTCTGATCAATTAGAAGAAACTATCCTAACATTTTTTTGAAAGAAAAACTGATATGTATACAAAAAATAAGGTCAAATACAATGAAGGGGTAGAATATGATTCTAACAATGAAAATTAAAGATTTTTTAAAGAAGGTATTGGTAAGATAAAATAGTTAAAAAATGTTAAAATTGGAAACAGGAAAAATTTTAAAAAATAGAATAAGAAAAAGTATAAAAAATTCAACTTGGAAAGACTAAAGAATCATGGGGAAAAAAACCCATGAATTCTATGTACTGTATTCCCTTAGCTCTGGAATTCCACAGTTCTCATTGATTGGTGAACTTGGTCTTGGCTGGATGTTTTTGTTGATCTCTGGGGAAGGAGCCTGTTGTACTGATTCTCAAATGTGTTTGCTGGAGGCAGAATTGCACCACTCTTGCCAGAGGCCAGGCTAAGTAATCTGCTCAGTTTTGCTCTTGGTAGCTTTTATTCCCTGAATGCTTTCCTTCGAGCTTTGGTGGAGGTGAGTGAAGATGGCGGCCGCCAGAATCTGGCTCAGAGAAGCCGAGAGCTCGGGGCCCCACTCCTCAATGTGCCTTTGGAGAAAAGCGGCCAATCCCTCCCATCTCCCTGGTCTCCGGCCGCACTCTGTGGTCATCTGGCCTGTGACTCACATTTCTGTCTCTGGCACACGGCCCCATTTGGAGTCTTCAAGCCCAGCAGATTCTTGCAGCAGCTTCTGCGCTGCTCCTCCTAGAGCAGGAAGTCTCCCCGGATCTGTTACTTGTGGGGTCCCTGCTCGAAGAGCAGTGGGCCGACTGTGCCTTGGCTCATGGTTTAAGGTAACCCCTAGCTGAGAGCACACTGCTCGGTTCTGTCTCTGCAGCCGGCTTCCCCGCTCCGATACCTGGGAGCTCTGCCATGCTCAGGCACCCCGGGTCTTTCTGTGACCCTGCAGGTTCTGAGACCACACTGTCCCTGCAAGGGCTCTAGCTCCCCCACTCAGCTTCTGGAGTGATGTCCCTCTGTGGAGCAGACTTCTTAAAGTTCTGATTTTGCTCTGTTGCTCTACTGCTTGCCGGGAGCTGGCCCCTCCCCCTGTGGTCTATCTTCCCATATATTGCCTCAGATTCATTTCTCTGCACGTCCTACCTTCTAGAAAGTGGTCAATTTTCTGTTCGTAGAATTGCTGCTCTTCTCTTTTTTTTTTTTTTAAAGATTTTATTTATTTATTTGACACAGAGAGATCACAAGTAGGCAGGGAGGCAGGCAGAGAGAGAGGGGGAAGCAGGCTCCCTACCAAGCAGAGAACCCGATTCAGGGCTCAATCCCAGGACCCTGAGATCATGACTTGAGCCGAAGGCAGAGGCCCTAACTCGCCGAGCCACCCAGGTGTCCCTTTTCTTCTAACTCCTGTTGTGTTCATAGGTGTTCAGAATAGTTCGATAACTATCTAGCTGAACTCCTGGGACCTGATGATATTTAAGTCTCCTAATTCTCCGCCATCTTGCTCTTCCCCTTCACATCCAATATTCTTTTTTTTTTTTTTTTTAAGATTTTATTTATTCATTTGACAGGAGAGAGATCACAAGTAGGCAGAGAGGCAGGCAGAGAGAGAGGGGGAACCAGGCCCCCAGCAGAGTAGAGAGCCTGATGTGGGGCTTGATCCGAGGACCCTGAGATCATGACCTGAGCTGAAGGCAGAGGCTTTAACCCACTGAGCCACCCAGGTGCCCCCACATCCAGTATTCTTAACCCTTCATTATATGTTGGTCAGGGCCCAGCACACGCAAAGAACGCTTCTGAATCTCTGACTCTTGGTGTTGACGTAGGGTTGTGTATGTACAACATAGACACATCCTCTGATGATATTAAGGAGCAAAATACATGGTTTCATCTCCCAGGGAGACATTAGCTCATGGGGACTAAATCACTACCCTGTTGTTGCTAACTGAAGATTTGCCATATCTGTTGCCTGTAAAACATTTCTTACTTTCCATGACCTTGCATTGTTAATGTTTCTATTGTGTCTGGAAAGATCTTGTATTAGGGCACACTTGCACTGAAGTTTACAATCGCTCCAACTGCTGAGTCTGTGGAAAGGACCTTTTTACAGGGTTGTTGGGGAACCACAGTTCTAAGTATTTTCTCTGGTCTTTTAAGTATATTAACATTTGTGGTATAAGGGTGCAATTCCCCTCCCAATATCTGACTGTATGGTCCTTGTGGAAGAATGGCATGTGAAGATTATACGGGCCGTAAAGATTATATAGGCTATGAAGATGTCAAGGGCAGAGGGTAGGAGTGGTGACAACACTGACTCCTGTTTTAGCTCCTCCATCTTGTTCATGCTGCATAGTGACTTCCCTTGGGGTTGTGTGTTCCATGCCCCATGGAGGTCAGTGTTAGCCCTGATTGAAATGTGGGAAGGGGTGTTTTCATCTTTCCTAAATGGTGCAGAAAGTGTGCCACTTGAGGCAACTAGTAGAGATGGCTGGCGCACAGAGGGTACCACTCTAGGTAACTACACTATGACCTCCCCACTGGGCCCCCTTGCTCTATAAAAGTGGTTATGATCCATATTTGGCAGAGAACAGGGGTGGGGAGAGTAGCCGTGTAGCTGCCTGGATCATTTGTCTTCCCTGCCACTCCCCGGCGGGAAGTTACCTGCAATAAAACTCTTTAAATGGTATGGAATGTGTCTTGCATTGTTTTTCCGTCTCAGAGTGCCTTCTCCCTCTGGAGGATACTTCACTGTCCCTCCTCCACCTCAGTATGTATGCTAGCGTTTCTGTGGAAAGTCTTAGAATCTTTAGGATCTGTCATTTGCATTTTTTTAAAAGATTTTTAAAAAAAATTTGAGAGTAAGAGCATGAGTGGGGATTTGGGGTTTGAGGGACCAGGGAGCCTGATGTGGGGCTCGATCCCAAGACCTTGGGATCATGGCATGAGCCAAAGGCAGATGCTAAACCAGATGAGCCACCCAGGTGCTTCCCCTATTCATTTAAATTTTTGATGGATAATTGCCAAATTGTTCTCCAGGTTGTTACACTAATTTACATTCCTACCAAAGGATTAGTGAGAAGACCTGTTCTCTCAGATTCATCCTAACTACCGGGTATTAATCTTTATTTGTTGCCCATCTATTGGGCTAAAAGTGGTATCTTTTATTTTTATTCCTTAAAAAAAAAGATTTATTTATTTATTTCAGAGAGAGTGAGTGAGGGAGTGAGCCAAGGGAGGGATCGAGGAAGAGAGAGACTCTTAAGTAGACTCCATGCTGAGCACGGAGCTTGAGGCAGGACTTGATCTCACAACCGTGAGAGCATGACCTGAGCCAGAATCGAGTCAGATGCTTAACAGACTGAGTCACCCAGGTGCTCCTAAAATTAGTATTTTTTAATTTGCACTACTTTTGATTGTGAGGTTGAACATCTTTTCATTTTAACAGGTAATTTGCTTTTCTTGGTGAATTTCTTTTATTTATCTTTTTGTGGAAATTCTACAAATATTCTAGTTAAGTGTGTAAATGCTAAAAATCTTTCCCCCCAGCCTTTAACTTTTTAAAAAATATTTGGTCAAATCTGTTAAGTCTTTTTTTTTTTCTTTAATATGGCTTTTGGGTTATAAATAATGCTTAGAAAGGCCTAAAAAGATTAAGAAAATATTCTGTGTTTTATAGTTGTTTTTTAACTTTAAGAATTTCTGGAGTGTGTGATGTAAGAAGGTAGGGACAAGCTCATTTTGTAAGTGGGTGGCCAGTTGCATTGTCTCTTTACGTTACTAAATTTCCGTAGAGACTTGTAACTCTTTCTGAACTCTGTGAACTCTGTTACACTTCATCGACTTATTTTGTTCCCCGTATTGGATGTATTTCCTTATTTTTAATACTTGGCAACTCTGCCTATCTGCCCCAGCTTTTTTTCTTTCAAAAAGATTGTTGGATTTTCTCAAACATTAAATAGTCCAGGTTTATATTAGAATCTCTATGCCACTAAGATTTTCTCTGCATGGGGGCACCTGGGGGGCTCAGTGGTTGAGTGTCTTCCTTCGGCTCAGGTCAGGCCCCAGGGTCGTGGGATGGAGCCCCACATCGGGCTCCCTGCTCAGCGGGAAGCCTGCTTCTCCCCTTCCCACTCCCCCTGCTTGTGTTTCCTCTTGCTGTGTCTCTCTCTGTCAAATAAATAAATCTTTAAAAGAAAAGATGTTCTCTACATGGCAGTGAATTTTTTTTTAAAGATTTTATTTATTTATTTATTTATTAGGAAAGAGAGAGTGAGAGAGAGCATGAGAAGGGAGAAGGTCAGAGTGAGAAGCGGACTCCCCGTGGAGCTGGGAGCCCGATGTGGGACTCGATCTCGGGACTCCGGGATCATGACCTGAGCCGAAGGCAGTCGCTCAACCAACTGCGCCACCCAGGGGCCCCCATGGCAGTGAATTTGAGAGATTAATTTGAGCACATTAGTGTGGATCTGTTCAGGAATAAGGTCCTTCAGAAAAGATAATTTTCTATTTCTTGATGTCTTTATTCTGATGTTTTAATTATAAGACACATGGTATTGTACTATTAGTGACCATAACCAAAACTGTTTAAGCAAAATTGGATTTTTTTGTTATCAAGTCAATATTTTAGACACATACCTGGTATCAAATACTGGTTTTTAAAGGAACATGATTTTGTTGTTTTTTCCTTGTAAAAAACTTGGTTGAATCAGTTCTTGCTTTATGCTTTTCCAGACTAAAATGTTGATGGGTGAAGTGATGAGAGAAGCTGCCTTTTCACTTGCTGAGGCCAAGTTCACAGCAGGGGACTTTAGGTAAGAAGACTTAATGGGGTGTTTAGAAAAATCAGAGTGCTTTCATGTTCATAATTTCCCTTCAAAGCTACTCTTAATGAAAAAACATCTAAGCATTAAAGATAAACGATGGGGTTAGAAGTGTTCTTTATTGTTACTCTGTGACCCTAACACCAGTGTCTCTGTTATCACCCACTTATGTCTGGTACCAAGCTGTAGGCACAGGGTACTTAACATTCTGTAGTGTGCTTTCATTTAAGTTGTATCATAAACACCCTTCCTTATTTTCACATAGCTGTATAAGCTTTCTGTAGATGTACGTAATTTATTAGCTGTTTCTCCTAATGGTGAACTTTTGGGGTGATTTTCAGATTTTTGGAATATTAGAAAAGATGCCGTGAACATTTTCATGCATATGTATTTTTGCTGCTGTAGAAGTATTTCCTTAGGGTAAGTTTGAGAATGGAATTGGTTTAAAGGGCATGAATTCTAAGGCTTTTGTCCTATCAATATATGCTTTATATACAAAGCGTGTAAAATGGTGTCGTTTTTGCCCAAAACTAGTTTAGGGAGGTTTGCCAGTTATGTTGTGTGATTCTCCCCAAATAAGCTTGTGTGGTAAACCAGGCAAAAATTGTTCTTCCTTTAAATTGAGTGCCTTCCTGAGGTCAAATGGCTATTTGGGGACAGGTGGAAATTGTTTTCAGGGTTTTTTATTTTAGTTGTCTTTACCCAGTGGCTCAATGTCTCCATTCCTAGTTTGTGTTACTCAGGAGCCTTAGTGGACAGGTCTGACAACCTCAGGGGCATAAGGCACCTTGAAGAGATGGACTTTGATTTTTGCCAGCGTTGGTAGAAGAGCAACTTGGATTGACTTTTCTAGCAGAGGGAGGGACTCAGTAGTATGTAAGTGGTATGTGAATGTGTTTTAGGGTGATTATGGTGAAAATACTTTATGATAGGAATGGGTTGGGGAGTCCGACAAAACTGGATGGATGTTAACGTTCTAGGAGAAGGGAATTGAAATCCTGCTTAGCCAAATCTAGAAGTTTGGACAGCAAATCTAGAAGGAAGGAGTTTTCTCTAAGTTATATTACCTGAATAGAAATCCTTAAGGTCACATCTGTGGCACCACGTGCTTGACTGAAAACTCAAGCAATCCCTGTACTGTATGATCATTCTTTGTTGTTTTCTTTCGGTTCAAGTTTTGAATGTTGTTCATTCTTTGCTCTCTGAGGCCCTCCTCTGGCAGCAGTGATTTTTCTTTTTCTGGAAAGACAGTTCCAAAACATACTTGTGCTACCTTACCCTTGTTGAAATTACCTGATGGGTCCCTCTAGTTTTATTTCTTACTCGAAAATCTCAAAATTCAAGGCCTTTTCTTTTTTAACAGCACCACGGTTATCCAAAATGTAAATAAAGCCCAAGTGAAGATCCGAGCCAAGAAAGACAATGTAGCAGGTAATTTTTCAACCCTTTAGAATCCTTCAGAAGAAAAGATGACATTTAAAAAATTAACCTGTTTATACAGCAAGATCTTCATGTCCTAATTAATCTCTTCTACTTAGAAAAAGTTGATTTGCTTTACGTGTTAAAATCTTTGTAGTTACAAAGGTAGTTTGTAACTGGTGGTTAACAGAGCATGGTGGGTTGCCAGAGCATGGGGGGGTGGGGAAAATGGGGACAGAGTTACAGTTATACACAATGAATGCATTCTAGAGATTGGCTGTACGATGTAGTGCCTGTAGTTAATAATGCAGTGTTGTGTATTTAAAAACTTAGGGTAGATCTTGTGTTGAGTATTAACACACACACCCGCACAAGAAAAGGGACACAGATCTTTTGGAGGTGATATGTTTATTACCTTGATTGTTTGATGGTATCACAGGTGTGTGCATATATCTAAATTCATCAAGATCTATACCTTAAATATGTGCAATTTTTTTTTTTTTGCACTTTACATATACCTCAAATCTGAAAGGAAAAAAAACTAACTGCTTGATCTCTTATTACTCAGGATAATTTGAGTATTAAATAGGAATGAACACTTAAGATACCAGGTTCCTAAGTTCATTGAAACCAGTGAAGTTCCAGTCTCTTGACTTTTGAGTATTTGCTGAAAAAGAAACACCACAAACAATGGTGATTAAGAAACAGTACTTCAAGGACATGTTTGTGAATCTACGTGTTTCTGTGTTTAACAGGTGTCACTTTGCCAGTGTTTGAACATTACCATGAAGGAACTGACAGTAAGTGTGACACTTTGGTAGTGTTTGTGTCAGGGTTCTCCAGATTCCTCTTTAAATGGATCTTTTTATGGAAAATGGGTGTTGGGTAGACTTTCTTAGAGTTTAGTGGTTCCAGTCTTAGCCTCCTCCTTATATGGTACACTTGGGGACAAGGGTTAATTAATAAAAGTGTTATGGCAGGGAGTCATAAAACATTATAATGTCTTAAAATAGTTTACTTCATCCTAGAAATGCATAAACAGACAGTCATTTGCCATTAAAAAAATATAAGGCCTTGGCCTTTGAGTATGAATCCACTAATGAGACTTCTGTGTTGTCCTTCTACATGAACTAATGCGTTGTTTATAATTTCCAGTTTGATTTTCTTTAAAATAAGGTCTTATACTCTGTGATGCAATCTGAATGCTAAAGCTTCCTTGATTTTATAGCTCATTCTCAATTTTAAAAATTGTCTTAGCATTTCCTAATTTGATCGCATTTTTGGGGTAGTAACACATCTTTATGGAGTCTTTCCAAAGTAATCAACTTTTTTTCACAGACACAACAATTTTTGGCACTCCTCTTCCACTGGTTCACGTAGAGTGTTTAGTGTAGCCCAAGAGAGGTAGCAGAGCAGGCTAGGGAGTCCCCGTTACTGGAGTGCCACTGCCCCGGGGGCGTCAGGCGGTGGGGCCCAGTGTGATAAAGTGAAGGTTGGTGAAAAGCTTCTCCTGTAGTTATGTTTAGAATAGTTTCCTTGGGAAGAAAAACATGTTCACTGTTACTCCTAACTACAGAGAACGGACCGATGGTTACGGGGCGGGGGTGACGTAGGCGGTGGGGAGTAGGGAGCGCACTTGTGATGAGCACCAGGCATTGCATGGAAGTGGCGAATCACTCTGTCGAACACCTAAAACTAGTATTACGCTGTATTTTAACTGTATTTTCATTAAAACTTAAATGCTGAAAATCTTCGGCCTGGCCTGGGGAGTGGGTCGGGTCCTTCACGTTTACGTTAAACAGGGGTCAGTGAATTCGCTTCTCCTTGTTTGGTATTAGTCTGACTTCTTTTGGGGAGATTTATGGGGAAGATTATTTACTTTGAAATGACAGATGTTGTCTGACTGGTTCTTTCAGGTTATGAACTGACTGGTTTAGCCAGAGGAGGGGAACAGTTGGCCAAATTAAAGAGGAATTACGCCAAAGCAGTGGAATTACTGGTGGAGCTAGCTTCGCTGCAGGTGAGCGGCCGAGGAGCCGGAGAGGCCCTGCTCTAGTTGGGTCTGAGGGTCATTTGGGGAAGACTCGCGTCTTGTCAGAGCATCCTGCACTTCGTGTTGTAGACTGTCTTCATGCCTTTCTGGGAAACAAGCCCAGAGATATTTTGATTTCTGAAAGGGTGGCTTCCGAACCATTGTTCATACCGATGACTAAAAAAACGTGTGTGCTTTGGTAGCGTTTCACTCTTTGGTGGGTGAGAACAGCAACAGTCAATACTAGATTTAAATGTGAATATAACATGGTTTATGCTTGAAAGCTATTTTTCCCCCTTTGTGGCCAGTTTATTTATATATGTGTGTGTGTGTGTGTGTGTGTGTGTGTATGTGTGTATGTGTGTGTGTAATAGAGCCTGAGTCTTTCCCGTTGCCATTTTATAACTTTAGGCAAATCTGAAGTAAACAAATCATAATAGTCTGGAAGTAGTGTTAGCTCTCTGGCAATTGTTGAAAAGTAGTCTTGGTTTCCACACGTTCTCTACAAGTGCAGCCCGCGTAAAGCCAAGTGAACAGGACATGACTAGGAAAACTTCATGCTTAAATTACTAATTTGTCCTCTTATTTTAGACTTCCTTTGTTACTTTGGATGAAGCCATTAAGATAACCAACAGGCGTGTAAATGCCATTGAACATGGTGAGTACAAGCTGCCGTGAGGCTCTTTGTTCGTCCGCTTGTCCATAGCTCCACATTTGCCTGGGAATCAGGCACTGATCGAAGGGTGGATAAGACCTTGCCCCGTCCGCAGTGGGCAGGGCGGTGTGGGTCAGCACAGGAAGGGGTTAGTAGCGGGTGCTTTACTAGAGTTGTGTAGTTCCCGCCAAATCCATAGGGAATGGTAAGTTAAAGATTCCGAAGTGTTTATTCATTTCTGGTTATGAATAAAGGATGAAACGATTTTTCAAAAGCCCTAGTGTTTTCTTTAGTTCTTTTCAGTGATTCAGTAATCTTTTGAACACATTACATATTTCACTTTAAATCCCTTTCCTATAGGCTTTATGTCCTGCTCTTCTCCTTGATTCCTAAACACTCTCCCATTTAATGCATTTATTTTCCATCTCTTCCGTTATTCTATAACTGTGCGTAGTGTCGGCACAGTACTTTCTGTTCAAGAAACTATGTTTCATTAAAGAAACATTCAATTTTAAGGTAAGAAAGGAACAGATTTTGAACAGCAAAGAAGTTATTTTGCGCTTTCATGTTAAAGAGGAAGTTATCTCATTTTTTAAAAATCCACACACATTTCCTGACCCGTTGCTGGTGCCAGACCTTGTAAATGGAACTGCAAGCAAAACAAAGTAGATGAGGTGATAGCTTCAGCTCTCAACGAGTTCACATTTTAGAAGCAGGCAGGCAGATTCTCTGTGAAGCAGCACCTTATGACAAGCCTAAAACTCAACTTAGTGCATTCTCTCCGTTTGATGATCTACTTTTTAACAGGGATTGTGATTATATTTAAAAGAACATCTGTGGTTCAATGTTGTATATTTACATAAATTCAGTATATTCAATGTTGTGTATATTGTGGTCCATAGAATTGTGTTTTGTATATTGTGTATGTTATCTGTCCATAGAAAGGACACTAGAAGGGCATATACCAAAATACTTACAGTTGTTATTTTAGGATGGTTGGATTATAGTTAATTTTTTTTTTGTTTTTGTTTTCTAAGTTTTCTGCATTAAATGTATATTAATTTTATCATTAGAAAAAACTGTTATACAGATGAACCTTGGCAATTTGAAAAAAGGTCTGAAGTTCTCACATATCTATTTTTTTAAACCCTAGTCATCATTCCCCGGATTGAACGTACCCTTGCTTATATCATCACAGAGCTGGATGAGAGAGAGCGAGAAGAGTTCTATAGGTTTGTTGGAATTGGCAGTTGTTAATTTTTTGTTTTGCATACTCCAAAGGCTCAATTTGCTCAGAGACTGTTGGCTTATGTTCTTTAGAATTAGCATGGCCTGTATTTTATTCTGATAAATGAGAAGCAAAAGACATAATATTGGCAAAGGCTCTGGAGACTAATCTGTGCCAAGTTTTGCACATATTTAAAATATGGCATCTCCAAGAAGTTAGGCCCTTAGGAGAAACTATTCATAGACTTGATTATTCTTTAAAACAAAATAATAATTTAGATCAGGTGTCTCCCTCATAAAAAGAAATGAATGAATCAATCAACAAATATGTATTGCATGGTGAACAGGTCCCAGGAGAAGGTATAATGCACTTGGGGGCATGATATAATATAAATCATGCCTTTAGAGAAATTAGCACAGTACTCAGAGAAATGAGGCATGTACATAAATTAGTTATGAACAGTTAGAGCTGGTAGGGACAACGGACGCTAAATAGGTAGTATGTAGAGGTCAGTGTGCCAGGTTCAGAGATGGTGGGAGATAGGTGAAGGCCTGTATTCAGGGAAGATCACATTCTTATGCTCAGATTGGCACATGGGATTATCTTCTTAAAAGAGCTTTGTCAGCAGACATGCTGGACCTGGATAGTCTCCTCTTCCCCCCCTACAAAGTCCATTATTAGCTTAAAATTTGTATATTCTACTTCAAATCTTTATTTTTAAAATGAGTTATAGATCACTGAAATTGAAATAAAATTTTGTTCTAGTTTGTAGGTGTTTGTGATCCTTGTTACAAAACTGGCAGAGATCAAATCTACTTAGAACTGAAACAGTGTTCAGAAAATTCCCTCCTTTTGTTTTATAGGTTAAAGAAAATACAGGAGAAGAAAAAGATTCTCAAGGAAAAATCGGAGAAGGACTTGGAGCAACGGAGGGCAGCTGGTGAGGTGATGGAGCCTGCTAATCTTTTGGCTGAAGAGAAGGATGAGGATCTTCTGTTTGAATAACCTTCCCTGCTCTGGTTCTTTCATAAGCCCTAACATGACACCAGTTTAATTCACGGTGTGTAGGTTTGGTATGTGTGGCTATTTATTTTTTGGCCTAAGAATTTCACTGGTGGTAAAATTTCCCTGGATGTTGGTTATGGGACTACCTTTGCAAAACCCTAATTCAACAACCATTTGTCACTTGAGATTTGTAGACCCTGCCCAGGAACCTGTAGAATTTATTCGGCAGAAGCAGTACCCTATTCCATGTGTATCTGTTCAAGTGATCTGCTTACCAAGCATATTAGGAAATTCCCCTTGGGAAACAGCAGTGGCCTCAGGCCAGCTGTCGCTGCAGCAGCCGGCGTTCCTTCCTGCTCTGACACTGTGGCCTGAGAATCCTGCAGCTGTCCCGTGTAACCCTGGGCCTTCTCTCGAGCTTTATGAAACCTTCACTGTTTTTCCTTGCATGACAGGTCTCTGTCCTGTCATGGAGTTCTGCCAACTTTAATGTGATTATGGTATAAACAGTAAAGTGATATAAAAATGAATTGTTCCTTTTTTTTTTTTTAATTTACTAACTGTATCAGTCACGTTCTTAACCTCAGATTGGCACGTGGGATTGTCCTCTAAAGAGCTGTGTTGCAGACATGTAGGACGTGGATAGTCTCTTCTTTTTTCCCCCTTCAGTCTTTCCCTAATGAGCTTACTGAGATGATTGCTGAACTTTGGGGTTCTTATAAACATGCCAGTGAGTTAAGAGGGGTTAATACCTCTTTCCTAATCTAAGAAAAAATAATTCTCATCTGAGAGTATGTAGTAAGGTAACTTGTATCTTATAAGCAGTAACACTTGCTATCTCCCATTAAATAGGAAGATTTATTAATTTGAGTGGCCATATCAGGAGCTGACTGAGGTTTTTTGTGCTGTTTGATCTGGTGAGCCATCCACGTTCACTCGGGCATTCTTGTACCCACCTGGGCATTTCTGACGTGATTCGCTATGGGACAGTTTTTGGTGAAATTAACACTTGGCTAATGAGTATTTCATGTAAGTCAATTGGTATCACAAGCCTAGGCTTTTTGAAGTACCAAGTAATTTTGTAAACATTTAATACCTGCTACAAAATAATCTTTAGTTATGTGCCAGGTCTTCTTTTAAGTGCTTTATTTATAAGATCACAACAACCCTAAGATGTGTTATTTTAATTGCACATTTCACAGAAGAAAATTTTAAGGCACAAGGAGCTGGAGTAATTGGTTCTAGGTGAAAAAGCTTAGAAAGCGGTGAATCCAGGATTTAAATCCAGGCTGTCTACCTTCAGTGTTTTTATATCCTCCTAACCCTTTTTTTTTTTTTGCCTCGCCTATATTTAAAACTTTGGGTAAAGGTAGACCTAAGACCTGTCCTGGAGGAATATTTTGGCAAATCTCCTTTTTGAACTGGATGTCTTATTCTGTAAGTAACTTCAGTAGTTATTGGAAAACCAACAAGTGAGTTCCTAAGCAGTGTTACCTGTTTTCAAGGCTTAACATTTAATCCTCCCAACACTGGAGTGAGGTGTAAATACTATTCTCTCCATTTTACAGAAGAGGAAACTGAGGCTTTGTCAAGTTAGAGGGTAGAGCTGGGATGCAGGCCTTGGTTCTTAAGCGTATGTACTGCCTCTCTAAGAGGCAAAAAAAAAAAATAGCTCGAAGGGTATGAGATCCCCGATTACTAAATGGTTTTTCACTCAGGTAAAGTCAGTGTTAACCTTCACGTGCTGAGGCAAGAGAAATACCTAGATTTCTCCTGTGGCTTCTTTTTTTTTTTTTTTCTCCTGTGGCTTCTTAAAGCTCTTTTTTATTGGCCTTGGCTAAACTCCCTATAAAGCTGCAGATGACTATGGTTTTAGCATATTGTTAACTACAAATCTGAAGCAAACAGTGAACCAGATTTGTTGTGTTGAGTGGTGTGATCCGTAGGGGAAGGAAATGATCAGGAGTAGAAAGCCAGATGTGTAGCAGGTGTGTATACGTGTGACACTTTTTGTTGGTATGACTGCCTCCTTTGGGAGATGTAGGGTGGGGCGGTAGGAAAGTGTTATGTATTTGTCACCTCACATTCTAGCCTTTGTCCCCTCAAATCCTTGGCTGCATATAAGTGAAATTTGCCCGAGTATTACATATTTTTTTCCTAGAAAATGTTTAAATTCAGTGTTACATTTTCTTTAATAAAACTTTTTTAAAACAAACAGAACCTACATCTGTGCTAATAGGGGGCACTCCCCCACCATGAAGAATAAATTAAAAGTTATTTTATGTATGTTTCATGCAGAGGTTCCAGTGGACTTATTTCTGGCAAAAACTTGCAGACCGAGTGGCTAGGTGAGTTGAAACCTTGACTAGCAGAGGATGTAAACAGAGAACATACTCAGTGGTTTTATTTGAAATATAATTTTACTTTTTCACAATACAGTGTGCAGTATGACAACTCAATAAGAGTGCAGGTACAAGGTAAGAGTACAAAGGAAGATTAACAATAGATGTCAGAAAGGTTACCTTTTATTAAGGCTAAATCCCTGGTTTATAATTTCCAAACACATTCACAAAATTACATTCAAATTATTCCTTATCAATACTTATTCCTTAGGCCATGAGAAAAGGAAAAAGAAAATCCAGTAAAGTAGATCTGGATTAGTCTAAATACTATTCTTTTCCATTTGTTCTGACTTATGAAAATTTGGTGAGGGAAGGTATATCCTTATTTGAAGTAATATGAATTTTATTAGCTATTGCTATCATTCTTATAAATGGATAAGACCTCCCCCACACTGGGGTCTCCAGTCAGAGCCACACAGGACAGGAAATGGAACTGGCTAGAGTGGCTGGACAACTGGGTGTGTAGCAAGGCTTTTTTTCCTTATCTTTTAAGGAAGTCAACAACTAAGTTTTCACTTTGTTTAGGGACTGTGTTGATATTCAACACATCCATCTCACTGAGACTGAGAAAAGTTAGGGATATAAACATTTCTATCCCTCTCCCATTGCCGATTAGGAGAGGACTACAGCACTTCACTGACCCCCAAATTCTCTTGTCAGTCAGCTAGGAGTATTGTATGACATGGCATGGGCCTTGGTGGGGGCTTTGCTTGTGAAAGCACATGGCCCTAGTGTGGCTCGACGGTCTGTAGGCTAACTCAGGAACTGGCGCAACAGCTACTTAAACTGCCAGCCTTTTAGATCTTAAGGCTGGAAACAGTTATCAGTTACGAAAAGCAGCTCATAAAACTCCACTGTCTACCACAGACTACCTTTCATTCCTTAAGAGAAAGTAAACTGGAAAATTGAAAAGATTAAGTGCTAATATTGTTGGTTTTCTGTCCTAAACTGGAGTGTTTCAGATCTGAAAAGATAGTATGACATCTCTTCCCTTGACCCAGGAATGTTACTTTCTTCCTAAGGAACGGCTATCTTGAAAGTATTTCCATAGAAGACACACTGCAGCCAACTTCAAGGCCATGCAAATTTGAACAGAAAAGGCAACATAAACTATCTACATTTGTTCAAGTAAAATTACATAGAAATCAGGTATATACACAACAACGAGACAAACTACTCATTAAAAACAATTGCTTATGTTAAATTAAGTGACAGCTCCATGTTATTCCAGTGTTTAGCTTTGGGAACAGGAAATGCTGTAGCTAAAGTCATAAAAATAAAATCAAGACATTCACATTTGAGGTCGTTTGACACACATAACACCCTCCCTAAAGGCTTGAAAAGACTACAAATTAACTTTCCATGCCAATTACAGAAGTTGTATTTTAAAGCTACAGCTATAGAGACAGTATGGAAATCCCATTAGCTTAAACATTTATGATTTAGCAAGCCGTTGCATTCTGGTTATAAGAGGCAGAACTTGATAGGATAAAAAGTTGGTTCTGTCCCTGCCCCCATCATTGTTCTTTTCCTATAATGTTCAAATGACTTTCAGGTCATCCTTTCCTTGTGATCTCAAAGTCAATTGTTACAGTATTTTCCCTTGGCTATAATTTTATTCCAATGCTGAATGAGTTAGGTATCAATGACCACTTGTCAACCTATTAAATATTAGTATACAGTACAGCAGCTATATTCATCCCAGAAGTCCAGTTTATTACATATGGCACAGTCATCAAATTATACTGTGCTTATATAGAAAAATGCAAAACTGTCAAATATGCTCTATCCTCATGTATATGAAAAACGATTTGTATCATGAGGAAAAACTAACCATCAACAGTTTATATGACCATTTGCCATTCATAAAAGTGTACATACATTCTATTGTACTACACAGATGAGAGAAAGGAAGCAAGGTTATAGAATCACTTGGGACAATATAAGCAAAAACTTCAGAAAATCGTTAAAAAGATCAGCATATGCTATATATATTTAACTAGATCAGAATCTGTTGAGTGTGCAGTGAAATCTGATCCACAAATTCTGAGCTAAACTGGTGTTTCTAATGGAATGTTTCAGAATTAAAAAGACACACAAATGAATTCAAGCCTAAGAGAGTAGCTTGAGACCAAAGTGGCACCATTTTAGGATAATATTTCTGATGACAAAACAAGCCTTCTAACCAAATACTGTCCTGCCCAGTACAGAGGCACAGTCATCCCCCGACCCCACTCCCATGAAGTCCTTTAAGTTAACTATTAAATAGCATCAATATTTATAACTATGTGAGACATGGACCCTTGTATATATACAGACACGTTTTTCATGGAAATAGGACCAGGCAGAAAAGACTTAGGTGAAAACAGAATTAAAACGTTTTTACACGGATAAAATGGAACTGGTCTGTTGAAAGCTTCCATTTAGAATCCCCAGAGGAGGCAAGAACCTCTAAAGCCATGTCCAGAGAGTAGACTGCTATGCACAAATTGCCTAAGGGGATGTTCTCACTAGTTTGAGATCAAAGAACAGGTCTACAGCTTATTTGGCCTGCCACCTCAGGGTCTTGCTGAATTATCAGGGCTCTTCCTAGTGGCAGTTTGCCAGATCATACCACAGAATGGATGTTTCCTTCACCTCAGCCAAGTGGATGGTACCCACTGAGGTTCAGTATCAAGTTTGTTAATCAACCTAAGCAATTCCTGATAGGCTTTATCAAGATCTGAATTCACAATTGCCGTGTCAAAGTAGTGGCCATTGTTCTGCTCCATCTCTCTAGTCTTCTCAATGATTTCTCTCAACTCTTCAGGCTGTAAAGAGAAGACAAAAACAGGTAATTTCCATTCCTTACCAAAATATACAATGAGTCAGAGGTGACTGAAGAACAAAAAAATGACCTTCTATTGCTTGCTGTCTCTCAAAATCTGCCACTTCAGGAGATCCTTTTAAACCCTGTCATGGCCTCCGATTTCCTTTGCTCTGGTGTCTTCAGGACTCATACTAAATCCTTTGGGACTCAATACAACCAGTTTATACTGCTACTCAGGTTTTTATGTATTTCTTTTACTCACTAGAGGCTTCAAGAGCAAAGATTATTACTAAGAATCCCCTACAAACATTTGTTTCCCTAAAAAACAACATCTTTTCTAATACAGAGTGAACCTTTCAGGTTGAAGCGAGGTTGGTAGGACCCAAAATGCCATCTACTCTTGGCTTCATAAAGATCTGCTGTCCTTTTAGATCTACTGCAGAGTTTGGCAGGGTAAACATCATGGGAAAAGGAAAGGATCAACAGAATGGGTATCTTTCCATGAAAACACTGCTGGTCAATCCAAGATTTAACCATCTAATGTTCTGGGGAAATTACCTGGCTAGCTTCTCTGTTTTCAGTACATAAAGGAGGTCTTTAAAGATGCAAAAAAGTATCCTAAGGAGAGTTTGGGAAATGATTCAGAGAAGGCTACTTTAAAATACTGGGTAAAGAAGGGGCGCCTGGGGGGCTCAGTGGGTTAAAGCCTCTGTCTTCAGCTCAGGTCATGATCTTGGGGGCTCAAATTGAGCCCCACATCGGGCTCTCTGCTCAGCAGGGAGCCTGCTTCCCCCTCTCTCTGTGCCTGCCTCTCTGCTTGCTTGTTATTTCTCTGTCAAATAAATTAAAAAAAAAAAAATACTGGGTAAAGGAAATAGTGAGGTAGGGTGTGAAACAGGCAGAAAACTACCCCCAAATCACTTGTCAATGAAGAGAACTAAAGTCCAAATGTCTCTGATATAAAAGTCACAGACCAAGTACTATATTGGACCCACAATACAAAACAACTTATTCAGTTGGTTGAACTTCTGCAACAGAAGGAAAACATATTAAAAATATGACGGCTCCGGCCTGTCCTGAGGCAGTTCTTGTGTGGCTCTCTAATTTTCATTCTGGAATGTTGTGCATCTGGCTGTGGTACACAGAATCCTTTGTTTCCTAGGGACTCTACTATACCATTTTAACTAAACACACTGTAACATTCTTGCTAAAACTTAGGTCTACTCAGATCTCAAGACTACTGAAAGAACATTCCATAAGTCAAAACAGAATCTAAACTTTGTGGTGCTAGAGTTGAAATGTAAAGCCCTACATCTCACACAGATTCACATAAAGAACCAATCCACCTAGTTTTTCTTTATCAAATTTAAGGCATTATTTTGTCTTTTATTTATACCATTTATTTTATAATACCATTTATTTTAATTTAGGTTTTATACCATTTATTTTAACTTAGGTTTTAATTTTCTATTTTTCAAATTATAATTCATAACTAAGATGAAACAAAATATTTTTGTGGAATAAAGAGGCAGTAAGATACACCACCCTCTATATATTCTTACTGGTGTGCATGGAACATGCACCCAAATAAAACTGATGTTGGATCATAAAATAAGGCTGAAACATTTTTGAAAGATTTACATCTTTATAGACTATGTTCTCTGACCACAATGGAATTATAAATCAGTAAAAGAGTTTTTTAACCTCCAAATATGTGGAAATTACATACTTCTAAATAACCCATGTGTTCAAGAAGAAAATGACAAAGGGAATGAGAAAAAACAAAACATAAAAATTTGTACGATGCGGGGCACCTGGGTGGCTCAGTGGGTTAAAGCCTCTGCCTTCGGCTCAGATCATGATCTCAGGGTCCTGGGATCGAGCCCCACATTTGGCTCTCTGCTCAGCGGGGAGCCTGCTCCCCCCCCCCACCTCTCTCTCTGCCTACTGGTTGTCTCTCTCTGTCTCTCTATCAAATAAATATATAAAAGCTTTAAAAAAAAATTTGATGCAACTAAGGAACTGCTTAGAGGGAAACTTCTAACTTTGTATTAGAAAAGAAGAGGGGCGCCTGGTGGCTCAGTTGGTGAAGCATCCGCCTCTGGCTCAGTTGATGATCCCAGGGTCCTGGGACTGAGCACCACATCGGGTTCCCTGCTTAGTGGGGAGCCTGCTTCTCCCTCTCCCTCTCCCCGCCTGCTGCTCCTCTGCTTGTACTGTCAAATAAAATCTTAAAAAAAAAAAAAAAGGAAAGGGGAAAAAAGACTTAAAAATCTAAGTTTTCTTCAGAAACTAAAGCAAATGCAAATTAAAGCCAAAGTATAAGTCAAATAGAAAAGAGACAAATAATAAAATTAAAGACAAAAGGCCTCTGACTTAATTTTTTTTTAAAGATTTATCTCTATTTGAGAGAGTACATGTGTGAGCAGGGGGAAGAGCAGAGGGAGATGAGAGAGAATCTCAAGCCGACTCCTGCTGAGTGTGGAGCCTGACCTGGGACTCCATCCCACGAGCTGAGATCATGACCTGAGCAAAACCAAGAGTTGGACTCTTAGCTGACTGAGTCACCCAGGCACCCCTCCATCCACGACTTAGCTCTTTTTCTAAAGTGTTTTGGTTATTCCTTTTAATTTCCATATAAATTTTTAAAAAATCCATCTTTTCAATTTCTATAGGAACACCTGCTGGGATTTTTCTTTTTTGGTAGGGGCTTTCTTGAGATAGAATTCATTTACAATTCACGTATTTTAAAGTGAATGGTTTTAGTATAGTTACAGAGCTATGCAATCAACACAATTTTAGAATATTTTCATCACCCACTCCCTCTCCGCAGCCAAAAACTCCCTGTCTATAGGCAGTCATTCCCCATTTTCTCCCAATCCCCAGCCCATGGCAAACATTAATCTACTTAGGTCCCTATAGATTTGCCTATTCTGGACATCACATAAAATGGAATCATGGTCTTTTGTGACTGGCGTCTTTCACTTACAGTGTTTATACCATGTATGAGTACATCATTCCTTTTTATGACTGTTTTTTGAGACTTATAATAAAGCTGCAGTAATCAAGACTGTGATATTAGCATAAATACAGGATAGAGTCCAGAAATAATCCCCACCCTGCTTCCTGCTACATATTTCGGCAGGTCGTTTTTTTAAAAAGGTGCCAATGTAATTCAATGAGAAAAAGGATAGTCTTTTTCCTTGATGCTAGATCTCACCCTTATTTCACTCTGAAACAAAGATAAGTTTGAGAGATTACACAAGAAAGGTTTTATAAGAAAACATGGGATAAAATCTTTGTAATCTTGGAGCAGGCAAGTTTTTTTAGACAGTACACAAAAATCATTAACCATAAGAAAAGTAAAAAAGTGTGCTTCTTTAAAATTAAACACTTTGAGAAAATATTTATATCCAGGATATATATAAGAATTTTTACAACTCCCTAACAAAACTCAAAAAAAAAAAACTCACAAAAGAATATGCCTAAGTAACTACATGAAAAGATACTATCATTAGGCATCAGGCAAATGCAAATGAAAACCTTAATGGTAACACTTCACACTTACTGGAATGGCAAAAATTGTTAACAAACCAACAAAAGCAAAATCTTGTAAGGATGGGGAACCACACTTGATCTTAGCCAAAAGGCCGAGAAGCGATAAGGATGGGGAACCAATGGGATCAAACTAACTTAAAACAGTTCGGCAGCTTTATATAGTTACAATATACACTTAAAATATACACTTAACCATCCAGCAATTCAAGAGAAACAAAAACATAGATGTCCACCAAAAGACTATGAATGTTTACAGCTGCTTTAATCACACCAGCTCAAAATTAGAAACAACCCAAATAATTTTTTTTTAAAGTTTTTATTTATTTGAGAGAGGGAGACACATAGAGGGAACACAAGCCGGAGGAGTGGGAGAGGGAGAAGCAGGCTCCCCACTGAGCAGCGGACCCTGGATCCATGACCTGAGCTGAAGGCAGACGCTTGCAACAACTGAGCCACCCAGGTGCCCCATCCCAGGTAATTTTTAACAGATGAATATACTGTGATATATTTATAGCTCATGGTCTACCACTCAGCAGTATGAAGGTATGAACTACTACTGTTAGATGCAACATTGATGAATCTCAAAAACATCATGCTGATCAAAAGCCAGATGCAAACTTAAAACTCTATGGTTTCATTTATATGAACTTCTAGAACAGACAAATCTATAGTGACAGAAAACAAATTAGTGGTTGCCTAGGGAAGAATGGAAGGGTATTAACTTCAAAGAAGCTGTATAAGTTCGCTATTTCCCAGGGTGCCTGGGTGGCTCAGTGGGTTAAAGCCTCTGCCTTCAGCTCAGGTCATGATCTCAGAGTCCTGGGATCGAGCCCTGCATCGGGCTCTCTGCTCAGCAGGGAGCCTGCTTCCTCCTCTCTGCCTGCCTCTCTGTCTACTTGTGGTCTCTGTCGAATAAATAAATATAATCTTAAAAAAAAATTAGAGAATTTTCAGTAGCAAATCAAGCATACTGTAAAATGCTAAAACATTTTGGTACTGTTTAAGTTCTTCCTTTAAAAATATGTTATAATTGGTATCTTTCTAGACTTTACTCAATTTGGGACAGCTAATTAAAAATAAATAATAGGATAAATAATCCCATGCAAATACTATCTGAGACCACTAACCCAAAGAAAGTTGCCTAACATGTTTTGGAATGATATATGGCCCTTGCATGATACTGAATCCTTGGAGAAGAAAAACAACAAAATAAGTGTGCCTGTTAGAAAATAGAAAAATTAGGCTGAACAAATAGGAGGAAGTCCCCTCTGGTCCATCCTTTTCCTTAAACAACCATGGTATCTCTGGTCTACCAAAGTAGTTACTGGGCACTGAGTTTCACAGAGTATTAGTTTTGTTTTCTTTATTGTGATCCCCCTCAAGAACAGCCAGTGATCATGTCTCGTTTTTTTTTGGTATCCTCCTAAGTGCTAATAACAGCAGATATTCTGACTCCACTAATTTATGAACTTACGATTGTGTTGCAAACATGAAAAAGGGGTGAACACTATTTTAACCAGCCGACCTATTTAGCCTAAACAAGGCAATCAGAATTATGTTCATCATGTAGGATTGGGAAAATCCTTGACTGTGAATACCCTGAAAATACACTGAAAAACACAACCTTCACATATAGATTGAATAAGAAATATAAGTAGACTGAGAATGGAAAAAGATCTTGGGGAGGAAGAAAGAAGGTTGGTGGCTGTGGTGCACAGCCAAGAATCATGGGAAAGGAGTGATATGCTTTTAATGACTTTTAAGGATCTTATAAAGAAGAGTGTTATTTGTGTGTTTATGGCTTTAAAGGAGATTTAGAGAGAGCAAATGAAATGAGAAGAACTGAATGATTCCTCCATAAAACAGAAATATTTCAGAAATCAGCAAAAAACAAGGAAAAGTATTTGTTACTTTGATATAGTAAGTCACTTGAGAGTTTTCATCTCACACATTTAAATAAAGTCAATGCTTTCAGATTAACACAATATATAATTTTATTATTAATGTTTAGTAAAATGTGAACTATCCTCAACCATGTCTAGCATCTAAAATAATTAAAAAAAAATTTACCATTTCAGATCATGTGAGAAGACCAAATTTTAATTATTTCAATTCAAGAACATAAATTTCAATCAGAGAAAAGCAAGAGCACCCAACTCTGTTGCCCACATATGCAGAATATCTGCAGAGAAAAGTGGGTAATTCCTAAGAATCTGCAGAGAACTTTTTTTGTGGGGGTGGAGGGCAGGGAGTCACACAATCCCTACTGGAAATAACACAGACCCATGTGAAAAAGATGAAGGATGTTTTAAGGAATGCCAAATGTAACCATACATTTGGGGTAGCTACAGGAAATGTGTGGAGAACAACGAGAGAAGGCCCCTAGTTTGGAGAGCTGCCACACAGTCCAGCCAGAGGCAATAACAGCAATTTTGGGAAAAATGATATGGCAGAAAGAATAATCAGTCTGAAAGCTCAAGCTGATATAACTTTTAAGCACTGTGACATGTTAGGTCATGACTGTTTCATGTTTACTTTCAATGGAACAGTACTTTTACCTTTGGATTCTTGCCCTCCTTGGCCAATAATGCCCGAAGTCTTTCTTGTGAAGGGGGTGCAATGAAGATAATATATGGTTTCAAGTCTGAATTCCGGAGAGTCTTCAAGGACTATTAAAAAAAAGATATTTTGGATATTTATAATAATTTTCATTATTTAACTACTTCCCAATAATATACTTGGAATAATAATGTCATTAAAAAAAAGAACATAGCCTATGAGTGAGTTTCCAAAGATCTCTGTAACAATTCAAGGTATTTCCAGATTCTACCATTCACTGTAAGAATATACAGTGTACCTGGATCACACATGTGCGTGCGCGCGCACACGCACACAATCAGCTTGCCCTCTATATAATGAAATAAAAATGAATGACACTGAAAGTTTACACCTGTGATGCTAAAATATCCTCTAATAAGATCACATAAAGATCATAAAGGACCATAGTCAAAATTCATTTTGGAGGAAGCAGAAACAAGTAGTAACGTTACCATGTGCCATGGTCTAAACGTAAGCAGAAGAGAAAAAAACTCCACACACACACACAAAAGAAGTTCTGGAAAAGTACACCTGAGAAAAAGCAGACTGTTTAAATTAGGAGGCTGGTTTTGACCCTATCTTTGCCATTGCATGAGTGTGTGTTCCTACACTGAAGCACTCTACCAAAACGGGGATCACAGAAACATGCCCTTTTCTATCTAAAAACATTATTAACTAAGACGTGCTTAACAGCTCTAAGTTCTTTGATAAATATGCTAGGCCAAGTAATATAAGGAATTCTGAAGGCATTTAGTAAAAATATTTATACTTAAATCAAACGTTTTTAACTAAAATAGTAGAGACTAAGCTCTTTTATCCATTAAAAAATAGAGGATCAGTGGGAAAAAAAATGTATACTTTATTTACCTGTGTACGAAGACTTAGAAGACATATTTTGCCAGAGTTGATCACTTGCCGTACTGAATCTATGCTGGTTCCATACAAATTTTTCTCAAATTCACCATGTTCAATGAACTTTCCAGCTGCTATGTCTGCTTCAAATGCTTGCCGTGAAACAAAGTGGTAATCTCTACCAGCTACTTCATGATCTCGCCTACTCCGAGTTGTATCTAGGCAAACAAAATCAGGTAAAAATAACAGGCATGGATCAGAGTAAGGCTGGGGGATGATTCTGCTAGTCAGGGAAAATTTCAATTTTGTAATATAGATGAAACGTAAAAAGATGAAGAAATCTTAAGAGCCCATGTGTTTAACACTGATTCATTTTATTTCTAGACTGAGAGGAATAAAAATGTGGTTTTAGTATCTTAATAGTCATATTTAATTGCCTTAACATATTTTATGCTTATACTTTAAATTACTTCTCATATTTAAAACACTGCCACTCATCTTTTCCTAAAGTTTATTTCCATTGTTTTTTTTTTTTTAACCCTCCCCACACCCCAGGTATTTATATAATCTAAACAGAAACTTCTGTGTTCAGAGATTAAATTTCTGTCTTCTGCATCAGTTTAAAAAACTCCAGGAGCTGATTCGGTATTGAACAGGGATTTTAAGAAGCCCAAATTGAAATTCATTTAGAAAATAATTAGTACCGTAGGAAAAATTGAAGTTTCTCAATAATGACTATTTTGAGTTACAAATTCTCAAAAGAGTTTATTAAAACAAAGTTCCTCTTTCCTGGGCAAAACTGTTTTGATGAATTGGATGAAAAATTTCCCTCCTGTGAGGTTCTAAGGTGGTCAACTGAAAAGCACAGGAAAATGGGAATGCATCCAAACTTACGAGGAACTGCAGATGCAAAGCGGTCTTTTTCTTTGTTCATGAGCCTCTGACGCAATTCGTTCTGGCCACAGTTCTGTGGACCAATCAAAATGATAGGTCTTTTCCTATTTGCTGGCTGATGATAGAGTGACATTTCCTCATAAGTTAAGATTTCTTCATTGTCGTAATCTTTGAAAAAGAAAGTTAAGCGCTTGAGATAGACTTACTGCCATGTAATAAAGATACAGATCTTCTAAAACAATTGGAAAGAAGTACAATTTATTATTAAAAACACAACTTTTTTGAATCAAGATAAGTAATAACTGGGTAGGATTATATGAATATTTTCCAATGTCAATTATACTTCCCCATACTATGAAAATAAATCAGACAATATATTAATCCTTCTAGAAGCCTTTATTGCTTTTTTCACAGTTTGACTGTTTTAATACAATAAAACTACTTGTACTGCTGGTACTGTAAAATAGCTGGTTGGCAGCCCATACTCTGACTGGGGGGGCACCAGGGGATGAACGAGTGAGAACAGGGTCTGTCATTTTTGTAAAGTGGGGATACAAATACCACACTCAGAGCGTTCGTTTAAGGATCGGACACAATATATATGCTAAACACAATCCCTGGCATAGATGAATATTTAAAACAGTAGCTACAAACTAGTGTTATCAGAGAAAGTAGGAACCCTTTTCTGTGATTATAGAACTTGAAAACTGTTTGTGCTATCCAAACTTGGAATACTAATACTAACCTGAGGTCATGATTCAAAAAGAGGTATAAATTGTGATAGGTGGGATAACATTCCTAAAGCTCATAATCCAGATGAAATCAGAATGGTCAAGTAGTAAGAAACAGAGGCAGACAACGAGCAGCCTGCCATCTTCCCACTCATATTACTTCTCCTGACCAGGGAAGAGCATCGGATGTATAGTCACATTCAGCTTTAAGTTCCACGGGGCAGGCAGTCTGAGCAGAGAGCCCGATGCGGGGCTCGATCCCAGGACCCTGAGATCATGACCTGAACCGAAGGCAGAGGCTTTAACCCACTGAGCCACCAAGGCACACCAAATGATAGTTATTATTAATAAAAAACATTCATCATTCAATCTGATGACACCATTATGAATAGAAGTGTAATTCCTGCCTTCCTCCAAACTCTGAAAAATCAGACTTCTTTCTTGTAACATGTACAATCAGATTGTGGCAGCATTTTTATTTATAAAGACTTAGTTATACATCTGTAAGCTTCAGATTTGCAAGCTTTCTGTAGTATAACTACTAAAGCAAAACCAATTTAGTGTGTTTCAAAGGATGAAGAAACAGATTAATCATTTACCCAAATACAGAGAAAAGGATTAAAAATTCAATAAACGTTAGCTACACAGTGTTTCAATTAGTATTAAGGATGTTTATTTGGAAAAAAAAAAGTGGATCGAACTGCAGATTTAGTCTTAAATGGGGTTTTTCAATAATCTATAACATTTTATTTTCATGTTTATTCTGCCTAAAAAAAATATATCTGAAGGTATTGAGAGAATAAGCCTTATAATTATAAATTGTATAAGAAGTTAAGGAGTGCCTTTGCTTTATTTATTTGGCTTCTTTCTGACAAGCAGCAAAGCAGGGGTAGCAAATTCTAATGCACAAAAGGATGAACCAAGAAGGTAATGAGAAGCAGTAAAATCAGGTGGGGTTTATAAAAACTGGGTGTGGTGGAAACTGTTGAACTAAGATAGTAGGTACCTAACAGACAACAGGCATCACTGACGTCCAGCAGACAGCTGTCACTTGGGAATACAAGCCCCGTGTTATTACAGTCTTTGATATAAAGAGATGGCTACACTTAAAAAATTTTTTAATTTAGTAATAAATCAAAAACTGTATTCACCTGACTCAGCCAGCAGGTAGCAGGTTCTGTGGAATGTGTTGCCTCAGTGACATGAGTTATTGTAGACAAAATATTCATTTTTACTTAAAATACAAGTCTATTGTTAGATTCCATTTAGAGGCATGTATTAATTTAACAAA
Source organism: Nasua narica (assembly GCA_028533885.1). Classification (NCBI taxonomy): domain Eukaryota; kingdom Metazoa; phylum Chordata; class Mammalia; order Carnivora; family Procyonidae; genus Nasua; species Nasua narica. The sequence goes on along the minus strand of CM052797.1, from coordinate 97,231,257 downwards.
GAATTTAAGTAGGAAAAACAGAGGAAACTATCAATATAACACTACATAATGCTAAATTATACTTTAATTTTTTTTAAAAGATTTTATTTATTTGACAGAGAGAGAGGGATCACAAGTAGGCAGAGAGGCCCGCAGAGGGAGAAGGGGAAGCAGACTCCCTGCTGAGCAGAGAGCCGGATGCAGGGCTCAATCCCAGGACCCTGAGATCATGACCTGAGCCAAAGGCAGAGGCTAAACCCACTGAGACACTCAGGTGCCCTGTACTTTAATTTTATGCCAGTTTTTCTCTAAGTTCAAAATTCTGCATTATTCATAGGATTCCAAAAGAAATTTCTGTGAAATGACTTTCTTAAGCATATTACATTAAGAAGCAAAAGAGGATTAGAAATACAACTCTCTGAAAACAGTTTATTTCAAGTATTAGATATGGACCTCTTTCAGATATAAATCCAGCTATATCTAAGAGTAGAACTCACCATCACTGGTGGTGGGGAGAACAGGGGTGTGGGGCGGGGCAGAGGGAGAAAGAGAATCTTAAGCAGGCTCCACACCTTGTGCAGAGCCCAACTCAGGGCTCGATCTCACAACCCAGAGATCGAGACCTGAGCTGAAATCAAGAGTTGGATGCCCAACTGACTGACCCAGGCGCCCAAACTCACCATCATTTTTATTGGCATTATATAAAACCTTTTTCCTCTTCTTTTTATTCTTCTTTGCACACCATAGTTTTCCTGTTGAATTAAAAGCATAACTGTAAATGTGGTACTTGTTTCCTTGAACAAAGCTACATATTTCAAATTGAAGAATTCAAATAGTTTTTCATTTAAATTTATAAACACATATTGTACAGAACTATTTTTCAGGGAAATAGTTATAATTTTCCAGTAGTCTCACATTACAGATGATCTTTATTTTTTTTAATTTTTAAAAAAGATTATTTGAGAGAGAGAAGGAGAGAGAGAGAGAGCGAGCGAGCATGAGAGGGGGGAGGGTCAGAGGGAGAAGTAGACCCCCTGCTTAGCAGGGAGCCTGACACAGGACTTGATCCTGGGACTCCAGGATCATGACCTGAGCTGAAGGCAGTCACCTAACCAATTGAGCCACCCAGACACCCCTATAGATGATCTTTAATACTTAAATCCTGTCCTTTCTTTAGAGTTCTAGGATAATTAGTTTTGCCTCTCATATCACTCTTACCATGAATATATCTTTTTTGACCTTTCTGATACGTAATTTTTATTTTTTTATTTTTTAAAGATTTTATTTATTTATTTGACAGAGACAGAGAGATCACAAGTAGGCAGAGAGGCAGGCAGAGAGAGGGGGAAGCAGGCTCCCCACTGAGCAGAGCCTGATGTGGGGCTCGATCCCAGGACCCTGAGATCATGACTTGAGGCAAAGGCAGAGGCTTTAACCCACTGAGCCACTCAGGCGCCCCAGATATGTAATTTTTAAAAAAGATTTATTTGAGAGAGAGAAGGAATAAGCTAGAATAAGCAGGGGGAGGGGCAGAAGAGGAGAGAGAATCCTCAAGCAGACTCCCCAGAGAGTGAGGAGCCCAATGTGAGGAGCTCCTTCTCAGGACCCTGAGATCATAATTTGAGTTGAAATCGAGAGCTGGCTGCCTAACCGACTGAGCCACCAGGCACCCGATATGTAAATTTAAACATAGTTCCAGATGGAGACCTGAGAAACTTTTCATTAATGTCAAATATTAAGTGTCCAACCTGATTTTTCTGGCTCCTTGTCTTCTTCTATAGTTTGCTTCATGGCTTCCCTTTGCTGCTGAAAGCTTTTCCCTTAATAGCAGAAAGAAAAGAGAGTAAAATATACGACAAAAGAATCTAAGTTTTTGTTTTTTAACGAAGGGGAAAATACCGGAAGTAACTCTTCGCTTATATTCCCTTTTAAATCTTTGTGCCACCTTATCAGAGTATGTCAACTACGATTATAAGCCGCCAAATGTTTAAAGTATTAGGTTTCAACCTCACTATCAACCAATCCTAAGCCATGTATTACTAAAATAATGATATATCACCCTTTAGAAAAGATAATAAACCAGTGTTAGAAAATCTGATAGTTCAATTATTACAAAGCTTTCACTGTGTACTTACTATGTGGAAAGTACTATGTTAGATCATTTAGAATTATCTCAAATCAAAAAAATTCCAGGAGTTAACTTTACAAAATATGTGAATGCTCATCACTTTTTTAAGATAGCACTCAATATATTTCCTTGCATTTATTATTCTCAATCCCTTTTTCTTCATATGTGTGTATATTTTAATGATTTTATTTCCATCTTTAAGCTGCCACTGATAAAAATAAATGAAAAACAATGTTTTTCCTCTCAGAATTAAGATTTTAATATAGGAGGCTTGTAAAGTTTTTGACTTTCATCTTCTTCTCAGATATCTACCTTAAAATCAAATGTATTTTTTCTGGAGGATAAAAGTGTTTTAACCTAGAAAATTTGGAACAGAGTTCTACTTTTACAATTTTTATATCCAATTCTTTTTGTTTCAAGCCAAGGATTCTTTGCAATCAATAAGCAAATGCCATCTACGTTGGGATAATCTGTAGAATTTAGTGCATTTTGTAAGAGCACAGCAAAAACATTAATACTGAGTTTGGTACATATAAGTATTAAAGATAACCAGGTTATCTTATGTATACAGATCTGCATTCCTAGTAAAAACAAGTAACTATGATGAGGGGAAATTTTAAGAGCATTAAAATTTAAAAATAATTTTTTTTCAAAGATTTTATTTATTTATTTGAGATAGAGAAAGAGAGAGAGAGCATGAGAGGAGAGAAGGTTAGAGGAAGAAGCAGACACCCCGTGGAGCTGGGAGCGCGATGCGGGACTTGATCCCGGAACTCAAAGATCATGACCTGAGCTGAAGGCAGTCGCTCAACCAACTGAGCCACCCAGGCGCCCCCCCCAAAATTTTTTTTAATAAGTATGATTTTGACATTCAGAAAAAAATAAGGAACAAAATAATTTTGATCAGTTACATATTAAAGTATTTAAAAGCATTAGAGTCATGTACTTCTTTGGCACATTTTTATAGTACATATGTATGCAGACTATTGTAACGGCAGCAGACATTAATGGGAGGTGGTCAATATGACCTCTTAAATCTTCTAACACTTAAAATCATCATCAAACTCAAACTAAGGTGGGCCTATTATTTGTCCTATAAAAAGACTTACAAATGGTATCACCCAAATCTCCTTGATGTATCTTTCAGAAACTCAATGTATATCAGTCACGTAATATACTCTAATTCTAAATATTTATGGGCTAAAGATAGCATGATGAGAAGATATCAAATTGATATCTGGCACAAGCACTAAGTAGAACATAATGGCTACTCAATACTCCAGGGTTTCTAAAGGAATGTCCCGTGTCTGCCTCTGTGAAGTATAAAGAGTGTAGCATCATCCTTTAAAGTTAAGAAGCCCATTCCTCATTCTCTGAACTGTGACTGAGTATAGATAAAATTTGTTTTTGGTTTTTGGGTTTTAAAACAGAGGATTTGTAGCTTTCTGTGAACTTATTAATAAATATAAAGACCCAACTGCATCAAAAAGTAATTACACCATTTTTTAAAAGACATGAAAAGTTTTTCTCTGTGAAGCTTTGTATTTTAAATGTTCTTTTAAATATGTTCTACTATATTGTCTTTTACCTGGAACAAGCCCAGCTAGAGGCTGATTATCTTCATCCCCTTCCCTGTAGGCTTGCCACCAATTTGGATCTTCTTGACTGATGACATGAAGTATATCCCCTTTTTGAAAAGATAGACCTAATTCTCGACATGGAACATAAGGGTCGTCTGAGGGGTCATAATCAAAATGAGCTTTCACATGAATCTAAAAGATAAAATGGGTAAAAATCAAAACAACAGTAATGATGATATGATAACACAAAATATTCAGCATAAACATTAAAATGTTACATTTTTCATTAGTGTAAAGCAATTATGAGTTGAAAGCAGGGAGGTTTAGTTAAGTAACACCAGTATTTTTTCAGGCTTCTCTGTTTTCTTCAATTAAGTTCATCTCTCTGTTGACTGCAAACATGTACAAGAGTAAAAAAATAAACGGAACCATACAAGAGTATGCAGAGCATTGCCCTGTTAGCCACTAACAAGCCTGAAGTGCTCAGGGGCCTCAAAGGCTTGAGAGAAGCAGGAGGGAATGTAACTGAGACTCCTTCACCATCCTTTCCTGACCTTTGAAAACAATGACTCTGCAATAGGTATGTAATTTCTAAACCACAACCACCTGCAAAGGTAGACTAAACCTCACAGCATCTGTCACCTTTATAGGAGAGTGTCAGTTTCCTGGGTGCCATCTTCCCTTCTTGAATACACAGTCAGTGTAACTGTGCCTTAGACTTCTCTCAGTGTTTCTTTCAAAGGGATGTGTTTAGGTTCATAAACAATCACACCCCAATATACTCTAGATTAGCAGCTTAATCTAGTAGAGATGAAAGATAAAACGCAACTTTAGATGGTGGAGACATCTAATTCACAGGCAGAGAATTTTTTGTGGGCCTTTCCTAAAGGACAAATCAACGAGGTGCTGAAATCTTGGCTGATACTTTTAAGGACTATGCCGTCTCCACGGTCCCATGGTTGATGCTTTGCATTTGAAGAGTTACTGCAGCATGGCTGGGCCTAACCTGATCGCGATTGGATCCAGCAACCTGAGCAGAAGGCCCTAAAGGTCTTTACTCATCTACCTCAGTGCTAGACTTGATGCATTTTATCTCAGAAATCATGGCCTTCCAATTGCTGAGCCTCCCCCCACCTCCTGGAATTCCTGCTCCTTCTTCAGCCTGCTCTCCTGGCCTTTCCATCTTCCTTTACTCATTCTGTATTTTTGATTGTATTTCTATGACTTTTAACAATTGTTGTTAAAGAGCCTGCCTCAGAAAAAAACAAAAACAAAAACAATAAACGATCACACCCCAATATACTCCAAACTGCTAAAATCATCTAAATCAAATTTATAATAAATTCCTGTTGTGTTCTATTTGTAGGCCTAAAGACTTAACAATGGTACCACTTACAATTTTTGCTAACAATGTACTTTTGCATATCAAAAAATGTCTGAGACTTATAGCATTAAAAGTAGTAAGAATTCGCATGAATCTTCTTGAAAGCTAAGTTATTGCCTATATTCTTTGCTCCAAAATACCTCCTTAAGATAAAACAAAGTTATCTTAATTCTAAGAAGTTATAAAGGAATTAAAATTAATACTTTTTAAGTTCTCCATCTGTAATTTTCATCCCACCTAGTTAAATGGCACTTCCAAAATCTGTAAGTAGTCCATTTTCATGTAATGAAATCCAACACCTGTACGCAATGAGTGTTTCTGTCCCATAAAGATTAAATTGCAGCTCAATGAGCCAAGCAATTGATTGACCTCCTCAGAATCTTGTAATTCACACTCCTTTTCTATCCAATTGTTATCTGTCTTTCCTTAACTAAGCCTTTTACCCTTGCCATAATGGAGGCCACCTATCATAAATACTGGTCTGCCTCAAAAACTGTTTTAGAAGAAGACAGTATATCCTTTTTCAGCTCCTAAAACGTAAAACTGATTATTCTCAATGATGATGGAGATTAAATTCGATAAAATACTAAGTGATAAAGATATATATATATATATATATATATATATATATGCAGTAAGGCAGAACCAATAATTCTCATGAAAGCAGCAGCCTCTTTCAGAAATTATGCTTGAGTGTGTCATTACATATTTTTATAATTTCAGAAAAATATATTACTAACTACCGTAAAGAGGAAATGAGGAAATCTAAGTCCCAATATATACAAATAACAACATTGAGGTAAAGCAATTAAATGATCCAGTTAAAAATGTAGAATTTTCATGCTAGTCTGTTTTGGGGGTAGCTTTTCATGGATGTACTCCGTAAGTTTAATAGTACACTAAAATCCTAAGTTAATAATACAATGCTGCTATGCACATTCATGTATGATTTTTTGTGAGTATGTATGTTTTCAATTCTCTTGAATATCCACCTAGGAGTGGAACCGTTAGGTCATACAGTAATTGTGTCTGTTACTACAGCTAGTCGTAAAAACGTTTAACATAAAGAGCAATACATATTCTAAAATTACAGTTATGCATACTTTTTGTAAAAGCACTTTTCCTCTCTAAGCATATTTAAGTTAAATAAATGACCTATAATGACAGAAAATTTTTGACAAGTTAGAAGTCATAAAAATTCTGGAAGAAATGTATAGTGTACTTTTTACTTTTCAGAGTTCAATAAATTTGAAGTATTAATATTTATACTTCTTTAAATAAAAACTGCTGAATTTACCTCTTACTTGAATGCAAGAAATAATTACAGTGACATTTCTAGGGGCACCTGCGTGGCTCAGTCAGTGAAGTGTCTGCCTTCAGTTCAGGTCATAATCCCAGGGTCCTGGAATCAAGCCCCACGTTGGGCTCCCTGCTCAGTGGGAAGTCTTGCTTCCTCTGCCCCCCCCTCCCTGCTTGTGCTATAATAAATTAAAAAAAAATCTAAAAATATATAAATAAATAAAATAAAGTGACATTTCCACTACTCAAAAGTAAACACTCATGTGTAAGTTTTTTGTGGATTTAAGTTTTTGATTCCTTGGTATTCACCCAAATGAAATGAAAACATGTCCACACAAAAATACCTGCACAGGGATGTTTATAGCAGCTTTACTGGTAACTACTAAAACTTGGAAGCAACCAAGATATTCTTCAGTAGGTAAGTGGATAAACTATTGTATAACCAGATAATGGAATATTATTTGGCACTTAAAAAACAAAAAAAAGCTACCAAAAGCTAAGAAAAGGCATGGAGGAAACAAATGCTTATCACTCATGGAAAAAGCCAACCTGAAAAGGCTAGATACTGTATGATTCCAGCTATATGACTGTGGAAAAGGCAAAACTATGGAGATCAGTGGTAGCCATGGGTTATGGAGGGGGAGGAAGTGATGAATAGGCAGAGCACAGAGAAGTTTTAGGGCAAACTATTCTGTATGATACAATGGTAGATACATATAAATATACTCTGTCGAAACTCAAAGGATGTACAACACCAAAAGTGAATCCTAATGAGAAATAACAAAAGCATCAATTCACTGATGTAACAAATGATACAAGATGCTGATAGTGGAGGCAGTTATTCATATGTGGTAACATTCTGTTCAATTTTGCTGTGAACCTAAAACTACTCTAAAAAAATAAAGTTTATTAATTAAACAGTAGACATCAGACAATAAATAATGAACATAAAAAAATCACTTACTACTGTTTCCTTGGCAGGAGGAGGCTTGATCTGTTGACTAGGAATCAGAACAAATGTCAGAGTACCATGCATATCAGACTGCAATAGAAAGATGAGGTCATTTTAAAAATCTATCTTTATGAAAATCGTTCTATGATGTTATGATGTTATGATGAATATTCCTTAAACTGGACTATTCTGAATCCCCTAGAAGACTTTTTAAAAAGTTGGTAAAGATAAGTGCCATTTCATCAGGAAGCACAAATTAGACCTTTCATGGATTCCATTATAGTAGAGCTACCCAGGAATGTGGCATTCCGTAGTTCTGGTCCACTGGAGAAAGCCACTTAGTCCAGAAGTCTTTGGTTTTTGTCTTTCATTTAGTCTAAGCTTAGGAAGATTCCACAGTGCTGTTAACAGTTCTGGGTTCCTTACTCTGGCAGACATCAATTTTAATACAGTAGAATTTGAAACAGTAATTGTGACCAGGATTAGAAAAGTGATGCAAATATACAAATATATTCTCACTTCCCAGATACCTCGTCTCTGTCACCCATTGTGTTTTAACTGTATCATAATACTGTTAGCTATTATTTCCCTGGTACTCCACTGACTGCCTTGTTCAGATACCTCCAGCCTAAATAGTAATCACAACTCCTAGTCCTGACATTGCAGGGAGTAGTGCTAAACAGAGACAACAGCCAATAAAACAAGGCCTAAAAACGACGACTACTAACACTGCTTTACCAAGCAATGAATGAGGATAGGTGAAAGTAAGGATGTTTTCTAGATTCTTCAACAAACATCAGCATATAGGAGAGATTCTACTGTAACAATTGATGCTAACTAAATAAGAATATGAATCTGGTTTGTGAATATATACAAAATGATCATAAATTGCCCTCAAAGACTAACTATAAAATGGCCTCCTGGTTATATTGGCACTGTCCAGTAGAACCTTCTACGATGAAAGAAATGTTCTCTATCTACATCTTAATATGGAAGCCATTAGGTATATACTGCTCTTGAACACCTTAAATGCAGCCAGTATGAACAGGGAACAGAATTTTGAATTTCACTTAATTTAAATCTAAATAACTAACACATGTAGCTAGTGGCTATTATATTGGACAATGTATATTAATACCATGCTATTACCTAATATTGTTAAGGAAACAGAAATCAGTTGAAGAAAAATTTAAAAAATTAATTTAAAAAATGGTGAGAGCATGGACTTTGTTTAGTCACTATTTTCCTAGTGGCTAGCACATAATAGGCACTCAATAAATATATGTTGAACAATTAGTTATATTAGTGATTTCAGAGGCAAATAAAATATACCTAGTAGTAATAAAGCTCAAAATAAAAAAATATCAGTGGTAACCACACCAAAATAAAACTCTACTAAAAATATTGTGGAAATAATTATATCATGTGAAATTTAGGCTAGAAATTGTCTAGTGTTCTAAATAATTTTTAAAATATTTTAAATCATTTTTATTAAATTTAAATATTTAAATTATTCAAATATTTAAATTATTAAATTTAAATATTTAAATTTTAAAATATTGCATTTTTAAGTCTAATAACAAAGAAAACAGCTTTTAAGAACCTATCATTCTAAAAAAAAAAAAAGAACCTATCATTCTTCTGTATCAACTTACCAACAAGTCAAAAACCTCATTGACATCTTTCCCTCGAATTTCAATGCCATTAATTTCCAGAACCTCATCTCCTTCATGTAACAGACCACTTTTCTCTGCAGCACCTCCTTTTACTATCCGACTAATGATGACAGAATCCATTTCATTACGAACTGTAGCACCCTAAAAAAAGGCAGTATCTAATTTTAAAATAAAAATGTACTTTTTTATTAAACATTTCTTCATTTAAAACTTTTCTATTTAACAATATTAGGCTTCATTTATCTTGAGAAAAAAACTAACTTTACACAACTAGAGTAAACATGGTCACTAGTTTTGAAAACTGACCGTTTTCCTTACATTTTCTGCTTCTGACACACTGTATTCATTAGAATTCTAAAATCAAGCAGACTTTTAAAGCATACAACAACAGAAAAATGTACTTACTTAAAAACAATGTGAAGATCTAAAAATCAAATTTGTTCTCTATATGCTGGATGCTATTCAAATGGTTATACTATATTTAGATATAATTAGTGTACACAACTTATAACTATGAAAGTCCTTTTTTAAAATCCAAAATATGATTAAGGGATGAATAATCTGGTTTATTACTCAAATGTTAAATATTATAACTGCACCAATTCAAATTAAAATGTATTAGACATTCACAACTGAAATATATGCATTTAAAAAATTGAAATATAAAATACAGAATAAAGCAAAAGTAGACAGAATATGTAACATTTTTCTCCTAAATTTTTATTTTAAAATTTTGTTATAACTTTCCCAATTTGTTTTTCCTGGTGGAGAAAAAACCTAATTACATAAACTGCTCATAAAATATAGTCCTTATTTTATGTACCAAAACTATTCAAGACATAATGTGAGACATGAAGATTCAAGACTCTTTCTCTGAAAATAAAAGAAAGAAAATTAAGGCAACTGCAGCAGACTTATAAAAGACATTGAAAAAAGTTCTACATATAAAACATTAAAAGTGCTGGCTAACTAAATGTAATAAAAAGTAAAAATAAAACATTAAACAAAAACAAAAAATAAAAAAATTAACATTAAGAAATACATACCTTTTTTTTAAGATTTTATTTTTTTATTTGACAGAGAGAGAGATCACAAGCAGGCAGAGAGGCAGGCAGAGGGAGAGGGGGAAGCAGGCTCCCTGCTGAGCAGAAAGCCTGATGTGGGGCTCGATCCCAGAACACGAGATCAAGACATGAGCTGAAGGCAGAGGCTTAACCCATTGAGCCAATAAGGGGCCCCTAATTATTTTATTTCATTTTTTTTAAAGCTGGGAGAATAATGAAGCAGATAAATTGTCCCTTCTTTGCTCCTCAATAATTATTTTACAAGCTATTATTTTCATTAAATTACAAGTAAGAAAAGATGAACAAATTTTTCTCAACTGAATAAGAACATAAAAGAACTCCAGCAAATCAACCTCAGAAAAGAAAAACTAGGGGTGCCTGGATGGCTCAGTCATTAAGCATCTGCCTTGGCTCAGGTCATGATCCCAGAGTCCTGGGATGGAGCCTGGCATCGCATTGAGCTCCCTGCTCTGCAGGGAGTTTGCTACTCCCCTTTCCCACTTCCCCTGCTTGTGTTCCCTCTCTCACTATGTCTCTCACTGTCAAATAAATAAATAAAATCTTAAAAAGAAAAGAAAAGCTACTAGAAACGTAGAGGGGTCTTCAACTGTCTGTCATACATTAAGATCCCTGTGTAGAAAGGATCTCAGATCAGAGATGTGGAGCACTTACCAGTGGAATATCTCGAGCCTTTTCTATACGAACTATTTTTACAGTTTCTCCTCCGTATTGGCCAATGCTTTCATAAACTCTCTCATCTGTAAAGGGTTCTAGCTGCATTTCCTGCTCAGCGACCTTATCATGGGCCAGTAAAAGTGCCTGTTTCAAAGAAACACACAGCATTTAAAGTAGCAGCATGATTTATTTCTGTAGAGAGATTTTAATCTAATCGTGTAGACTAATATTCTAATCATTAAACCTTTGGAAGAAGTGCTATAATTATTTGTATATTAAGGTCTGCTTCCAAATCTTCTAACTGAAGTACAGATGCAACCCTGTATCTTTTATAGCTAATAAAAAAGATGTGTTATAGATAACAGGGTAACTCTGGGATGGGTTATGAAAGTCTAAATGCTTATTAAGCTTCATAATAACAAAATCAATTTAAAGGCCCAACATGGAAAATATAACCAAAAAAGGGAAGAATTTTTGTATAGAATACAAAGTTGTTTCAAAACTGTGGTTCATTTTAAAAATAAAAATAATCAAAATTAAGTAAAGTAACGTGTGTGTGTGTTTGTGTGTGTGTGTGTGTGTGTACACATTTATCTCAACATAGTAATTATTTTGCAGTGTGAGTTATAAATCAAACAGGCTCCAGAGGTAATGTCTGAGGTCTCTTCGAGCCCTAAGACACTTGTCAGAGTTTGAATGCTAGAAAAATCACTTATACATCATTCTGTTCATGTTCTACCTGAATATGTGGAGCACTCAGCAAAGCAGTTAATTCTTGTCCTTCCTTCTGGTGTACTGGCTTCAAAACAGTTTGTACCTAAGAAACACATGATTATTTTTCCTAGATTACAAGAAGTATCACCAACATCTATACAGGCATATTAAAAAAGGTACAATTTAAACTTGTAAGAAACTACTTCTAAGAAAGAAAAGCACTAAAAGAATTATAAGAGAAAAAAGGAGTGTGTTTCTTCTCACAGTTTTCAACCATGTTATTATTGTTAACAGCATTCTTTATTTAAAAATATACACTAGATTAGATTTTGGTGTTTACAACTATGAATGACCTACTTGCTTCTTGAAAGTTTCTCCAACATATTATAAAATAGACTAATGATTACATAAGGAAGAAAAACTATTCTAACAGTTAATGGTTATAGTTTTAAAATCATATGTTTATACAAATACATTTTAAATCAGAGATGACACTTTAAAGCATCACAGACTAACAAGATAAACTTACATGAGAGTAATGGAACAATTACCATGCCACAGGCACAGGTAATTACATTAAAAAATCGGGTTGAACAATTCTTGTATTCCTAGGATAAGCGCCACTTGATTATGATGAATTTATTTCAGCCTTTATTTTCTTATCTGTAGAAGGGCACCTACCATTCATGGTTCTTAAAAGATTCAGATAATCCATATAAACTGCTTAGCACAATACCTAGGCACATAATAAATTACTACTTTAATATATTTCTAGATGTGAGCTATTCATATTCATATTCATTCTAAAACTTCTCTATTAATGTGCCTAAATTGGATTGGCCTCTACTGGATGAGTTCAGTCATGTGCACTGGTTTACAAAACTATTGTCTGGTTTTAGTATCTAGATTATACTATCCTTTATCTGTATACAGACATTTTTTCCCACTGAGGTGGGAAACAGTGTATGTATTAAAATGGTTTATTTAACACAAGAATTATATGTTCCTTAATGTTCTGTTACAGCTTGTACATAAAATCATCTGGGCATAGTAGAGTTTTTAAGGGTGGACTTCCTAATGTTACTGGAATTTTTTTCCTTTACAGTAACTTGTCAAAGGTTTCTCTATTTTCTTGTACTTTTCAAAAACCCAGCTTCTAGGTTTAAATCTGTTGTTCTTTCCATTTAAATAATCCAATTCCTTTCCTCTGCTTTAGTTTATTCCCTTTTTAAATTTCTAATCATTTAGGCTGGATGTTCTGTTCATTTAAAGATTTGTTTACTTAGTAATTTAGAAAGAGCACTAATTGGGGGGAGAGGGAGAGAGAATCTCAAGCAGATGCCCTGCTGAGCTTGGCATCCAATGCAAGGCTACATCCTATCCAGGTCAGATTATGACCTGAGCCAAAATCAGAGTTGGATGCTTAACTGAGCCATCCAGGCCCCTCGGTTCATTTATTTTCAATCTTCTTTCCTCTACCACAAGTATTTAAGGTACAAATTTTTCTTTGTGGACTATTTTTCCCCAAATATGATTCTATATATGTTCTCAGTGTCAATACCTCTGATTTTCTTCCCTTTTCTATTTCCAAACTCAATTACCTACCAAAAAGAGTGCTTTGCAATAATTCAGATAACAAAACCAAAATTATCACCATTTATTAAAACATACAAATTCATATACAGAATTTTTTATAAAAGTAACTCATGATTAAAACTAATTCTCTACTACTTCTTCTGGGTATTTTAAATCATTTCACTAGTAATTCCCCTATCAAACCTAAGAGATTATTTGAGGATTAACTAATTTGACCACAAGTGGATCAAAGCAATGACAGTTTCCAAACCAGCCTTTTCTCTTGTTTTGGTTTCTAATTGTAGAGTTCTGTATGTATAAACTGGATAGCTAGCATTGCAATTATTATCTTCTTCAAGAGTTCTATTAAAGCCTTACTAATGGACAAGCACAGTAACCCAAAACTGTGGGCAATTAAGGTGTCTTTCTTTTTAAAATATGTCAAATCTAGGCTAATTTATTTTTAATGTTTTAAAAAAATATTTTATTTATCCATTTGAGAGAGAGAGCGAGCGAGCATGAGAGGAAAGAAAGTCAGAGGGAGAAGACCCTCCCCTGGAGCTGGCAGCCCAATGCAGGACTGGATCCCGGGACTCTGGGACCACGACCTGAGCCGAAGGCAGTCGCCTAACCAACTAAGCCACCCAGGCACCCAAATCTAGGCTAATTTAAAGTGAACTTTATAGTCCCTGATCCTGACCTTTTGATAGCTAGAAAAAGTAATTCTGAGGGGAAAAGAGAATTCTGGATTAAAAATGTACTAAGGGTATACAGAGTATACCAAATCAACTCAATAATTTTGTATACAGACATTTTTTCCTTTTTTTAAAAAAAGATTTTATTTATATATTTGAGAGAAAGAGATCACGAGTAGGCAGAGAGGCAGGCACAGGGAGGGGGGGAAGTAGGCCCTCCGCTGAGCAGAGAGCCCCATGCGGGACTCGATCCCAGGACCCTGATATCAGGACCTGAACCGAAGCCTCTGGCTTCGGTTTATATGAAACCCACTGAGCCACCCAGGTGCCCTTTTAAATCCTTTCCTAAACATCTCTGAGATCTTCCCTTCTACAGAAATGTAGAGCTCCTTTTAAGTGTTTATTTCCTTTCCCTATTAGTCCAGATGCTACCCATTTTAGTGTCTTCACACATTATCAGCTACATCTACAAAGGACTAAGGAATTAAAAGGCTATTCTTACATTGTACTGCTTCCTTTCCAGTGGCCTATAAAAATGCTCTAATCTCTTATCTTTCAAAAGAAAATACTCTTGGGATGCCTGGGTGGCTCCGTCGGGTAAGTGTCTGCCTTTGACAGGTCGTGATCCTAGGGTCCTGGGACTGAGCCTGGCATTGGGCTCCCTGCTCAGCGGGGGCCTGCTTCTCCCACTCCTCCCTGCTTGTGCTCTTTGTCACTATCTCTGTCTCTGTCTCTCAAATAAATTAAATCTTCAGAAAAAAAAAAAGAAAGAAAGAAAATACTCTCCTGAGCTAGTACTCTTTTCTAGCTACACTATTTTTCTCTAATTTCTTTCATAGCCCAAATCCTTTTTCTTTCTTTAAAATTTAATTTTATTTAAATTCAATTAACATGTAGTGTATTATTAGTTTCTGGGGTAGAGTTCAGTGATTCATCAGTTGTATATAACACCCAGTGCTCATTACATCACATGTGCTCGTTAATGCCCGTCACCCAGGTACCCTATCGATAATCCCACCCTTATTTTTCATTTTTAAACTAATTTTTTAAATTATAGAAATGGTATATGTTAAATGTGAAAAACTGGAAAACAGCCAAAAAGAAGGAGATAAAAGTCATTATAACCTTCAAACCCAGAGATACTCATTTGGTATATATCCTCCTATATTACTCTTATCCTTGTTTTTACCAAAATTTACCCTGAGATATGTATCTGAGACAAGGACCTGTAACTAGAATATATTAAGAATACCTGCAAGTCAATTAAGACCAACAATCTGGGCGCCTGGGTGGCTCAGTTGTTAAGCAACTGCCTTTGGCTCAGGTCATGATCCCGGAGTCCCTGGATCGAGTCCCGCATCGGGCTCCCCTCTCAGCGGGGAGTCTGCTTCTCCATCTGACCTCTCCCTCTCATGCTTCCCCTCTCTCTCTCTCTCTCAAATAAATAAATAAAATCTTTAAAAAAAAAGACCAACAATCTAACTTTTTAAATGAGAAAAAAAATCTCAGACTATTTTACAAAAGAAGGCAATAGCCTATGAAAAATATGTATAATAAATATAAATACAATATACATAAATACAAACTAAAATGATATACCATTATGCATCTACTAGAATGATAAATAGGCAACAACTCAAACATCCATCAATAGGTGAGTGGTAAAACAAATCATGGGATACTTATATAATGGAATACTACTTACTCAGCAAGAAGTTACAAAATCTGTACATGTAACACATGGATGAATTTGAAAAAATCAGACATAAGAGACTACATATTATCTTATTCCATTTATATGAAATGCCCAGAAAAGACAAATTTGTAAAAGAAGATAACAAATCAGTTAAGGCCTAGGGCCTGGAGGGTGGGAGGGAGGTGGTTATTATTTGAAAAGGGCCACGAGGGAGCTTTTGGAATCATGAATGCTTCTATAATCTGACTGTGGTGACAGATTGATTACACGGGTGTATAATATGTCAAAACATACTGAACTATTCAATAAAGGTACCCATTTTAAACATATGTAAATTATATCAATAAAGTTGGTTACCAAAAAAAAATGCCCATAACCCCAAAACTATGGGAAAATCTGTTTGTTTATGCATTACACTTACTTTTATTGAAAGGAGATCATGCTATTTATACAATTCTATAACTGCTTTGATTTGATATTAATTTTAAAAATAAAAATTTTATTTTTCTATGTCATTAAATATCCTTTTCAATTCTAAAACAGAAACATAAACATTTGAGTTTTTGTTGGCTGTCATTGATAGGATCAAGTCTAAGTTCCTTAGCATCATCTGACTTCTGCTTCTTTTCCAGCCCCATCTATCACCTGGCATTCCTCATGCCTTAACCTTTTTGGTCCAGCCCTCAACTGCTTGTTCTCTGCATGCATCATACTGTCTTCCTATGATGATTATGAATGCTCCCCATGATGTAGCTCTCCCAGCTACCTGAATTGTCCTATTCTATTTACTTAAGATAACATGTATACTCAGTAAGTCTGAACACATTTGATTTAAAATTGTTGATGGGGACTAGACTGAGCTCATTGAAGATGGAACTTATCTTTTTCAGCTTTGTTATTTGGCTATTTGCAGAATGGCTGGCAAACAGCACTCAATGTTTGATTAGTTCAATCAAAGGGAGGGCAGGAAGTCATCCTTGATGCCCCCTTTACCTTTATTCTCCATATAGGGACAACATGTCCAATACTATTAGTTTTCTACTTAAATATTTCTTCACTTCATGTTCAATTGTTATTCAAAATCTTACGTCTGGACAATTACAACAGCCTCCATACTTTATGCCTCCATTCTTGACCTCACACAACTTATAAATTTCTTGCTTTAAACTTTTCTTTACAGTGACTTTTTCATATTTGGGAAACACACAAACATCAAAAAAAGAAAATTACCTATCTATCCACCACCTAGATAGCTTTCTTTTTTTTTTCTAGATAGCCTTCTTAATTTATTTCTTCCAATATTTCTGACATGCATGTTTGAATAAGACATTTGTGTGTGTACAAATACAAATATCCATATTTTAATAGCCTTCATGTTAAATATCAAATAAACCAAGGTTTTTGTTCTTCAAAGTGGTAGTACCAATTTATACTTTACCAGTAATGTGTGAATTTCAATTGCTCCGTAAGTTCACCAACATTTGATATTGTCAGTCTTTTTTTTTTTTATTTTAGTTATTTTGGTGTCTATGTAGGGGTATCTCATTTTGTTTTAATTTGCATTTCTGTTAGCTAATGATCTGAACACCTTTTCATACTTATTGGCTATTTGGATTTTTCTCTTTTTGTGAGTGTCTCTTCAAGTCCTTTGCCTATTAAAAAAAACTGAATAGTCTTTTTCTTATTAATTTGTAAGAGTTCTTTTGGATTCAAGTTTTTGTTATATATATATATATACATATACATATATACACACACACACATATATATATACATATATACACATGTATGCACATGTATATACATATCTCAATATCCCCCAAATCAAATAATACTATTTTCTAGTCTGCTGGCTTACATTTTTACTGAATAAGCAGAAGTTCATTAAATGAAATCCAAGTTTTCAACCTCTTCTTGATAAAAGCACTTTAGTGACAAAAAAACCCTTCATTTGTGATTATCAATATTCTAGACTGTCAAAGATTTAAACTGGATCTCAATATAAGAAGTTTTCATAGGCGTTATTATTATATAATACCTACTGTTTCACCCCAAAACTATAAAAATACTATTTTAAAAAAGCTATAAAAACAAAGAATACTTCGTAATGTTTTAGGACATTCTTTTGCTAAATTTATTATTTTTTTTTTACTTTACTTTTCATTTAAAAGTGATACAACTGAAGCATGAGGTAATTTCACTGCATATTAAAATGGCTGGAATTATGAATGCTAAAAAAGTGAAACAGTAGGCACTGGGCAGATGAGCAGCCTAGTCTTAAGTCATTCACAAAATATCACCTGACCTCACCATCAATATTGAGAAATATAAAACAGAAGAGTTGAATTAGGTGATTGACATTTTTCCAGCTGTAAAATAAAGGCAACAAGTCCATTAAACTTTCAAAATTTTGTCATCAGACTTAACACTTTGCTGAGATGAGCTGAGTATATACTTTTCTTAAGTGTTATGCACTGTAAGTTAGGGCTGCCACAGAGTTGTGCAGATACAGCTACAGGGGAAGTCATTCACACAGCAGCCCAACCACATACACTGTGGCCCTGACTAGTCCCTCAGTTTGTACTCATTTAAGACCAGTCTTAGCCCAAGGTGACTATCAGCCACATAACCTACCTCCACCAAAGCAACACAATTCTTGAGGATTACTGAAGATATTTTTAAGAATGTGATAGCAAACATTCGGAAAGTCTCCTTGCTATGGTACTTTTAAAATTGTGAGCCATGTAAATATGTTAACCATCCTCAAACTAATTTTCAAATTAATTTTTTAAAGTTCTTTTCAACCCTTTCCTTCTGTCCCAAAGCATTTAACTCTTCAAGCCACTTGTAGTTCTTTGCCTCACTCAACTTCTAAAACTTTTTAAGCTATGTTGCCTCTTTTATCCTTTTTTTTTCACCCTTTCAGTTGTCTGTGCCACTTTATTTGATTGGAGCAATTTTTGTCTCTCTTGCTTATCTCATTCTCTTTCCTACTCATTGTTCTATTCAACAAAACAAAGGCCCAATAGGTAGTTAGACAAAGACAGGGAAGAAAATGATTATAATTATTATGCATTCCTCCCAATCCTACACAATAAAAGTTACCTGTATCTGTGAATAAATAAATCAAAGTAATGTTGATTATTTTGATTTCTGTAAGGAAAGCAATTTTCAGAAAAAACATTTCAACTATGATAAGTAAAACCGTAGGAATAATTTTTTGAAAAATTTTTCATATTTAATTTCAATAATGAAAGGTGAGCACAAAGAATGGGTTTCAACTAGCTCTTTTAAATTCTAGTGAACAGAAAATTTCCTCTCTAGAATATGTCCTTAGGTCACACTCTCCTATCCTGGGTAACATTAGACTTCTCTCAGCCACTCTAGCACATGGGATTTTTGTCCATTTTATGAACCTAAATAAAAAAAATACATTCTGTGCTCATCTGAAAAAATGCCTCCTAAGATATTTTAAAGGCCTGTAGTTCTCAAGGTCCTACCCTTCACCAGAGCCCATTTTCTGCCTTGTGTCTGGGTTCAGTGAAACAGATTTACTTGATGGGCTTCCAGAATTTTTAGTTTTTATGATATCAAAGTACTTTAAATCCTATAATAATGACAGAATTCCATCCCCCAAAACAGGAGATGGCTTATTTATATCTTTTTAAAACCTTCAATTTAAAAGACGTTTACAGAATACGTTAGACACTGAATATCAACAACAAGCAGCAGAAACTAGAACTTTAAAGTCAGAATGTTAATGAGAGAAACCCTCACCACACATTAAAACTTAATTTTTTTGACCTTTTATAGTTTTTACATAGGAAAAACGTCAAAATATTTATAAGCAACAAATTTTAGAAGTTATATATTTATGACACCTGGTTATCAGATATAACTTTATCTCATCAGTACTCATCTCAGTTTACAATGTATAATGCTTAAAATAAAACTATACACTTATAAAAGGACTAAAAAACTTCCCTGTAGTAAGTTAGACTAATATTTATCTCACTATGCAAAAATATAATTTTATATATAAAGCTAACACCACTTCTCATGAAACAGGGCTCTGATTTTGAATTATATATTTTTTCAGGATCAAATTCATGTAGCAAATTTTTCCTAACATATTATTAAAATGTGCTCAATAGTAATTAATTCAAATAAGACTTACATTCACATCAGTATTTTCCAAAAATACTGCCTATCACTAACAATTAGCTTGTGTATTAGCAGATGTTCAGGATACATACCTCTTGTGCAAGATCTTGTGCATTGGAGATAAGAGGAAAAGGAGGACTGGCCTTGTTCATGTGTACTGTGACAGCGTTGTGTATCTTAAATGCATTCTGGAAATCTTTATTTTGTACAAGTTGTAAAAGCAGTGAGATATCCTCCTGGCTCTGAGAATCTACCAAAGTATGTTGGATATGTTTAAGTGAAGAAAACAAGTCTTCCACTTCTATAGTAGGAGAAGGAAAAGGTATCCAAAAATTAATTGTTTCTGTCTTAATTCAACATGTGTTTTAAGATAAACTTTTTTGAACCGGTAACAATTTAAGTTTTCCAAAAAAACCCTTGCATATTTTTGAGAATTAAATCACTATCATTTTACATATTTTTAAGTAAAACTCTAAAAATTATACAAAATAGAGTAACATTTTTTCTAAGCACTTGACATATAAAATACACACTATAAAAATGAGGAATACAGAAATAAATTTAAAACCACCAATAGTCCCATCACCTAGAAACAACTTTTTTAAAAAAAATCTGAGTATTGGCTTTTTTCATTTAACAGTATACTTTAATTACTTTCCCACATTGCCAAGTACTCTTTTTAAAACATTACATATAATGTTTTATACTCTGTTACATGGCTAAACCGTATTTTAAATTACCATTATATTAAAGTTGAGCATTCAGGTTACTTCCCTCTAATTTTTTGCTACTATAAATAATAAGCATTTCGATACATAATGATCATAGCTGAATAAAAATTTGAGTCTGATGTTTTCTTAAAATAACTCCTAGAAACAGAATTTTTAAATAAGATTCTGACATTTTAAAAACCAGTTTTCCAGAGAAGTTTTACTAATTTACATCCCATTAGCAATATTTTCACCAATATTCAACATTACAGTTCTATAAAACCAATTTATTTAATGGAGAGGATGAGGTTTAGTCATATTTACCAGGCACTTCTTTGTGGTTCATAAAAGTCTTGTGAATATGTGAGTCTCCTAAAATTATATTGAAAGTTGTGGGCATATATATGTGTGGTACATGCCTGTTAGTGTGCATATGCAGCACATGCATTTTTTCTGGGAGAATGTTATCCCAAAATGGTTAAGAGCCACAGGTTGTTTCTTCCCTGCCCAACAGGTTGATGTGTGCATGTGTGTGTACACTTTGTTATATTTGTCAGAAACAGTCTGTCAGTTTTTTCCTTTATCTGTTAACTGTGTTTATGGTGGCTTTTATTATAGAAGTTTTCAACTCTTATATGTTAAGAATGATCCACCTTTTCCTGTGTGTTTCTTTCACTGTTTCTGTGCTTATAAACTCCTTCTGTTAGGTCATTAAATATTTGCCTACATTTCTTTTGGCTTCTTACGCCTTTTACTTCATAAATAACTTTAATTCATCTAGAATTTACTTTGGTACAGATTTGAGGGGAAATTTTAGCTTCATTTCTTTTCTTCCAAGTGGTTAACAATTATTCTAAAACCACTTACTGAATAAGTCTTACTGTTTCACTGATTCATGACACCACCAAATTCTTACATATAGCAGGGTCTGTTTCTAATCCATTGGTCTATCAAAATCACAATGTCTTATTATAGTAGTATTACAGTCTTTCCTCATATTGATATAAGTACTTGCTCATTACTTTTTCAAAAATGTCTTGACCATTCAAAATGAGTTACAGAATAATTTTTTCAAAGTACTAACCACTCTCTCCCATTCCTCCAAAAAGAAAAGTCTATTGAGATTCTGACTGAAATTAAACCTCTATGAGTCTGGGAAAAACTTACAGTGGACACTACTGTCTTATACACAGTTACATGGAAAAAACCCTCTCAGCTTAAGTCTTTTTGTTAGTTTTCTTCATATACAGCTGCAGAAAAGCTCCTGATTCTTATATATGTATCTTATAACCTATTACTTTAAATTATTTTATAGACTTGAATAGTTCTTCAGTTGATTCTTGAGGTTTCTTACCCTTTTGCCCCCAAATCAAAACAGATTTAGTCCCTATAAAATACACAGATATGCTCTTCAGTAATTTAAAAAGCAGAAAATAATTAGGGGGAAAAACTGGAAAGTCAAAATTGTTAATCATGTGACCCAGAGTTAAATAAAACTTGAGAAATAGCTAGAATTTAACCACAAGTTAAGATAATATCTAGAACACTAGACAGAAAGAATACAGATAGGGGAAACTAGATGTTCGTCAGAGTACAAACTGTTGCTTTTAAGGTAAGTTCTGAGGATCTATATGATGACTATAGTCAGTAATACTGAATTGTGTACTTGAATTTTGCTGAGAGTAGATCTTAGGCATTCTTTTTTTTATGTAATTTTTTTTTAAGATTTTTATTTATTTATTAGAGAGAGAGACTGAGAATGAGAGGGGAGAAGGTCAGAGGGAGAAGCAGACTTCCCGCAGAGCTGGGAGTCCGATATGAGACTCGATCCTGGGACTCCAGGATAATGACCCGAGCTGAAGGCAGTTGCTCAACCAACTGAGCCACCCAGGCGCCAGATCTTAGGCATTCTTATGCTATACACAAACACAGTAACTGAAGTTATGGATGTGTTAATTAACTTAATTGTGTTAGGTATCTCACAATGCATACATCACATCATATTGTACACTTTAGATGCATATAATTTTATTTGTCAAATATAATTTAGTAAAACTGGGAGGAAAAAAAGAATATGCAAGTTCAGATTCCATCAAATTCAAAGAGGTTACCACAGAATTACCTAAGTGTATAAAGAATTCCTAAGAGTATAAAGAATTCAATGGGCTTAGAGTATCTTTAGAGCAAAACAGGAAAACATTTAAATATCTTAAAAGGAAAAAGAACTACAAAACCAAAAAAGTAATTAAGGCAGTAATTGTCTACAATCTTAGGAGGACTATCTTAGACTTCACTGGGTGGATAATGAGATTCCTGTTTAAAATTTTAGTCATTATTTAAAAAAGAGCTCAGACTGGTTGTCAGGGCAATGAGAAAAATCAAGGGCTTCAGATCTCACCACTGACTGTCATCAATAAGCAACTTTAGTCAGCCCAAAATATAACCATCCCTCTATTGTCCCTTCAACCCCAAGAACATGTAAACTTTTAAAGGCAAAGGAACTTCTGCGTTAATCTCTCCTTGTACTAAAGTCACCCGTAAAGACACTGCAATACTGACAGAAAAAAATGTTTTATCGTCCAGCTATAATTACTGGTGTTAATTCATTATACTATACAGCCTCTTAAACTTTCTTAAAAAAATGCTGATTTAACCAGATAGGTCACATAGTAAATGTTTTGCAATCTGTTATTTTCCAATTTGTTCAGAATAAGCACCTAAAATTACTGATCAGATAATAAACATTTAAAACTTTGATACATATTGACAAATTGCCCTCTAGACTGGTACTAACTCGTATTCCCACCAGTAATAAGCTTGAGTGCCTGCCTCTACAAACAAGCCAAATTAAGGATTATTAATTTTTCCCATTGTTGGTGATCTGGTTAGGAAAAAAACATATTTGACTAGTAGCGAGGTTAAATATATTTCTACAAGGTTAGTAGTCATTTTTTATTTCTTCTTTCATCTACTTTCTAATTATCTTTTGCCTGTTTTTCTACTAGTTTTTACTAGTTTTCTTTCTTTTTTTTCCTTAATGACTGGAATTATACTGATTATATAAATATCCCCAAAGTCTTATGCACAACATATTGAAAGTAACTATCTTTTCTTGCTTTATCAGAGCAATGATTTTTTAATCGAGGATATTTATGAGAATAAGAGAATTTGCAAAGATACATCTTGAGTTCTACCTCAAACACAACCAGAATCTCCTGTGTCTTCCTGAATGATGTGTCATTAAATATATATGTATTGATTTTAAGTTTATTATAATGTACCCTTCTGGCTAAGAACCACTGACTTAAAGGCTTTATTAACATCAGTTACTATAATATTTTAATAAGACACGATATACTTGAGACGAAGGTAGTCAAACCTATTTTCTTCTATACTAAATAACTGGTAAATTGAGTTTTTGTGTCTGTTCTTTATAGTCATTCTATTTCCTTGTTGGAAAATAGTTTTTGTTGCCCTTTTTTTGCTCTGTGGTAAACACAGTATATAATTCTCATATTTAGAATATTTTAAGTATAAAATAAGATAGTGTAGTCATATGTCATAGAGAAAAACTAGGAAAAGGAAGGAAGAGTAATTCAAACTAGGAACGGCTTAATGAGAACTACAACTTGAGATCAATGACCTTATTTCAGATCAATTCACAATTAAGACACTGCTAGATAGGAAATAGGAAATTTTGTTTTTAGTCCAAAATGGATAGTGTAAGGGAATGTAGGTTCCAGAGAAAGATGAAATCTGGCAATTTGAGCATACTGAATTCTAAAGCCACAAAGACCATGGAGTAGTTTAAAATTCAAGAGGGAAAACAAACAAACAAACAAACAAACAAACAAACATTGTTTGGAAATGTTTTTTACTCAGTAGGTCAAGGATTAAGATCAGATCTATAGGAACAGGAAAGCTGTACAGCATAATAATACAAAAGAGTCCCAAACAGGCTAATGACCTAGTACCTACCTACATAAGTAATGCATTGTGGGAAACCTAAGGACCTTGCCAATGCTAGAAATATAAAAACATTTAACTGGGCTCAAGGTTCAAGATCATTAGGTTAACATCAAGACCGATGTAAACATTTAAACATTCTTTACAACTGCACTCACTTCTTTAAGTCCTAGTCATGTTTTTGTTGTTTACTTAGTAGAAACTGTTTTCAATGAAATTATCTTTCTTAGGAATTGTCTTTAGACTTATTACATTAATCAATATTACCAGACTGAATTGAGATCACTTGTACTTAAGCTCAGCTTTTAAAATTAAACATTGCCAACCATTTCTGAAAAACTACAAATATGTATTTGGCTCAAATTACATATTAATCATTGCCATTACTAAATAGTAAGATATAGAATATCATATTATGTGCATATGTGGGACTTTATTTAATTCTCATAAAAACCCTGAGAAACATTTACCAATTTAAGAAACAACCCCAAACCCTACAAACTAGAGACATACATAATTCAGATCAAATCTCTGGAGAAAATAAAGCCATAAAAAAAATGGCACTTGGATGAAGAATCCACTTCTTCAAACTTCTAAGGCAATGATTTTCTGCCACACCAAGGGAATAAAGAAGATAAACTTTTTTGTTTTCTTATTTTTCAGATTCTAGGGCTTGCTTACGTTGTTTATCTGTTTTAGAAAAGCTGTCCAGAGATGTCTTTTTGTCCAATACAGCAGCATGTAATGTACACAGGTCAGTATTCAGAGGAGCTTACTCCTCCTAGCTATCTTACCATGTATCTTTAGAAGGAATTTCCTCTGTTTGTGCATCTTTATACATATAATGCATATAATGCACGTGTTTTGGTCACCCTCCAAATGCTACTTTTATAATACCACGCAGGAAAGCTGCTCAAAGTACTCTCATCCTTCAAATTCAAATGCTTTCATTAAGAATGTTTAGTGAACAAGTAGAAAAGATTAAGTTAGCAGACACTCACTGAGTTTTTAAAACTTCATTATATATATGTAGATTGACTAGAAGATATGGACTAAACTATATGTAGTAGAAACAAATATTTAAAGATGAAAATACTAAGTGATACAAACCCTCTGATGAAATTAGTGTTTTTCTAAAAGCCTTTTTAAAAAGGCTTATCAATTTAAAAGACATTAAAAAATGATACTGCCTCTGTCCAGTAAGTTTTAAAATCACAAAGAAAGCAACAGACACCTACAGCATTAGTCTTAAAATACTGATCATGATAAATGAAATGAGTTCAGTCTTTACTCAATTCTTTACTAGAAAACTCTCAATGTAATTTTGACAAAGGGTCTTTTCTTTGATATTAAAGTTGATGTCTACTGAAAAATCACTGTGGGTAACACCAACTCAGGGATTTCTCACTTTGACACACATTCTCATTCACATTTTAAAGGTCAGAATATTTAGTTGGAGGTTAAAAAACCCTTAGGTATTATATGGTACATCTTTTTTTTTTTTTTAAGATTTTATTTATTTGAGAGAGAGAGCGAGTGAGCAAGTGTGAGGAGGTGCAGAGGGAAAGGGGCAAGCAGACTCTGCTGAGCGGGGAACCTGATGTGGGGCTTTATCCCAGAACCCTGAGATCATGACCTGAGCCGAAGTCAGATGCTTAACCAACTGAGCCACCCAGGCGCTCGTATATTGTACATCTTTAAAAGCACTTTACAAATAATCATTATTCAAGAACTGCTAATTTTGTATATACTTAAAGAAATGTTCCATTGTCTGATGCAGGTTATATTTGTTCACTTGGAACAAACAAAACATTCTGTACAATTCCAGAATGCATTTTTAAAAATCCAATCAGATACAACTAAATCAGTTCTGTCAAACACGTACCCTCTTCTGTAATTAACAATGAAGATACACAATAAAGAGAGAACATAATCCAGAGAATAGAGACTCCTTTCCTTACTCCCATAAAAAGAGATACAATGGGGGAAACACAAGGATAAAGAGCCAGATGGACAGAAAAATAGAAAGATATATGGAGAATCACAGGGCTAACGAGAAAGAACGACAGTGCAGAGAGGGAAGTGGACAAAGAAGGGAGTATTGTGACACTGCAGAGGAGAAGGCAAAGGCAAGTATAGCAAATCTGGCTTTGATGATAAATTCTAGTCTGTTACAGCTTCCCTACAAGAAAGTTCTTTAGCTCTACTTAAATTCTTTGTCCCACAGTTAGATCTATTTCTTCTTACTTGATTGATGTTCAGTATTGCTTTAAGTTTCTATCATCTTCCCTAACATTTTTTTAAAAAGATTTTATTTACTTATTTGACAGAGAGAAAGAGATCACAAGTATGCAGAGAGGCAGGCAGAGAGAGAGGGGGAAGCAGGCTCCCCTCTAACATTTCTTATAACACTTAAATTATTTATCTAAATCTATATTATTATACTATTATATATTATATAAAAATTATTTATATTTGGCATTAGAATACAAGTAATCAAATAAATACAAACATACACATAAATCCACAAATCTATCCCCTGAACCCTCTCATTTCCCTTTGGCCCTCTCCTGGTAGCCTAAAAGATAAAAGAAGGAAGATTTAAATTAGGTAACAGAAAGCAAAAACCAAGAGTAGCTCTATCTGAAATTCTATCTTTAAATACCCAAGATTGTAGACAGTCATATGGGAGAATATTTTGGCTTGAAGGTTAAAAAATAAAATTACCCAAGGAAGCTAAGGAATCTCCATCTCTGGAGAACTCTGAAAGTAATGGTGATAACCACCTATCCTGGATTAACTTTGCTTATTTTAACTCATGCTATCATTTACCCAAATGAAGAGACAGTTTCTAGAGATCTATTCTAGCATAACAATCTTCTATCTCATTGGTCAAATAATACAGATTTCTCTAACCTAGCCTCAGAAATTTCTAGGTTTCAACCAATTTTATCTTTTTTTTCTGAAACTTTTAAAGATTTCTTCTTTTCTCTTAGACAGTCAAACTGAATCTTCAGATGAGGACCTTAGTATTTCTTAGTATGAGGAAATTATATCAGTTTCCAGTATATCTATCTGCCGAATCAAAATTAGAACATTCATTCAGGAAATCTTTGCTTAAACAGAGGTAGACTTTTTTCCTTTCCAAATTTAAGAAAATAAATTCAGATCTTTGAATTTTGGTCAGCAGTGGGCCAAGTCAAAATGAATTTTTAAAAAAAAATATCAGAAGCTCATGAGAAAATCCTGAAGAGTAATTACTCATTAACAAATTTGGTTACAAATTAAAAACAAATACAAATATATAGGCAAAAATAGTTAAGAGACACAGCACAGGAAAAATCTTACCCCTAAAAATGGTAAGACAATGAAAAACTGAAGCCCCAAATCTGGGCTGAGAATACCTGGGTCCTAATTATTCCTCCATCACTTGGTAGTTGCATGATATGCCACTGGACAACCCACTGCAAGTCTCTGGGCCTTTCTATTAAATGAGTGGGTTTGACTAGGATAGTATTTCTCAAACTTTTGTTGGTAATTCATTAAAAAGTATATATATTTTATTTTAACCCAGTTATATACAAACATATTTGAAATATAAGATTTATAAATGCCTATGTGCAATATATTTTAATGTTTTCTATTTTATTCTAGCTCTTAAATTACTGATTGACAGGATGGCTAAAATTAAAAGACATTTACTATAAGTAGAAGCAAGGATGTACAGAAACTGGAATCCTCACACACTGCTGTTAAGAACACAAAACAGTACAGATGTTCTGGAATCCTCAATAACTTAAACACAGAATTATCATATGACCAGCAACTCCATTCCTAGGTATATACCCAAAAGAAATAAAAAATAGGTGTTTAAACAGAAATTTGTATATGAATAATTATAACACTATTACAACAAGCCAAAAGGTAGAAACAACCCAAATGTTCCATAATGGATAAACAAAATGTGGCATGTCCATACAACAAAGTACTCAACCACAAAAAGGAATGAAGTACTAGTCCATGCTATAACACAATGAACCCTGAAAATAATATGCTACGTAAAAATAAGCCAGTCACAAAAGGTCATGCATTATATGACTGAGTTATAGGAAATGTCCCAAATAAATCTATAAACAGAAAGTAGACTAGGGTTGTTAGGGAGAGGAGAGAATAGGGAGTGACTGCTAATGGGTACAGAGTTTCTTTTAATGAAAACAATTCGAAATTACAGTGGTGATGGTTGCACAATCTTGTGAATATACTAAAAAACTCGTGGATCACACACCTTTAAAAGAGCCAAGTTTATGGTGTATGAATATCTTTTTTTTTAAGATTTATTTTAGAGAGAGAGTGTGTGTGCAAGTGAGTGGGGCGAGGGGCAGAGGGAGAAAGGGAAAAAAGCTCAGAGACCAACACAGGGCTCAATCTCATGACCCTGAAATCATGACCTGAGTTGAAACCAGGAGTCGGATGCTTAGCGGCCACCCAGGCCACCATATGAATTATATCTTAATAAATCTGTTATTAAAAAAAATGGAATGAAAATTTACTGGCTAAGATCCACAAATTAACTTCATGGACTAAAAGGTTTTATGATCTCTGGTGGCTTCCAGTTCTTACAAAAGTTAAGTTTTAGGGTACCTGGGTGTCTTAGTCGGTTAAGCGTCTCTTGGTGCCTGCTCAGGTCTCGATCTCAGGGTTGTGAGATGTGAGGTCACCTTGGGCTCTGTGCTCAGCATGGAATCTGCTTCAGATTCTTTACCCCTCTGCTCCTTCCCCTTCTCCCCCCTCAAATAAATAAATTTTTTTTAAAGCTATATTTTAGTCAAACATACAGTGTGCCACACACTTATTTACATTTTTTCACTTGGTCCTCAAGAAAATCCAGCAGCTGAGGCTTAGAAAAGTATACTGTTTAAAGTCAATAGCAACTATATGAAAATAAAAACTATTTAAACTCTACATCTGACTCCAGACATCCCTTTCCAATATTGATGATGTCCTGCATTTCTGAACATTTCATGATACAATGATGCAAGTCTTTTTGCAAAAGGGCAAAGCTTTATAAAATCAATTATTACTTAATAGGCAGAATGAAGTTTTGATGCAATGGAACAAAGACTGGTATAGCAGTTAATTATTTTTCAGAATTATGCACATTTAACTACCAAACATTACATGACTATACACAATTATAATGAATTTTCTAATCTTTACTCTAGATTAGCTCTGATTTTAGCAATCTGAATAAGAAAATTTTCAAACAGACCCAACATTTTAAACATTAAATCTAGTACCCATAAGTCTAATTATGTTACTACCAGGAAAAAAAAAAAAAGTTCCTCAAAGAATGACTAAAAGAGCTTGGAAACATCTATAGCAGCTGAGGAAAAATTTAATAATAATTATTAGCTTTTCAGAAGTAGGCTGAACTCAAGGTTTATTGGCATTGGAATTCTGTTTGTTGAGTTTAAAGATTTTTTTTTTTGACAGAGAGAGATCACAAGTAGGCAGAGAGGCAGGCAGAGAGAGAGGGGAAACAGGCTCCCTGCTGAGCAGAGAGCCCAATGTGGGGCTTGATCCCAGGACCCTGAGATCATGTCCTGAGCGGAAGGCAGAGGCTTTAACCCACTGAGCCATCCAGAGGCCCCTGTTTGTTGACTTTAAATAAACTTAAAGCCAGTCTTTAAAAACGTTAATCACAGTCTAGCAAAATTCCAGTATATCCCGTGGTTAGTCAGAAGTCAAATAATAACAGAAATCTGGAAGATATATTTTACTTTGTAACATCAAATACGGGAATACTACTGACTTTGCAGCTGAATATTCAGACACATGGCAAAACTATGTAGACACTAATCAAGACTGAAACATGCTTTTAATTAATATAATGAAGTATTTTACTCATCCTAGTTTTCTGCCTGTTGGCGTACCTTTTATCTTCACATTAACAGCATCTGGTATGAATTAGAAAGCCCCTAATCACGAATTTCAATGGTCTCCTTATTAACCACAAAACAGATAGCTCATCACTGGTGTGTGTGGGTGGGTAGGTGGGCAGGTACGCCTTTCCTAAGGTTTCTTCATATGTGATAGATGACAGAGTTTCATCTTTTATTCCCTTTAAATATTCTATTAACTTGTCTATAACCCTGAACCAAATTACTTCTATGTGACTACAAAAACAATGGCACCTGCAATCTAGAGGTATCTGAAAAATGCTTCTACTCTACATCATCCTACTCTAAACCTGCTTTGTTATTTTCTCAGAATTTCCCTCACAAAGTAGTTTGTTTTGCTTATGAAAGAGAATACAATAAGATTTTATTTAAAGAAAAGCCAAGTTTTAAGAACTCATGCCAATTTTAAGGAAAGCTTCCCTTAATATATCAAAATTCTTACAATTTATATTATTTGAAATTAAATTCTCACATCGTCATTTTCTAACTTTTAATAAGATTCTAAATTTTTAAAAAAGATTTTATTTATTATTTGAGAGAGCATGAGTGGGATGAGAGGCAGAGGGAGAAGCAGATTCCTGCTGAGCAGGGAGCCCGATTCAGGGCTTGATCCCAGGACCCTGGGATCATGACCTGAGCCAAAGGCAGACGCTTAAAAGAGTGAGCCACCCAGGCGCCCCCTTATAGTAAGATTCTGTTTTTAAACAAGCAAGTTCAGTTCATCCTTTCAGAATATTTTCTATCAATTCCATCCTTGCATTTTTATTATTAAACAGTGCCTAATTTATAAGTCATTAAAAACCACTACCCAAAGTATCCAACCTTCCAATCACATTTTCAATTCTTAAAATAGTATTTTCTCTACTCACAGATAAGTGATGATGTATCATTGGAAACTGATGGCTCTCTTTCCAAGAAAGAAATCAGTTGTTGCATCCTTTCCTCATTTAAAACAAGGTGGCTGTTTTTGGCTGTGAAAAAGGCTGAGAAGTTGCCTTTGGCATGTGTTTATTAATCAAAATACTGGCAGGGAGACACAACTTTAAGGGAGTACTTCTTTTGTAGTTTGATGTGTTAGCAAATTATGTACAGGAAAAAAATGTTTGGTTCAAAGCTATTACACTTCATTTTAAAATAAAAACTTAAAACTCGGTATATCCAAAAGTGAAGCTTTGACTGGCAATAACAACTTTGTAACTTCCACTAACTTTTTAGGTTTCCTATAATTAACACATTTGTGTTGAGTCTATCAACATTAAATATATTACTTATTTCTCAAAATATTAAGTATTCTCCTATTTAAAAATTGAATTAAAGACATCTGTTAAGTTTTTTTTAAGAAGATTTATTTATTTGAGAGAGAGAGAGCACATGAGGGAGTGGCAGAGTGAAAGGGAGAGAGAATCTCAAGCAGGCTCTATGCTGAGCGTGAGCCCGATGCAGGGGCTCGATCTCATGACCCTGAGATCATGACCTGAACTGAAACAGACAGTCAGACGCTTAACCAATTGTGCCACACAGGTGCCCCTGGTACTACATTTTGAACTACTCTAAAAGAAAAGAGTAGTTAAGAGCCTTAAATTAAAAGGATTAAAATTAAAAGAGCCTTAAATTCAAGGATTGAACAAAGGTATTTCTGAAAACTACAGTGGATTGCAAGCTGGAAGAAAATACAGCTGTCCTTTACACTTGCAGAAAAGTCAGGCAAGCAACATATAAACAGAAATCGGAAAAAGCAAAAAAAAAATTGAGAGAAATGACTCCAATCTTCTGTGCTTAGGCAAGAAAAAAAAAGTTTCACTAAAGCAAATATGGCTTAAGCTGTATTTGTTTCTTTACTGAGGGTACATTAGTATTATCTATTAGACAGATTTTTCTGCCTGATCTAAATAAAGCAAATGGACAAATACATTAATCTTAAAGAAAGTTAAACAAAAACAAAAACAAAAAAAAAAAAGAAAAAGGAAAAAATCAATCCAGGCTTGGGTTGGATACATTACAATGTAATCATTCTCCAAGTCAGAGAGAATATTTACAACCAATATTTTAGTAAAAAACAATGGAGGGGCACCTGGGTGGCTTAGCTGGTTAAACATCTGCCTTCAGCTCAGATCATGATCCCAGGGTCCTGGGATCCAGCCCTGTGTTAGGCTACCTGCTCAGTGGGGAGCCTGTTTCACTGTTTCCCTCTGCCCCTCCCGCCCTGCTCGTGTTCGCTATCTCAAATAAATAAAAACAAAAACAAAAACAACGGAGTGGTGGGAGATGAGGGCCAGTAAGAGGCAATCAGGAATTAAATATTTTTACTCTAACAAAACTCTTTGGAAAATAGAGCATAAAATGCATTCAGGTAAAAGTATTTTGAAAATACGTATTTTTTTCTGTTTTCACTACAATTATTTTTTTAAAGGAGAGAGCGGTTTATTGAATACACTGCAAGATAGCAGTGGGCAGAATAGCAAGGGAGATGCTCTCTGCCTCTTATCACTATAATTATAATGCCTGAAGGCATTTACCAGACTTTACTATCACATATAACATAAAACATATGATTTTTTAAAACAAAGAGAAGTATGTACACTGCTTTCTATCAAAAAATGTGGGGGGAAAAATGTGGTTCCTTACTAAATTTATAACAAAGAAGATGATGTGATGTAGTAGAAACTGTTTCAGACTTAGAACATAGAGACTTTGTGAAGAACAAATCTAGTATATGTGGTATCTTTGGAAAACTACAAAAAGGTCTTCCATTCCTGGTAGCAAGAGTTCTGATCCAGAAAAAAAAAAAAGTTCTGATCCAGTAAGTGAAGAGAATGGTGGATATCATTCTTTACTCAAACTCTCTGGAGTATACCAATTGCATATCTATATCAAGCAAATTCAAACTTGGCCCTACCACTTATTAGCTTGTTACACTAACTCAATTTCAATTTCTTTAATTCCAAAATGGAGATTATAGACTCCTGTTAATAGAATTATTATAGATATCATAGGATGGTATGAGTACATAGCTTAAGAGACACCTAAATGAATGGCAGAACAACAATGAAAACTCTCTCCTTCCATAGAAACGTGGAAGTAAAAAGAAAAAAAGTGGAAGTAGCTCTATTTTCACATCTATAAATAATAAATGCTAATAAATAGAATACCTAATTTGAGTTAGCCCGGTTTTAACGCAAATTAACATATACTTTGGACACCAATTCACTGATCATTCGTGCATGCATGCGCTCGTTGTGTGTGTGTAGGAAGGGAAGGCAGTAAATTCAATGATCAAATATTCTAAGTTTGGAAACATATATTTGAATCTTCCTTGCAGATTCATAATACATATTAACACTCTGAAGGGTTTAAAGTCCTATAATAAGAGGTTTAACTTATTTAACCCACTGTTCTCAAAATTTATTTGGTCACAGATTTTTTTGTTTATATCTACTAATATCTCACGGCAGTAGTTTTTTTGTTTTTGTTTTTTTTTCATAGAATGGAATTTGGGAGTTTTGAGCCATGTTTTATGTGTATGATAGCATAAGAACAGCTCCACTTCTTCTTATTGGCAGTCATTAATTAAAGAAAACCAAATAGATTATAAGCTACAGATACTAATTTCATTATAATTTTACAAACTTCAAGGAAATCAGAAATTCAAAATCTGAAACTGCTTTTCAGTAATTTTGATATAAAAGTTTGAGTTTGAAATAAAAGGTGAATTTTAAGGCTATGTTAGCCCACATGTGGAAATTTTTAATTCAAAGATTATATCTAAAATCCATATTGTAGTGACTGACATTTTAGCCATATGCTCTAGCTCTATGTGACTAAAAGTAAACAATGATGTTTGGTTATCTGGCCTTTGCAAGAAAAGAGCTTATCATGGTCTGAATTCAAATGGCTATTATTTAAATTCTATTATACTCCTCTTCCTTCCTGTACACATTTATGTTAAGGCAAGAGAAATAAAAGTAAAGCATTTTTTATTTTACTGCTATATTTACTTACCTAATATTTTCACAGCATAATGAGGACTTTCTAAGACAATTCCTTCCTCTGTATCAAATATAGGGTTATCTATGCCAGTCTTTGGAGGAATTTGGGCTAGTTTCTTAAGTCTCATGGAAGAATAAAGGTCAAGTTCTTGTTTTTTCCCTTCTTCTTCTCTCCTACGCCTCATGTCTTCCTGTTGTTGCCGAATACGCTCCAACTGTGCACTTCGACGTACTGGCATCATCCTGGTGCCCAAATCTCCGGGGCAGTCAACAGCCATCTCTCGATGCTTCTGATGTTCCTCTGGTGATGCAAGATCAACATTTTTTACTTCGCTGTCTGATTCCTCAGTAACATGCCCATTCATATGGGATGTTGTCATGGTTATCTACAAAAACCTGTACCACTTTTTATAAATCAATTTCTCCTATAAAGCCAATCTCTTGATTCTGTAGTATAAAATCCATGTTACTTCAAAAAAACAAAAAAACAAAAAACTTCTCACATCACATAATAATGCTATGAAATGTATCCATGAAGGAAATCTAAGGGGAAAGATGGGGAAAAAAAGTATAAGAATTAAAATATAAAAGTAGATTTTACACAGCCCACTTCCAATCTATACACAATATAGTATCTCTTAAGTGTACAACATTTGGCTATATAGATTAAGTACTTTCGTTCTATAGATAATGCTGAGAAAAATCAAGGTATTAAAGAAAAAAACCCTCCCAAGAATTTGAAGCATACTGTTTAATTCTATAGCTGAGAAAAATCATGTATTGGAAAGTTTAGCCAAGTGGGAAAGTAAGAAAGTTTTATGTACTAGTCTGGTAGAGAATAGTTGCTTAAGGTATAGAGATGTTTTGATCATCTTTGTATAGTTATTTCAACACAATATTTTACACTCAATACAGGAGATTGAAATAACTTCCTAATTAAATGCTAAAGAAATGGGCATATAGCAAGCTATGTTGGTGATTCACTTGAGATTAAGGCAGTATTGTCAGGGACAATTCACTTTTAGGAGTTTATGAGATGCAGGAGATATCTAATGAAAAAGAAACTTTAATTAGCAGCTACGGCATCTGTAGGATAAAATCACATTAAGTGAGAAAAAGACTATGTGGGTTTTCAGTCCTTATAACCAGTCACAATGAAAAAAGAATTAAGAATTAATTCTTAAAGAAAAAGAATTAATTCTTTATGAGGACTCATTCAAAGAAAATGGTAGTATCTGTTATCACTCAAAAAATGTTATTTGCACAGCAAATAAGAATACATTGGACTTAGAGACCAGAAACTGAATTTTAATCCTGCCGCTGCCACTTCTTCTGGTTTTATGATTTAAGCCTAGTCAGTTTCTCTCTCTGAACCTCGGATTTCTTTGGAAAACTTATTCACAGGCTTGTTCTGAGTTTTAAGTGAGATATACTGTATGTTTTAAAACTAAAAAATACATGTATGCATATTAATTCTTAGCATTAATTTGATTCTATTTTTATTTTTTTAAAGATTTTATATATTTATTTGAGAGAGAGAGAGAGATCACAAGTAGGCAGAGAGGCAGGCAGAGAGAGAGAGGGAGAAGCAGGCTCCCTGCTGAGCAGAGAGCCAGATGTGGGGCTCCATCCTAGGACCCTGAGATCATGACTTGAGCCAAAGGCAGAGGCTTTAACCCACTGAGCCACCCAGGCACCCCTGATTCTATTTTTAAAATCCATTATTAACTTGATTCTCCTATTTTAAAAATCTCCCAACATATTTTATTATTTCTTAAAGATTTATCTATTTTAGAGAAAAAGCGTGCACTAGCAGGGGGAGGGGCAGAGGGAAAGGGAGAAAACCGGACTCCAGGCTGAGTGCACAGCCCCACTCAGGGCCAATTGCACAACCCCAAGACCACAGCCCAAGCAGAAATCAAGAGCTGGATGCCCAACAGACTGAGCCACCCAGGCTCCCCACTTAAACATATTTAGACAAGAAAAATATTTTACTGGATGACACTGGCTTTTCATCAAGCCATTTCTTGGGTGTAAGTAGGCAGATTGTTTATATATGTGTAAACCCACACATTAAATCTAATTAGTTTTCTCTGTTCAAGACTTGAAAAATATTTACAATAATAAACCTACTACACCTCCTTGAATTGAGCATCACTTCAGTAAATAGGTTGGTTAGAGCGTATGCCAGCTCAGCAAAAGCTAAGTTTTCAGACAATATTCCTAAATGCCAGCCAATCTTCTCTCAAACATCTTGTCACAGACTTCTTAAACCCCACCTAGACTGAGAGGAAAACCACTAGACCAGCAGGAAGGAAAACTGGTACAAGCTACATAAGCCACTAGCATT
The DNA here is from genome assembly GCA_028533885.1 of Nasua narica. Lineage (NCBI taxonomy): Eukaryota > Metazoa > Chordata > Mammalia > Carnivora > Procyonidae > Nasua > Nasua narica. The sequence goes on along the minus strand of CM052797.1, from coordinate 97,194,704 downwards.
ACATTCTCACAAGAATTTTGGTAGACTTTTCTGTCTTGTATCCAAATTTTAACTTCTCTATTTATAACTATGTGATCTACACATAACTTACCTATACTTGGATTGCCTTCTTTTTCAGTAAAATGAGAACTATTAGAATTATATTAGGCTGTTCTTAAGTTTTTTATATATTGATTACATGTTATGCAAATTCAGCTTATTTAATGTTCTCATTACAAGTAAGCAGAAATGTATGTGGAAGTTACTGTAATCCTATGCTTAATTTTGATTTTAAAAATCTAGGAGTATATATATTTCCAGAAAATTAAAACACTCAACTTTTTCCAATTATAATATTTACTGGGGATTAAAAATCATTTAATAATGGATAATGTACTTCTTACCTTATATGCCAGTCTACAAAATTATGATCTGAAATTAAAACTCTCAGCTTAAAAACTTTAAGGCTGTGTCCACAGTCACCATAATAGATCATGAGATGGGGAATTATAGCTCATGCAAAAGACACTGGGCCTGGTGATCCGGGTCAGAGTTTTCATGCTTGGACTATTATTACCATGCTTGTCTTTCTGGATCTAGTCTTTTACTCTCAGAAAAATTTCTGCAACCTGATATTAATCTGCTTAAAATTCTATTTTGGTCATTGCCCTTGAAGTGTTCACAGTTTACTGGGATAGACAGCAAAGAAAACGAATGATTATTCTTCCCCAGTAGGTTTCTCCTCATTAGATTCTAAATTAATGAAAGACGAGAGTCTGGTCTTATTTTTATACCCTTCAGTGGTCAACACAATACATATATAGAGAATGACCAGTGAGTATCTGTTCAACTAAAAATGTCTGAAATTCACAGACCATATAGATTCTGAAACTTAGTATGTGGTAAGAGGTCATAGCAAACACTCAAAACATAAGGATACATTTCTTTGAGCAATATTTCAAGGAACTAAAAATTAGCCAGATAGAAGAGTCTGTTTTAGGCAGAAGGAATCACATGACCAGTAAGAATGAAGAGTATGACAATACGACACTTTCAGAAAACAAAACAGAATGCAATAAGGCTGGATGGGACAATGGGAGCATACCATACATGAATAATGAAAAAACTGGAAAGGCAAGCAGGGGGCCAGACAGAGTTTAAGAGCTAAAGACTTAGACCTATATGTTGAAAAAACATACAGGTTACAGAATTACTGGAACTTGGTGTCCACCTTTCATACAGCAAAAAGAGGAGAGCTGAGAAAGAGGAAGAGGAGAAGGAAGTAGTAGTAGCAGTAGCAGGAGCAGCACTTACAACTTTAACATGTACTGAGCACTCACGTGCTGGAGAATATTGCAAACACTTCACACAGTATTTATTCATTTAATCCTCATTACTACTCTAAAAGTAGTTCCAAATATGCCTGTTTTGTAGATGAGGAATGGAGGTTGAAGTAGGTCTTGAAGACAGAATGGAAAAATAAGCAAGAGGCTATATGAACAAAAGGCAGGAAGAGAAAAGGTATGGGAAAAGTACAAATAAGGCTAGTTGAACTAAGGCACTCAGCTTATACTAGAGAATAGTAGCTAGAAAGTCTGACTGGGTCCAACTTATAAAAGGTCTTAAACATAAGTCCCTAATTCTCAAGACAGTCATCAAAGATTTAGAAAAGAAGAGTGATTTGTACATAAATGTAACTGAGCATTTACTCTTGGCTAGGTACTAAGGTTATAGAGATAGGATCCCTGCCCACTAGCCTATCTACCAAAATGTCCCATAGGGATCTAGAAATTAACGTGTCTAGAGTTAAACTCATTATTTGCCTTTAATCCCCACATATTCTCCTTAATCCTCTTCCTCTACTCTCAGTTCTAATTAATACCATTATTATCTACCCAGTTACCCAAGACAGCGTAGTGTGTTAAAGAACAGGCTCCAGAATCAGAGTGCCTAAGATGGAATCCTTGCCCACTCTCCTTTTAAAGTCTCAGGTGAAATATATCCTCCTCCAGATTTCCATGACTCCCCAGACTGGTTATGTGCCTGCTATGAAATCCCACAGTCCCTGTCAGACCTGTGATCAAACTAGACTACAGCTATTTGTATCTCTGTTTGTCTGCCCCATCAGACTAGAAGCCCTTAAAGGTCAGGAACCATACTGACTCATCTCTGGATCCATGATACTGTCCAGCACAGGGACCAAGCAAATAGGGAGGCTTCATAATAGGAACGTAGGCAGTGTGACTCCAAGACCACTATCTTTCGGTTACTAGAGGGATGGAAAATATCCCTTTTAAGGATATTTTTATCTTTTTAAGGATATTTTTATCCCTTTTAAGGATGGAAAATACAGGGGAAGAAGAATTATAAAAGGACAGAAATTGAAGGGTAATATGGGTTTAGTTTTGGACACAATCTGAAGGTAACTGCAGGTCATATGGGTAAATGATCTACCTATAAAGCAGGGATCTACCTTATTCATCTCTATAGCCCTGATATCTAGCAAGGGACGAATGCTTAATTAAGTATATGAGTAAATCGTTCCTATGTTCAATATCTGTAAGGCTTTCATACTGCTTACAGAACAGAGTTGGGACTCACAAGGTAAATCCAAACTTTCTATCTTTAACTATTTTCCAACACAAACTTTCTAAGTTTGCTTCCTCGTTTATGCCTATCCCTATTTTTTCTTCCTGCCCAAGTACCTTATGAAATAAGAAATACGAACAGCTTCTCCTTTCATCTTCTGACTTCAAGTGATCTACCACAAGTTCCCATTTCCTTCAAGAAATCTTTCCAGACCACCTCGATTACATAATGATCTCACCAAACAACACTCCAAAAGACTTTATAATGGTCACAAGTTAACTCATGAGGGCCATAAAAAATTCAAAAGTCCTTCCAGAATCAAAGAGACATTATGCTATGTCCTACAGTCCTAGCATCAAGATCATTATAAATCTTAAACAGACAAACCATGAACACTCTACGTCATATATGTAGTCAATACATATCAATAAAATGTGTCAGTCCAAAGGAATTATCCTCTTCTCCATCACACACACACACCCACGCAAGCAAAAGAAAAAGAGGAAAAGAAAAAAGCCTTTTGTTTGATAATTCAGAAGTTGGGAAATCTAGAGAATTATTTCCTTATGTGTAAATAAAAGACCACCTTATGCAGATAATATAGTTAGAGGTTCCTGGCCCTAAGAGTACTCTATTCCTTTCTTCTCAAACTTCCAATTATAAATTATTTTTCAAATGCCTCAAAAGCCCAAATTTCACATCCTCATCAGAGTTCCAGCTCATACCTCCACCCAAGAAAAAAATAAAAATAAAAAAGAAGTCAAAACTCTTTACATAGTCCAAAAAACAAGAAAATGAATTTTCAGGTTGGCAGGCCAAAGCTGTTTCAATGCTAACTTCAAACCAATTGGGGAGAAAGAGCTTTGCTTATAGAAGTTGGCTATAGGAGAAGGGGGTAAAAGGAAGCTAAATAAGCTTCAAATAATTCAAAAAAATTGAGATTGGGGGACCTGAAATAGCCTGAAGGATATATGCCCACTGAAAACTCCACATGAAGAAATAGAACCATTTGTGTGACAGGTGGGGAACATGAAGAAGGTCATCTACACTAGTGTCCGGAACTCAAGATTATTTTTTCAATTCATCCTTCCTCCCCTTCTCCCACAAGCAGTGCCTTTTGACTAGCAGCTGGGAAGTCTCATTTTAAGTGATCAGCATTCCTCTGACATTCTAAGAAGTTGGACTATTTGTTTCCATAGAAACAGCTTTGTCAGCTAATAGAAGATTCAGGCCAAGAATAGTGAAAAGAACTTACGTTATGCAAATTGGAAAGAACTTGTCTACTATCCTTTTAGTTTTTCTTCTCTGGTTTTTCACAGAACTCAGGCTAACTTTCTTACTCTCTAAAACAGAGGAGAAACAATCAAGTGTAAAGGTCTGCCGTATTTTTTAGAGGGAAAGAGTGAAAGGTTAATTCAATATGATACGTTTCTTGTTTCTTGGTACGAAGTAGTAAAAATGCAAATCCCTTCTAATATTTAATGGACATAAATTAAAATCAATGTAAATTACCTAAAATCAGTGAGGAGAAAGAAGCAAGCATAACTGGTAAGACCCTTTGCAGATTATTTTTAATGATACCTCTGACCTCTAGGTTAAGGTTCAAACAAAAATGCAATATATATATTTTCTGTGTTTTAACTACAACTTCTGGACCAATTTTAAATATTATGAATAGCTTATGATGCTGAGAAAATGAGAAGGATCCAAAAAGATACAAAAGAATTTGACAGACAGGACCACAGTTAATTCAGAGGGAGAAATTCTGATGCTACACTGGACTAAAGAGAGGATCCTGCTGTCCTAACAGAGCTTACATTCCGTCAGATTAACAGATAGTAAAGAGCAAACATGATACTAGGACTTCAGATAAAGAGCTAGAGAGAAAGCGAAACTAATATAGTAAATAGTGATGTCTGGAAGGCGCAGCGTTAAATAAGAAAGCCAGGGAAGGCCAATTTTAGGAGGTGATGTTTGCACTGAGACCTAAATGACAAAAAAAAAAAAAAAAAAAAAGTCAGCTGTGGGAAGATCCAGAAATAAAGGGTTCTAGGTTGATGGAACAGAAAGTACATTTCTATACAGATATTACCAGGAATCTCATTTTCAGTATATCCCAAACTGACCTCAACTTCCCTACCGTTAATTATACCACTATCTCCAAGATCTTGATCTTTTTCAAGCCCTATTGGTCAGTTGCTAAGATCTGTGGATTGTACAAAGATTTTAGAATCCACTGAAGGATGGCAAAATATGCTGCCCCAAAATATCCCACTAAAAGATCATGTTCAGAAAATGAAAAGGCATGCTAAAAAAAGGAAGAAATATTTGCAAAATATTTATGTTCACTATAAAGACTCTTACAACTCATTAAGTCAAAAAAATCTAATTTTTTAAAACAGGGCAAGAGATTTGACCACTTCACCCAAGAAGATATATAAGTGGCGGAAATGAACACTTGGAAAGATACTCTAATTTTTTTAAAGATTTTACTTATTTGAGAGAAAGAATGAGAGTGCAAGAGCAGGGAGGACGAGCAGAAGGAGAGGGAGAAGCAGACTCCCACCTGAGCAGGGAGCCTGACATGGAGCTCCCACTGACCTGAACCGAAGGCAGATGCTTAATTGACAAGCCACCCAGGCACCCCTCAAAATAATTATTTTTTTGAAGACTAACGTATATTCATATACTTTGTGTATTCAAAACAATTCATATATTCACACCATATAAAAAAAACTTTGCAAAATGAAAGAATGGCCCATATACCGTCTTCTCAAAGAAACGTTAGCTATATCTAAAACTAAGTAAGTACGAGTTAAAACTCAAATATATTTGGGCTAGTCATGCAAAATATTTAGCTCAAAAATTATTACTGACAACTTTTTTTTTAATTCAGTGAGAAAATGTTCTATCTGCTTATATCAAACACAAAGTTGAAGGTCTTTGCAGATATTCAAGACCACAAATTCACAGCAGGAATGGGTTAAAGCCAAACAGTATCAAAGATATCAAATGCTTAGTTACTCGAACTCCCCTTTATCACCTCAACAACCTGGTAATAAAAGATTAATTAAGTCCAAAAGGTTAGTCGAGTTTTTGTAAAGGTACTAGGACAAAAGGTAATTTATAACATTTTCAAACTGACCAGAAATGGATTTTTAAACATGTGGGATAAAATTACTTGTAATATGGCTTTCTGGTATATTGCTATCAATCAAGAATGTATATGGCCTAGTTAGGGAACAAGAAGAGTCTTGATAGTGAATCCAGCCAGTGTAAGATAGAAGATAAAGCGAGAGTTGACTCTGAATGCTAAGCTAAATTGTTTGAATTTTCTCCTGCAATCAATGGGAAACTATGGGTTTCTGAGTTTAAAAAAAAAAAACAAAAATTGACTTTTTAGAAAGTTAAATCTATGCTGTAACCAGAATTGACCAGGGGAAAAGTAAGTAGAGTAGCCAACAGAGATAATGTTTTAATACTTTATGCATGGGAGAATAAAGGAAGTAGCAGAAAGAACGAAGAAGGGTAACTTCAAATAATGGTTCTTACAAAGGATGACTTGACAGGACTAGGAGACCAGTAGCCAAATATAATTCTAAAATACTGAGCATGACAATTGAACCTGGGAGAAATTATGGGACCTTAAAATAGAAGAATTCAGAGAATAAGGTTTTTCTCTTTGGGAGGGAGAGAAGGCAGATGGGGAGAAGTGGAAAGATGATAAAATCCATTTTAAAGGTTAATTTTTGGCAGGCTATTAACTGCGAAACAGGGAAACCAAAGAGAATAGGCTAGAAATGAAAATTTGTAAGTAGTTTACATATTCATGGCTTACATTTGTAAAGCTTTATAGTTTCCATAATCAATTCAAGCACATTATCTCATTTGATCTCTCTCCAGTTTCCCTGGAAGGTAAGCAGGTTGGAGATCTCCATTTTCCAGAAAATATGTAGGCACTGCAAGTTAAGTCACAGAGCTATAAGTAATAGAACAGAAACTAAAATCCAGATCAGTGAACCCTTATGTGGATCCACTGTACAATGTCAATTACATCTCTGTAAGCTGAAACCACCCTGACTACACACTTCTTTCAAAAATCACATAATTACATCCTTCTTTGACTTTTAAAATGATTAGAGAGAATTCATCTTTTCTCAACTGACTGCTTCATAAAATGACACAGTAATTAATTAATTTCACTTATATATTAACAGATTACAAGTTTACTCTAACACCAGCCTGCTAGCATGACATCTATTGCTCAAAGTTTCTAAATACTCAGTGAGGGAGGAGTAGTCAAGTGGAGAAATGGTAGAAATGTATATAAATGTCTCATTTGAAAACTGACACTAAGCTACAAACATTTCAGTTTCCTAGTGACATTTTAAAAATGTTATTCTCTACTCTATGTTTCTCCAATTTCAGTATATGCTGCCAAACTGAGCCACATGTCCTACCTTGACAAACTTTTTAATAATATTAATTCATACCTTAAAAAATGAATGCCATAAAAATAACACAGACTAGATAGACTAATCTTGACAGATAAATTAGTTGTCCCTCAGGGTCAAATTTAAGTATTGCAAATCATAACTGTTATATCCCTAAATTGTTAATAATTAATTACACCAACTCACATCAATTCTCCCTCCATAATATATCACATATACCCCTAGCTTCTCATACCACTACCTTAAATCATATCACCTCTCTCATGGGTTTTCCTATGAACTTCAAGTCACCCCAATCTTGGTCCAGATCTAGTTGCCACTCACTTTGCACAGATGACCCTTGAATAACATGGAGGTTAAGAGTTACTATTAACAGCCTGCCATTGATAGGAAGCCTTACTGATAATATAAACAGTTGACTAACACATATTTTGTACATTACATGTATCATATACTCTGTCCTTACAATAAAGTAAGCCAGAGAAAAGAAAATTTTACGAAGAAAATCATAAGGAGAAGAAAATACACTTATAGGGCTGTACTATATTTACTGAGGAAAATAAATCCCGCATACAAGTGGACCCAGGCAGTTCTAACCTGTGCTGTCCAAGAGTCAACTGTACTGCTGAATAAATTTTCCTGAAGCACACCTATTATCATGGGTGTCCCTTTTCAAAAGTTTTTGTTGCTTTTCCCTTTTCTTAAGCTACCGTTTACCACCGGTTTACTACGTACCATTCATCCACTGTGCTAAGTACCTTATCTCATTTAACCCTTATAATCATCTCCTTGATGAATTTTCTAACTTAATTTAGTAAAGACACTAACTTATCCAATATCAAAAGCTAAATGGTATAGCTGGGCCTCAAACCAAGTTCTGCTTGACTCCAGGGTACTTTCACAACTTCTGGAGAACCCATTTCAAGTTCCATAGTCTTCATTCAAATGGCTCCTCTTGAATTAGTCCTAGAATTCTTTTCCCTTCTGTTTCTCCCTCCCTTATCTTCCGAATCAAACTACTAGCTATTTTTAGTACAAGCCCTGCAATTTACCAAGTCCACAGCTTTGACATATTTCTTATACTCAGAAAAAAAAATCTTTCCTGTTCAATTCTTTATCTATTAAAATTTCCCTCTATCATTAAGGGTCTTATGATATCTTCCTTACTCCTGCTCCTGCTCCCATCCACAACCTACAGTTCTAGGGTACTTAATCTATGCCCCTATGATTAATAAATGCTATTTATATTTATTTATATTAATAAATGCTCTGCTGTAGCATTTATTTATACATTTCCTTCTCCCCATAAGTTAATTTCCCTTTTTAGTTAAATCACTACATTCTGGTAGAAAAATCAACATACTCTTCAATGTACATATTCAAATAAATCAGGTAACCTAACAGTTTCTTCTCCTTCTTCTTTTTAAGTTCTATCCTTTCTGGAGTCCTCCATTCTCTAGCTCTAAGCTGGATATTTTCTTTGTGCCCAGATTCACTTGTCCTTTTTCCACTTGCTCCAGGTCTAAGAATGCTGACCTCCACAGACTGCATTACTCATAGGGAGAAGTACCTTTTGGGAGGGAGGAGAGAGGGCTGGGTTCTTTATCCCCCCAGCTTCCTCCTATGATTTGGCAGAGGTTAGGTTCCTCTAAGGCCACAGTTCCCACTAGATGGCTCCCTCCTAAGGTAGTAACTCATAAATTCCAGTAACTACTCCCTTCCTTGCCTATTCAGACCTAGGCATAGTAGGCATACGGCTGTTGCTAACCCTGAGATGTTTCTTAGTTCCCTTATCTCAACCGACCCACATCTTTGTAAACAGTTTCTTCATAAATTCTCTCCCATTGCTCAGATTGATTTTGCCATCTGTTTTCTGCATGAATCTGACAAAAACATGCTCCAATCTGAATTTATTCTCTATATCATCTTCATTCATTCATCTTTATCCTAAGAAATTCTCCTCCTCTTTTCTCTTCATCTACTCCCTTCTCCTTGAGAGACCTCCAAATGTCCTAAGAAAGTGTACATGGGGGTAAATTTTTTAAGAACTTGATTTACTTGGTACCAGAGCAGATTATTTTCTTTGAGTTATTCTTTTGAGTTATTCCTTGCCTTCAACCTTAATTCCTCATAGCGTCTCAGGACTTCTGGGTCTGGCTTTTTGTCGTTCTCCCCAAGGAAATACTTATAGTGAGGGTGACCCTTTCCTTCCAATTACAGTACGAAGAAAAACAAGTAGCATAAATATGTAAAAATATTTACCTTGGTATAAGGTTTTTGTGTGTCTGTGTAAGGGACCAATCATGTCCCATGTTGGAGACAACAAAGGAAAACAGACATGATGTACTGTTGATTCTATAAACTTATACCAAAAATTTAAAACAAACATTTAATAGTTTTTTTTCTAGAAATTTATCCTATAAAGTATTTTTGGAACAATGGATGTTAATCTATGTTTTCACCTGTAAATTTAGTAAAATCTAAAGGCAGATCAAGTATTTCCAAAGCAAATTTACATTTAAATTGAGATGTGCCATCAATGTAAAATACACACTGGATTTCAAAGACTCCATATGGAAAAAAAATGGATGTAACACTTCTCATTAATTATTTTTAATGTATGTGGATATGGTAATATTTTACACATTATGTTAAATAAAATACATCATTAAATAAATTTCAACTGTTTCTTTTAAAATTTTTTAATGTGGCTGCTAGGGTTGAAGCTCTGTATGCGCTGACATGGAGCAAAAGCAAGTGAATAGAGATAGCTTCAGAATGGTGTTTATAGGGCCCCTGGGTGGCGCAGTTGGTTGGGCAACTGCCTTCGGCTCAGGTCATGATCCCGCAGTCCCGGGATCGAGTCCCGCATCGGGCTCCCAGCTCCATGGGGGAGTCCGCTTCTCACTCTGACCTGCTCTCTCTCACTCTCTCTCTTTCCAAATAAATAAATAAATAAATAAAATCTTTAAAAAAAAAAAAAGAATGGTGTTTATATATAACACTTTTACAAATGCACATAAAGGATGTTTATAAAGTTATTAACAAAAAATCTAGAAGAATATGCACAATACTGTTTTCAATTAATATCTCTGAAAAAGCAAAGGTAACAGACCTTTTAGGTTTACTTTTTACCTATAAAAAGGATATGTACTTTTTTATGTATTATAAAGTATAATACATATTTCATATGTATTATAAAATGTTGACCAAAATAAATGTGTTACTTTTATAATTTGGAGGAGAAACATAAAGATATTACCTTTTTGAAAGGGGGGAAAAAAAGCCATAGAAACTTTAAATTACAACTACCTTCTTAAAGTATATAAAAATGAGCAGCAGTAACAAAGGCCTTTCTAGAGTTCTGGAATCTTTTCACAAAAAGAAGTAATCAAAATATTATCCCTACAGCCCTAAACAAGTTCACAAACAATACAACAATAAAATAAGAATTCCTTAAAAGAAAAAAAAATTCTGGGCGCCTGGGTGGCTCAGTTGCTTAAGCAACTGCCTTCGGCTCAGGTCATGATCCCGGAGTCCCGGGATTGAGTCCCATATAGGACTCCCGGCTCTGCGGGAAGTCTGCTTCTCCCTCTGACCTTCTCCCCTCTCATTCTCAGTCTCTCGCTCTCTAATAAATAAATAAATAAATAAATAAATCTTAAAAAAAAAAATTCTTAAATAAAGCGCTTAAGGAATCATTAGGAGCATGACTCTTGTACGCAGGACTTCCTCTACCATACAACAAGTACATTACATCTTTAATTTAAAAATGAGAGGAAACCAGTTTACCATAAGAATAGAGCAATAATTCTACAAAAAATTTCAAAAGGGATCACCTATACTTTAAAATATAAAAGTCAGGCTCGTAGTTTTGGTAGCATTGATTCTTTCATCATAATGACAAACTCTTAAAAAATCCCAATTATGTCTCTCAAATAAATAAATCTTAAAAAAAAAATCCCAATTAACTAGACTCACATGACTATTACTTTGCTTTCTTGATAACCTATTTCTATGCCTCTTCCATACAGTTTCTCTATTCCCTTTATCTTGGGTGTCAATCCTTTAGTCAATTACTTTCCCTGAAACATATACCATGAGTTTTATGTCTGTAAGAACACACTGTAAGAGATTCCAACTTTTGACCTCAAGTGATTTACAGCTTACTGGGAAAAAAAATATACTCTAAAGGTCAGCAAATTAGTAGATGTTTACTTCCAACTAGATGGCTTATTGGTAAGCAATTCAACAACTGGCCATAAAAAAAAAAAATGAGACAACAGTTTGCTTTGTCAGCAAATTAGTAAATGATTACTTCTAACTAGATGGCTTATTGGTAAGCAATTCAACAACTGGCCATTAAAAAAAAAAAAGAGACAACAGTTTGCCTCGTCCTTAAAAAACTACCTAATAACCATTTCTCAGTTATTGGAACAAGAATATTAAGCAAAATTGATAATAAATATTCATATCTATAGCTATCTATAAAGGAGACTAAAGAAGGAACAATGGAGAGTATTTTCAGGACCAGAAGTAGGGTTTTATCATCACAACAGGAAAGAAGAATCTAAAAAAGATTGACGATACAAACGTCACCAAGAATCCACTGAACTTTCAGTACTGTGGTACTGCTGATGGAGAGCATGAATAACGTTCTGACTTTGGTCAGATAGTATTAGAAGGCAAGAAAACATAAGGGAAATATTATGCAACAAGAGAAACAAGAACAAAAGGTCAATTTTAAAGATTACTGCAAATCCTGGAGCTAAAAAGGGTTACTAAAATACACTTTCTTTTTTTTTTTTTAAAGATTTTATTTATTTATTTATTAGGAAAGAGAGAGAGTGAGAGAGAGCATGAGAAGGGAGAAGGTCAGAGTGAGAAGCGGACTCCCCATGGAGCTGGGAGCCCAATGTGGGACTCGATCCCAGGACTCCGGGATCATGACCTGAGCCGAAGGCAGTCGCTCAACCAACTGCGCCACCCAGGGGC
>CM052797.1:97142663-97182187 GCA_028533885.1 Nasua narica | reverse complement strand
TTTTTTTTTTTAAAGATTTTATTTATTTATTTATTAGGAAAGAGAGAGAGTGAGAGAGAGCATGAGAAGGGAGAAGGTCAGAGTGAGAAGCGGACTCCCCATGGAGCTGGGAGCCCAATGTGGGACTCGATCCCAGGACTCCGGGATCATGACCTGAGCCGAAGGCAGTCGCTCAACCAACTGCGCCACCCAGGGGCCCAATACACTTTCATTCAATAATATAAGTACCCACTTGGTACAAAATCTTGGATAGTCGCTGATAAGAAAAAGATTGCTAGGATAGAGGTTTTATCCTTAATAAACTTAAAAATCTAGTACGGAAATCAGATAACCAAATAAACAAACCCCCTATATACTGCAATGCTATTTGATAAGTGCTGTACTACAGCTGCAGAAAATGCTACAAGAATTACCTGCAGAGTAAGCGCATCCTAAGAAAACTTATATAAATGGGAAAGAATGTAAGAGCAGATATGAAAAGCGTCCATCACACAACAGGGAAAAAGTGAACAAAATATTAAGACAAGCACATCAATTTTGTAAAATTAGACAAATGCTTTATATAAATATAAGACTTTAAATTATGGTAATGAAACTCAATTCTGTGAATGCCTATTTAAAAATGTGTAGTAAAAATGACCTAGTGAAAAACACTTTAGAATGACAGGGTCAATAGGAGAAACTGATAAAACCAACTTGGTACTTTTACTTTACTTTTAAAAGTAAAACTTGGGACGCCTCGGTGCTCACTCAGTTGGTTAAGTGTCCATCTTCAGCTCAGGTCATGATCCCTGGGTCCTGGATGGAGCCCAGCATCCGGCTCCTTGCTCAGCAGGGAGCCTGCTTCTCCCTCTGCCTGCTGGTCCCCCTGCTTGTGCTCTCTCTCTCTCTCTGATAAATAAATAAAATCTTAAAAAAAAAAAGTAAAACTTGATCCACTATACACATAAGCCGTTTAAGGCAATATTATTTCCCCCACTGACTTTCACTGTTCAGAGATGAAAAGAACTTTATTTCAACACACAATTACAATTCTTCATCAGTGACTCAGTCTATGACACCTGATTTACACAAGTCCTATAAAATTGCTTAATCAGATTATTGATAATCACACAATCTACTCAAAATATATTAAGATATACCTTATTAAAATGCAGCTCACTGCTATTCCATATGAATGTCACAAACTAGACTTGTATTCTACCTACCACTTATCTAACATTTATGGAGTGCTTAATACACACCAAAGCACTATGCTAACATTTTTTTTTTCTCTAAAGTAGGCTCCACACCAAGCATGGAGCCCAACTCGGGGCTTGAACTCAAGACACTGAGATCAAGACCTGAGCTAAGATCAAGAGTCGTATGCCTAACTGACTAAGTCACCCAGGTGCCCCTACGCTACCCATTCTTGATATGGCATCTCAGTTAATCCTCAAAATAAAGCTCTGAAGGGGACCACAATATGCCATCCCAAAATGTGACACTTTGACATAAGGATTTTTTTGCACTAAAGGCAATTAAGAAACAGCAGACACGGGGGGAAAAACTCAGCTCTCCCCTTATCCAGCTAAACATTTTTCTTTTCTTTTCTTTTTTTTTTTAAAGATTTTTTATTTATTTGACAGAGAGAGAAATCACAAGTAGGCAGAAAGGCAGGCAGAGAGAGAGGGGGAAGCAGGCTCCCTGCTGAGCAGAGAGCCCAATGCGGGGCTCGATCCCAGGACCCTGAGATTAGGACCTGAGCCAAAGGCAGAGGTTTTAACCCACTGAGCTACCCAGGCGCCCCCCAGCTAAAAATTTTGCAGGGCATAAGTTTCCTTTTGTAAAGGTACCAGGAAGAGGACTCATAATCCTGAGAGGTTACTCTCATCAATGGAGAAGGCACCAACTTAAATCTGTACAACAAACCTTACTAAAATAAATTTTATCTTCCATTAGTTTCCCCACATATTTACCTTCTCACAATTTACATCCCCTAAAGATCTAAATGTCGTTTCCTCTGCCTCGTCACCTCTTTTATTGCTCAGTCTTACTGCTTCTTCAGGTCTTTTCTATGAAGGTCTCTATATGCACAGTTAGTAATAGGTCATTTTTCCTGTTAATCTTTTGTCTCAGTGAAACTAGGAGGATAGAAAAAGTTTTTTCCTCCTCTACATCCTTCTGAATCAGGCACTAATACAATCCCCATTCTGCAAATATGGAGTCAGACTTTAATAAGTTAACATGCCCAGAGTCACACACAAGAAAAGAAGGTATTGCCCCATTAAGACTGACTCTATAGCCTAAGTACTTAATCTACGCAAAGACTACAATTGCACTGTAATGCCTGTCAGTAGAGACCCCAGGAAAAGCAAGAAAAAGCCATTAGCAAATTTATCTGTTTGTACCTATACCTTTATACAAAAGTTAATCAAGAACACGTGAAAGTTAGACCCACCCAATTAAACACATTTATGGCTGACATAGGATAAATGGAATTGTGTTTTGAATCTCAAATTCTATCACATTATAGGGGGTGACAAGGTTAGAGCAGTCTCTGGTATTAAGCTCACAAGCAAAGCTAAAGTTTAAACAAGTAAATGATAAAAGTGCAAATTGGGACAAGCATCTACTCTGTGCCGTATTAAGCAATGAGATACTAAGATAAAGACAACACCTCCTACCCTTAAGGAGCTTGTAATTTACAGGTTCAAGATTCTTCACTTTAATTCAAGTACATCTTAAACACTAAATCAGATGGCTTTCCTCCAAAATTTTTCATTTTACCAAAGAGACACTGTTAAAACAAGCCTTAAGACAGGCTAAAATACAGGCAAAGTAGAAAAATCCAAGGGCTCTGGAGTCATATAAACTGAATTCAAATCCTTGCTATCATTTGCAATAAGACCTTGGATAAAACAGTTAATCTCTCTGAGCTTCTGTTTCCTCACTTGCAAAAGGGAGAATACTGATAAAAACCTTACAATGTAACAGTTAATATTTAAAACATATACAAAGGATATATACTGCATAATACATTAAGAGACAGGCCAATGGATACTGTTATAGTAAGAGTTAGGGGAAAGCAGAAAATACTGTGATTTAGCCAAATGAATTACTACTCTTACCATAAAGTTTAAGTGTAAAAGGAGAAGCTATAAATGTGTAAATGGCTAAGATAATATAAGGAACACTGTCCCTTCAAGATGCCTACAAAGAATTATCAAATTTCCTTTCATAAACTCTTAAGTATATTGATTACTCTTAAAGTGAATCATTTTGAAAAACATTTGTAGGTCACTTTGTATAGTCCTCAGATGAATCACATGTAAGGCTAGTTCAACATTTGAAAAATTAATCAGTGTAAGTCACCATCGCACAGATTAAACATCAGAAATCCACATGATTATCTCAATACATGTAGATTTGCATTTGACAAAATTCAACATCTACTCATTATAAAAACTCTATGCAAAACCTTGGAGGAAACTTCCTTAATCTGATTTAGAGAATCTACAAAATTACCTACAGCTAACATCATATTTCTAATTTTTTAAAAAGATTTATTTTAGAGAAAGCAAGCAAGTGTGGGGGTGGCGGGGGAGGAAGAGAGAATCTCAAGTAGACTCTCCATACAGCAGGGACCCCCTGTGCAGGTCTCAATCTCAATACTGAGATCGTGACCCAAGCTGAAATCAAGAGTTCGATGCTTAACTGACTGAACCACTTTAAATATGCCCCAGCTAACATATTTAAAGGTGAGAGACTGAATGTTTTCCCTTTAAGGTTGCAAACAAGGCAAAGATGTTCCCTTTCATTACTCTACCCAAACATCTCACTAAAATGTGAGATGTGCAGTAAGAGCAATAAATCAAGAAAAAGAAAAAGCATACACATTAGAAATAAACAGTTCTTTATTCACAGATGACAGGTCTATTTAGAAAATCCTAAGAAATCTATCCCCCCAAAAAAACCCTTAGAACTAATAAATGAGTTTAGTAAAACTGAGGATACAAAGTCAATACAAAAGAAATCAATTGTAATTCTATATACTAGCAATGGTCAATTGGAAACTCATTTTTTTCTTTAAAATTTTATTTATTTACGTGACAGAGAGCGTGCACACAATCAGTGGGAGCAGCAGGCAGAAGGAGAGAGAGAAGCAAGCTCCGCTTCTCTGTGGGGATAGAGGGCTCGATCCCAGGACCCTGGGATCATGACCTGAGCCAAAAGACAACCGATTAAGACACCCAGGAGCCCCAAAACCCATGTTTTGTTTAGATTTTTAAGACCATTTATAATAGGACCAAAAAACTGAATTACTTAGGTATAAATTCAATAAAATAGTTGCAGGATCTATATGCTGAAAATTATGAAACACTCGTGGAAGGAAGCAAAGACCTAAATAAATGGAGAAAAATACTATGTTCATAGATTAGAAAACTCAATTTTGTTAAAATGTCAATTATCCTCAAGTTGATCTATTGATTGAACTCAATCCTAATCAAAACTCTAGATTTTTTTGTGGATATCAAGCTAATCCTAACATTTATATGGAAAGGCAAAAAAACTAAAATAGCTACAACTTTTTGAAAAGAATAACGTTGGGGAACTCACATTACCTGATTTCCAGACTTACTTTAAAACCACAGCAATCAAGACACTGATACTGGCAAAAGATAAGTATATCAATGAAACACAAGAGTCTAGAAACAGACCCACAAAAATGTAGCAAAATGGTTTTGGACTGAGACACAAAGGCAATGCCATGGAGAAAGGATAGTCTTTTCAACAAATGGTCATGAACAACTGGGCAAATAAATGAAACTCAACCCAAAATTCTCTTTATATAAAAATTAACTCAAAATGAAACACAGATCTAAATGTAAAATATAAAGCTATAATACTTGTAAAAAGAAAACATAGGAGAAACCTTTGTAACTTGGATTAGACAAAAGTGCTTATATACAAGTGCTTAGATACTTTGGACTTTATCAAAATATAAAACCTCTGTACTTCAAAAACCACTGTTAGGAGGATGGAAAAAGGCAACCAACAGAATGGAGAAAATCTTTGTAAATCACCTGTTGGACAAAGGACTATGAAAAACTCTCAAAATTTGACATTTAGAAAATTCAGTTTTACATGGACAAAAGATTTCACTTCACCAAAGAAGATACACAGATGGCAGATAAGCATATGAAAAGATATTCAACACCATTAGTCATGAGAAAACGCAAAGAAAAACCACAGTGAGAAACTGCTACAAGCCTATCAGAATATAAGACAAAAAACCGACCAAAGCGATGAGGATGTAAAGTAACTGCAACATTCTTCATACATTGCTGGTAGGAGTAAAAAGCAGTTCAGTCTCTTTGGAAAATCTCTGTATTGGAAAATCTCTTTGGAAAACAGTTTGCTGTTGTAATAAATTACCACAAACTTAGCTGTTTAAACACAAATTTATTATTTTACTCCTCTGTACATTAAAAATCTGACCTAGGTCTCCCAGGCTAAAATCAAGATGTTGGCAGAGCTGCGTTCTTTTTTGGAGGCTCCAAAAGTTAATCCATTTCCTAGCCTTTTCCAGCTTCTAGAGACACCACATGCCTTACCTTATGGCTCTTCTCCCCATCCGCAAAACCAAGAACTCTTCATTCATCTCTTTGGAGTGGCTTCTGTTGTTAGATCTCTCTTTACTTACTCTACTACTTCTCTTTCCCTTTTAAGGACATTGAACCCACCTGGGTAAACCAGCATACTCTCCCTATTTTAAAGTCAATTGATTAGCAACCTTAATTCCACTGCAACTTTAATTTGCCCTTGCTGTAACCTAGTTTATTCGCAGGTTCCAGGGATTAGAATATTTTTATGGACCCTTATTCTGCCTACTACAGACCTTTTTTTTTTTTTTTAAAGATTTTATTTATTTATTTGAGATAGAGACAGCGAGAGAGAGTATGAGAGGGGAGAAGGTCAGAGGGAGAAGCAGCCTCCCCGCGGAGCTGGGAGCCTGATGTGGGACTCGACCCCAGGACTCCGGGACCATGACCAGAGTCGCCCAACCAACTGAGCCACCCAGGTGCCCCAGACCATTTTCTAGGTAAACATACACTTACCATCTAACCCAGAAATGAAGACTTACATTCACACAAAAACCTGTTCCCAGAGATTTATAGTAACTTTTTCAGAATTAAAAAAAATTTTTTTTAATTGTAAAACTAACTCAAATATCCTTCAACTGGTGAACAAACTGTGGTACATCCCTACAATGGAATAATACATTCAGCAGTAAAACAGAAGGAATTGCTGATACACTCACAACATGAATACTCAATGGTATTATGCTAAATGAAAGAAACCAGACTCAAAAGGCTAAACAGTGAATGATTCCATTTATATGATAGTCTAGAAAAGAGAGACCACAGGGAAAGACATCATTAATTGCCAAGGATTACAGGTGAGGGAAGGGTTGATTACAGAAGAAAGAGCAGCTGCTTAAGAGTATTTTATAGAGGCTGGACCTGTATCTGATTTTGGTAGTTACACAGCTCTGCATTTGTCAAAACAATTATACAACAAAAACTGTACAAAGACAAAACAAAATTTCATTTCATGTAAATTAAAAATAAAGTTAAAATCTTTTTAAAACAAGGAAAATGAAACATCATTTATCAGATTGGCAGAAATTTAAAAATCTGATCATGCCAATCTGACAACTCCAAGCATTAGCAAAGATGATTTATATACTGTTAGCAAGAATGTAAACTGTTAAACTTTAGGGCATAATTTGGCTGCAGCTAATAAAGCTGAAAATGCACATCAACCTATGGCCCAGCAATTCCAATTAGGGTAGGTATACATTTTAGGTTTCCTAAGATATTCACTAAACATTGTCTGAAATACTGAAAAACTGAAAACAACCCTTTCATAGGGGAATGAATTAATGGTTGTCAGTGGTTATTAAAATGAGAGAGAAATGTGTAAGGGAAAGAATCAACCCTGCTAGATACATACAGGATTTTGAGAAAAATAATTTATTGGTTTATCTAATAATACTATATAGTGAAAAGAGCACTGTACTTGGAATTTGGAGACAAGTATTTTAGCATTTAGTTCCAACTCTGCCACTAATAAGCAGTCAAACTATGGGCTACTTAACTCTACAAACCTCACTTCCTTTTCCTGGAAAATGAAGAGGTTAAGCTATATACAACACTATGATTATTTCCGAACTCAAAAATTCTATGATTCGATAAATATACAGTCAGAAATTATATTCTAAAGAACCTGTGTTGAGAAATTATTTCTTCCAGACACCCTACAAACAGAAACTATTAGAGAAATAGAACATTTTAGTATACTGATATATAAGATGTACCAATTTTCTTGTTATGTTGTGCTGAACTTTTTAATCAAGATCCTAAGTCAGAAAGAGCATATAAACAGCTAAACCCACCATACTGACTCAGGTCAACCTCAAGTAAAACGCTCCCATTTCAGTATTCTAAAGCAATACTATAATGAGTCCATCGTTACTTGTCAAGTTCAGGTGTGTCTAGTCAAGTTAAATACATGGTCAAATTGGTCCTTTTTAACAAAGATAAACTAATGAATTGCTTTTCGTATTTTTGCCTGTTTCATCTATAAAGATCTTACATAATAATTTAATAGCTTCAGCCTACTACAATAGTTTAAAGAGCCTTTTAAAACTTCATATGCCATGTCCACAGGGAACTAGTAAAAAACCAGTAGTTCATAATCCAAAAAAGCTTACTTAACAATTTCATTACCACCAATACTTAAACTTCAAAGACACCAATAACCACATGTCATTTGTTCCTACTGCAGAATTTAATAGGTTATTAACTTCTGGTATAATCCAAAAGCATAATTAGGATACCACCATTAAAGCATGAAATTATTTTTTTTTTTAAATCAGAAACATTAACACCTTTTACCTTGTCAGGAAAATAAAAATTTCGAAAGTCCTGCTCTACAGGATTTCCAAATCTAAATTCTCACAATTCTAAAGGAGTACCGAGACAAAACACACACTGTATGTATGCTACTTCTAAAAACCTCGCAGCTATCAGATTTTAATTTTAGCGCCAACTGCCAAGAAAAACCGACCGAAACCTAAATTCGGCACACATTGCTGTAAGCCAATCAACTAAACAGAAGGTGAGTTATTATTATTAGGAAGTTACATAATTTGCGCCAAAGATTGTTTAAAGCGTCTTTCATTAAATGAGGGTTACAATAATTTACAGGCTTCAAAGTTCACCTTACAAATTTCAAGTAAATTATCAGAAACCATTAACGAGATTAGGCTTTTCTTTAAAAGCGGACACAAGGAAGTAGGAACTGTTTATTTGTTTAAAGAACGCAGTAAGCACCGAATACCAGGAGCTGAGTCAGGCAGAGGAACGCTGACTACATTCCGTCTTCTAAAGGAAAGTGTTCGTCCCACCGATCTCCCCCGCCGGGCCTTAGAGGGAGTCCCGGGAGTTGCGAACCCGGGCGCGGGGTACGCAGAGGGCAGGGAACTCCCTGGCGTGCCCCCCGCAACTCGGCCGGGCTGGCTGCAGCCCCCGCTAAGGTGGTCCCAACTACAAGGCAGAGGGAGCGTCCCCCCGAGGGACAAAGGTTGGGCTCACGCCCTCTGCGACCAGCCGCGGCTCCCGCCGCCCGGGGCAGCCAGCGCAGCAGCCCCCGGTCCCACCAGGGCCGAGACAGCGGCGTGTGGGGGAGGGGACGAGCCCCGCCGCCCCTCCCCCCGCCGCGCTCCCCGGGACCTGTTGATTAAGATCTCCACACAGCCGCCGCCGGTCCGCCTCTTACCTCTGCGCCACCGCGGGCCGCCGAGCCTCCCGCCCCGGCCGCTCCCACACACTGCACAAACGACAGCTCCCCTGCGGCACTTAAAATACCGGATAAAGAATCCAGAAACTCCCGAGTCCCCACCTCACAATCCTTAGACCCCGCCTCCGCCCCACCGCCAGTCGCCGCCGTCGCCGCCGCCAGCGACTCACTCCACCTCCAGACCGCGCGAGACCGGCCCCCGCGGCCGCCGCGAGACCGCGCACGCGCCCCCGGGACGCTGGCGCAGCGGGCGCGCCTATCCCAGCTCCTTCTCGGCGCGCCCCGCCCGCTGCTAGGCCGAGAGGCTGGCGCGGTTCGCCCAATCCCGCGCCCGCGTGGAGAGAGGGCCCACTCATTGGTCTCCTCCGCAGCCCCCCGGGCGCGGGTCGCGCGCACTCGCGCACCTCTAAGTGAGTCTGGAGCTGCTTGGTGCTTGTCGGCGCAAGGGCTGTGTAAGGACGTGAGGTTTCCCTGAGACGCAGTCGGACTCGAGCTGCTGTCGGGAGAGCCCTTGACCTTCCTCTCCCTCGAGGCCCGTCAGCTCTTGAAGAGCTGATTCCCCTTGAGGCGACTCCTGTGTCCTTTGAGGCACGACACACGATCTAACATTTGTTTAAAAAAGAACGACGACATACTTAAACACCGGGATGTGTACAAGGTCCCCACGGAATTCTCTGCTACCGCAGAAGACGCCAAAAAGCTAGCAGCTAGAACCGAGTTCTGAAAACCGGAAAGGAAGGATGCCAAGGGGCATGGCAGTTTCACAAAACTAGTGAATGCACTTAGTGACCTGGGCCAACTCACGTGCAGTGCAAGGAAATCCAGATAGTCTTCAAGATTCCTTAGGAACTGTTAGCCACATCCAAAAAGAAAAACATTTTTAGTGTGTATGCGAACTATTTTCTCTTAAATGCATTAAAAAAAGTAATAAGAAGTTTCCTCTAGTTCCTCCACCAGTTTTTCTTTAGCACAGGGTTTCTCAATCTTTGGGCCATTGACATTTGGGCCAGATAATTTATTGTGGGGCTGTTCTGTGCTCTGTAGGACGTTTAGCAGCATCCCTGGTCTCCACTTGCTGGATGCCAATAGCACCATTACCCCCATTGGTGACCATCAAAATATCTCTAGACAACGGCAAAGTTCCCCTGGTGGCAAAAATCACCTTCAGCTGAGAACCACTGACCTGGGGCGCCTGGGTGGCTCAGTTAGTGAAGGGTCTGCCTTTCGCTCAGGTCACGATTCCAGGGTCCAGGGATGGAGTCGCATATCCGGCTTCCTGCTCCAGGGGAGTCTGCTTCTTCCTCTCCCTCTGCTTGCTGCTCCCTCTGCTTGTGCGCTCTCTCTCTCTCTCTCTCTCTCTCTCTCTCTCTCAAAGAAATAAAATCTTGGGGGGGGGTGGCAAAAAGAAAAAAAAAAACAAAACCAAAACAACTGGCCTACCTGTTCAAAGAAAAGACCTCTTTAGAAAGATAGTCACTTTTTCCCCATACCTTCCAATTGCCTGGCCCCAAGCAGTTTTGCAAAAACCCCACCCAAATGAGCCTTCCAGCTACCTAGACTTGCTTCTTCAGCTGCTTGGACTCCTCTGTCACAGGTCCCCACCCTAATAAAATGATGATCACTATCTGTATGCGATGGAGCTTCTGATCTCAAAATATGTGGAGATGCCTTTGTAAAATGCTATACAAATATTACTTTTAATTCCTAAAGGTATTTTCATTTTATTTTTTAAAAAATATTTTACTGGGACGCCTGGGTGGCTCAGTTGGTTGAGCAGCTGCCTTCGGCTCGGGTCATGATCCCAGCGTCCTGGGATCGAGTCTCGCATTGGGCTCCTTGCTTGGCAGGGAGCCTGCTCCTCTCTCTGCCTCTGCCTGCCTCTCTGCCTGCTTGTGTTCTCTGTTAAAATAAATAAATAAAATCTTTAAAAAAATATTTTACTTATTTATTTGACAGAGAGAGAGAGAGAGACAGCAAGAGAGGGAACACAAGCAGGGGGAGTGGGAGAGGGAGAAGCAGGCTTCCTGATGAGCAGGGGCTGGATCCCAGGACTCTGGGATCATGACCTGAGCCCAAGGCAGCCACTTAACAACTGAGCCACTCAGACACCCTGAGACATTTTCATTTTAAAAGACGGTAGATCCATTGGCAGGTAGAAAATTTATTCTCTACTAAATAGAGACATTCCCAGAATCCCCAAATCATTCAATTTACTGGTCTTGTGTGCAAAAAATGAAGGATAGCTGGAAGAGTGGAAGGAAGAAACTGGAGGCAAGGTGATTAGATTTGAGATATAGTTTTGATTACTAGTTCTGTGGTCTAATGATAACTACTGGGATCCATGACATGTTTCCTGGGCCTAAATTTTTTCATCTGTAATATAACGAGTTAACTACCTTTTGTTGTTGTTATTTTCTAGTTTTAAGATTCTGGTAGCCTCTGCATATGGAATCTAACGTGGATAGTTTAGGGGGTTAAGAAAACATAATATTCATCCTCAAATAGAATGAAGTGGTATTCTGTGATTTAAAGCCTCCAAAGAAAGTTATTCATTCTTGGCACAAGGCAGTTCACCCACTAAGTCACGCTGGCAAATTTGTAACTGAATATTTCGCGTGACTAGTAAAAGTCAAATTGTAAAGTCAAGTGTATAGTAGAGAGTAACCATAGTTAAATACTCTTCTGCCTTCCTCATTTTGGCACCTGCTTAACCCATTATTTGCCAACAGTCTCTATTATATGTATATATAATATAATATTATACCATTTTATTTCATTCAAGGTTTGGGGAAATATATTGACATTTCATTTCAGCCATTTGCAAGAGGTCTGAAATCTCAGTTTTCCAGATTCTACCACTCACTGTTATATGTAAAATCCTTAACTGAAGCTATTGATTATATCCCTTTGGTTTTATCACTTCTATGTCCTAGTGAAAGCTGAGTTTCCATAACTGAATTAGCAGCCTAATCTCTTATACTTGTATGAACCAGATGATCCAAAATAATGTAAATTTAAAAAGGGAAGCCTGGCTGACTCAGTCGGAGGACCATGCAACTTTTAATCTCTGGATTGTGAGTTTGAACCCCAAACTGAGTGTAGAGATTACTTAAAAATAAAAAATAAAAATAAACAGAAAAAAAGAATGTAAATTAAAAGACTACTCTCTGATTCATATATAAGAGAAGTTTTGAAACAAGCAATTAGTAGGTATATTATTAACTACATATCTTAAAAAATGTTAAATATATAAAAAAAACAAACCAACAAACATGAACTTTGAATTTCATTGGGTTTAGTTCTATTATTCTGATGTGTTGTAATATTTCTTAACCTTTCCTAAATCTAGCTAAAAAAATTATCTCTAAGCTAAGGACATTATGCAGCTGTTACTATGTGGAATGGGAGGTCCTACTGTCTAAGGTTAGCAGCAGTATCATTTAGTATAGGTCAGTATCACCCAACTCAAATAACTTTAATACTCACCCATTAATTAAAAAAATATACTGAGTATTTCCTATGTGCTAAGCACTGTGCTGTAAGGAATTAAAACATGTGATAGTTCTCATCCTGGAGGAATTTATAGTAAGTTGGGGAAAGGAACAAGGTAAGTCCATATAGGTAAAATACAAGGGGAAGTATGGTAAATGAAAATAAAGTTCTCTGTGGAGTCAAAGTAAAGTCTTATACAGGAGAAGCTTTACTATTTAATGATGAGGACAGAGAGATGGACAGGGAAAAAGCTATTGTGAAAATAACGCATGATAATAGGAAAACCAAGATCTTGTGCATGGCTTTAAAACTTCTTATCAGTTTGAATGACTGAGTGAAAGTAGACAAGGAAAAGCATGGGCTTATTATGGGTACAACAAGTAGTCAACAATAACTTCAGGGTAAGATAGTCAACATTTAGGATGTTAGTCATTTATTACATTTGCATTGGTACCTTTCTTGGCTGGTCCTGGGCTAGGCTGAGGACGAGTAGACAAATAAAATATGGTCCTGGAAAAATTTTATTTTGAAGAGAGGAGATGGGCAAATTTGGAGGTTGGAAATTTTTAATGAAAGAAAGACCAAAACTGAATGCCAAGAGAAGGAAATCAAGTTTGTTCTCCTTGAAAATGGCTGTAAAATTACCCTTTCTTTTCCTCATCAAGCTACCAGTCAAATCCCTGTTTTGTTTGTACAACAAATCTCAGCTGCTGCTTTAATTCGCATCGATATGTGAATACCTGGGACTGGGTAGAGGGTGCTATCTGTGCTGAACTCCAGCGTTGAACTTAAGTGCCTCTTTTATCCTCTCTTGGACCGACTCTGAGCTTTAACTCCACCACTGATTCAAGATAGTCTTTGTCCAGGTCACTGATCAGAGCTGTTTGTTAAATGCAAAGTTCCGTGTTGAGTTCTCATCTTCCTTATCTGCTGGCAGCAGTTGATGGCATGGAGCATTTTCTCCATTTTGTCTGCTGGGCTCTGGAAACATCATTCCCGCTTCTCTTCCTATCCACTGGAACTTCCTTTTCATCTCCTGGCTGGTTCTTTATCTCCCCGAATGCTAACAATTAGAGTGACCCAAGACTCTTAACGTCAATATTTACTCCTCTGCCTGCCTTTGAATCCCCTCTCTATCATTTCGGGCCATTTGATCAAAAGGAAATCACTTAATTTCTCTGAGATTCAGTTTCCTCATTTATAAATTGAGGATAATGAAAATTGCTCCCTCCCACAGTGGTCATGAATACTAAATGAATTATATATGTGAAGTGCTTAAAACAGTGCCCTTCACTGTATGCATTAACAATTTGTCCTTATTCTTTTTTAAAAAAAGATTTTGTTTATTTATTTGAAAGAGAGAGAGAGAGAGAGAGAGAAACAGACTCCCCACTGAGCAGGGACTCAATCCCAGGACTCTGGGATCGTGACCTGAGCTGAAGGCAAACACTAAACTGACCCAGCCACACAGGCACCTTACTTGTCCTTATTTTTACCATGTTCTTTATCATTTACTCTCTCCATGATTTCACCTGATCTCATGGCTTTAAATTCCATCTATACACTGTTAACTTTAAACTGATCTCCAGCTTGAACTTCTGCCTCAAACTACAGAATCATATGGTTAACTGCTGACTCAACATCTCCATTAGGATTTCTAATGAGCATTATAAATTTAACACGTCAGAACTTTTTATTTTTGTCCAGTTTTCTTCATTTCAGCATATGGTGATGCTACCTATTTCAGCTGTTCAGGCTTTCCTTCACACAGCACATCCAATCCATCAGGAAATCCTTTTATTTCTACCTTTAAGATATCCAGAAACTAAACACTTCTCACCACCCCTACTGCTTGCACCCTACTCAAAGATATTATCATCTTTTGCCTGGATTACTGCAATAGGCTCTTTACCACCCATAAATTTTCTCTTAATACTACAGCCAGAGTGATTCTGCTAAAATAAAAATGAAATCAAATCACTGTTGTGCTCAATAGCGTGTAATCCAACATGATCTCCCTGACCTCACCTCTTACTACTCTTTCCCTTTCTCATTTCAGACCAGCCACACTGGTGCTTTTGCTGCTGTTTATATATTCCCACAGCTTCTGTCTCGAAGCCTCTGCATTCGGTATTCCTTATACCTGAAATATCCAATCTCCACATGCCTACTCTCCCTCACTTCCTCTAGGTCTCATTTCAAATGTTATCAGTGAGCCCCATTATCTCTCATGCCCTACGTCCCAGCACTCCTTACCCCCTTTCCTCAACTTTATTCTTCATTGTAATTATTCACCATCCAACATATTCTATATTTATTATCTATCTCCCCAAAGTAGAATGTAAATTCCATGAAAGCAAGGACTTTGTCTATTTTATTAATCACTACTTATTTTTATAATTTTCCAGCACCTAAAACAGTATCTGATATAGAGATGGGACTTGATAAATATTTGTTGAATGAATGACTTAAGGAAAGAAATAGACATGAGTAAGTGGAATAAGGATGACGAAAAGGTCAAAGACAAGACTTTAGCTTGGTCAAATGTTTGGCCTGTGACTAGCCTATCTTAGGAATAATTTCTGCCTAAAGATGACTGTTTTTGTTCGTAAGTGGTAGTCTGGGTGGGGAAGGAAGAAGAGAGCATGGCAAATGCAGAGAGAAAGTGAAAAGAAAACTACTGACTCATTATCACCTCCTCCCTATGCTTCATGGTTCATTCCAGCCACTGTAATCCCTCATTTAATTAATACAGCTGAAAATTGGAAAGTAGAAAGCTCCTTCAATAGTCAAAATCAGTTGCGCTTACATTTTATTCCTGAACTTCCATGAGTCTCTGACAAGCTTAGATATCTTGTTTCTAACATCTAACAGATTACTATTATATGTGTGACCCTTTAATGGATGTGCTGGTTCAAAGCATACATACTCCTGCCATGAGACAGGGTCAGGGAAGTCAATCAGGAACAGTTTCCAGTAGAAATTACAGATCATATAAAGGAAGTAGTTCTAACTAGAGATTTGCAAAACCTCAGTAGAAACAGATATCTGGGACTTACAAACTTTTATGTCCCCTGGAAAAGTCCTCATCTTTAGAAGATGAAACCAATTTATAAAGACAAATCAGAGCAGCGGTTGTATGGGGTTAAGGCAGGCTGGAGGGAATTCATTGCAAAGTGGTACGAGGAAAGTGATTTGCTTAAATGAAATCACGTAGGATGTATTTACACCCAGTGTGGGGCTTAAACTCAAGGTCTGGAGGTCGAGAGTCACATGCTCTACTGACTGAGCCAGCCAGGAAGCCCACATGTTTTCATTTTATATCTGACTTCTTTCCCTCAACAGGATGTTTCTAAGATTCACTTGTGTTGTTGTTGCACTACTTGTTTTCTGTTGTTTAGGTAGTATGAATATATACTCCACGTATACGGTGTGATTATACCACAGCTTGTTGAAACATTCACCTGTTGGCGTGCATTCAGGGTGTTTCCAGATTTGGGCTATTACGAACGAAACTCCTACAACCATTTGCGTACAAGTCTTGTTTTGCACATATGTCTTATGAACATGTTTTAATTTTTCCTGAGTAAATGCCTACAGTAGAATTGTTTGGTCATATGACATGATGTCTTAACTTTATACGAAACTTCCTGTTTTTCAAAGTGGTCGTACATGGACTGTGATGTATGAAAGATCTAGTTGTTCCACTTAGTCACCTACACTTGTTGCCGACTGGTACTGCTTCTTGAAGGACTCCATTACTAGGTAATAATAGTCTTAGTTTCTTCACCACAGAATCAATTTGTTCCAGATAATCTCTCTCAAGGAGACATTTTCTGTTATGAGACAGCCATCTCCAAACTAGAAACGGTTGTTTTATATATAATCATAACTTAAAAATGGTCCTAATGGTTGGTGATCCCATAACGGTTGGGTGGAAAACTCCTACTTCACTCTTGCTTGTGGAAATAGGAAATAAAACCTTTTCATCTTTGGAGCAAAGAAAGGAGGAGGAGGAATTCCCGGGATTGTGGGCCAAGGGGAATGGGTAGAGGATTTTCCTGTCCAATAGAAATATAATGTGAGTCACATAAGTAATTTTGTGAGATATTATTTCACAGCTAGTTAAGAAAGTACAAAGAAACAGATGAAATTAATCAATTTTAACCTGATACATCCAAAATATTGTAATTTAAACACATAATCAATATAATTATTGAACTATTTTGTTATTTTTTCATACTAACTCTTTAATATCTGATGTGTATTTTATACTAAAAGTATATCCCAATTCAGATGCTAAATTTTCAACAGCTGAAGTGAAAAAATGTAGCCTTACCAAAACAACACATCAATGTTTAAGGCAAAAAGTATTCGACACTGCTTCAATTTTTAAATTTAAATTTGAATTAATTAAAATCAAGGAGGTTTAAAATTCAGTTTCTCAGTTGCACTAGCCACGTTTCAAGTGCTCAGTGGCGACATATACCTAGTTGCTACCATATTGGACCATATATTTCTAGAGGTTTGTCTGTGGAACAAGAAGGAGAAAATGGAGGTGAGACATATTCCTTGCTGTGACTCAGGTCACAGCATTACCACAGAAATACCATTACTATTTGCTATTCGTGTGAAATCTGAGATAAATATCTATATATATCTTTTTTCCCTAGCCGCATTGTTTTGAACAAGTAACTTAACCTCTGTAACTCCACTTTCACCATCTGTCTGTAAAACAGGAAAGGAATAATACCCCTCAGATTGTTGTGAAGATTGAGAAGGCAAGCAAAGCACATGGTAGAATGACTGGCAGCTTTTTGAAAAGGAGTAAGTGGTGGCTTTTAAAAATCCAAATTATTCTTTGGATGGGGACTGTGTATAGTTCTTCTTCTATATTTAAAGGAGTGGAAGTTTTTAAAATTCTGTTTGGAAGTGTCATTCATTGATGGAGCAAATACTATCTCTCATGCCAGGTGCTCAACACTTAAAACATAAAAAAAGAAAGAACATGGTCCCCGCCATGTTCAAGAACCTCATAGTGCTTAATGTTAGAAACAACACGGTATTGGGCTAATGTCCAAGTGAGAAAAGTGAAACCAGAGAGAATAACAAATTTATCCAACAACCCCAAGGAAAAGAAGCCCTACAGAAAAAAAATTGAGTTTATGAATTGAAAACCTTAATAGTTCTATTTCTCTACCTTCCTTTAAAATTGATATCCACAAGTATAATAACCAAGATTTAAGAAGTTAGATTGGCATGAACTTAAATGCTCAATGATTGATTAGTAGTAGCCTTTATTTCTGCCACATGGAAGACACTGCTTTTTTTTTTTCTCTTGTGTTGGTTGTTATTTCTTGAGCCATGCTTGCTTCTTAGTTTAGTAGTTTGTATTTATCTGACCAAAAAAAAAAAGATGGAAAAAGTTCAATTCAAAGGTCTAAAATACAGAATATTTTAAAAGTTATTACTGGTAAGTATAAAACATTAAAAAACTAAATATGAGTAAAATAAGTGATCGAAATAAGTAAAATTGCATTTTTAATATAGCTTCTCTTCTTAATCTAACAATAAAGATCCTCTGGACAGATAAGATCTCATTTTTGAAATCTGGAGGTTGAAGTGATGTCAAAGGAAACTCCTTAATTTCTTAAAATTTTTGTTTTTATTTTTATTTATTATTATTATTTTAAAGATTTTATTTATTTATTTGACAGAGAGAGAGATCACAAGTAAGTAGAGAGGCAGGCAGAGGGAGCGGGGGAAGCAGGCTCCCTGCTGAGCAGAAAGCTGGACATGGGACATGGGGCTAGATCACAGGACTCTGAGATCATGACCTGAGCCAAACGCAGAGGCTTTAACCCGCTGAGTCACCCAGGCACCCCCAAATTTTTGTTTTTAAAAGCTATTTCTGGAGTGCCTGGGTGGCTCAGTTGGCTGGGCATCGACCTTTGGCTCTGGTCATGGTCTAGGGGTTCTGGGATTGAGCCCCACATCGGGCTCCCTGCTTAGCAGGGAGTTTACTTCTCCCTCTCCATCTTCCCCTCCCCCTGGTCTCTCTCTCTCAAAAATAAATAAAATCTTTAAAAAATAATAAATAAAAGCCATTTCTACTCATGTAAGAATCTAATAAATCAAGATGTCAAGATTAAGATTATTAGTATTTTAGTCTTTAGTCTTAGCTTAAAGCTTTTAGTTTTTAAAACTTGTAGATGTGTCACTGAATTATTTGCAAGTCCTTGATCTGTCCTAAACTGCATTCTAAAATAGCCATATGTATATGTTTACATATATAATACATGATCATTGTAAATAAGGGGCCAAGTAACTTTCACATTTCAGTTGTAATAATATGAAGTCTTTATTAGTAGCAAAATTTTTTCACCATTAAAAAAATCACCTACTTTTTCTTATATATTGGCAATTCACAATTTGAATATTTGGGAGCCACTTTTTACATTTCAGAAGCCAAGATTTAAATATGGTATGCATATTATTATTTCTGCTCTTCTTTGCATTTGCAGATCTCTCTTTTTTTTTTTTTTTAAGATTTTATTTATTCATTTAACAGAGAGAGAACACAAGCAGGCAGAGAGGCAGGCAGAGGCAGAGAGAGGAGCAGGCTCCCTGCGGAGCAAGGAGCCCGATGCGGGACTCGATCCCAAGATGCCAGGATCATGACCTGAGCCAAAGGCAGCTGCTCAACCAACTGAGCCACCCAGGCGTCCCGCAGATCTCTCTTAATAAGACCCCAATATTTGAAATTTTATTGTTATAGAATATATCCCTCAAAGGATGAAATCCTTGTAGAATATTGAGCTCTCTTTCAATGAATTTCTCTTTCTAAATTCTGTAAGATATTGAGAAATGACAGAGCTTGGGACTCTCCCTTGGTGGACAGAAGTCCCAGCACGCATCACCCTGCGTGCCACTCTGTCACCATCCACCACTCCCACGGGACAATATTTCCCACGGGGGAAAGAAATGACAAAAGAACAGGCACAGACTGAGGAGTGTGTGGTGACACACACCACAGGGGATTATCATGCATGGACTTCTGTTATCTATTGGCCACACTGTCTTCCTCTGGTGCATGACCTGTGGCTCATGGTGTGCATCTGGGTGAGTTCCTGTTGATAAAATAAGTGCTAAGCTGACTTCGGTGGCAGAGTGACACAGAGTGGTGGGCACCTCAGTTCCAACAGTAGAGCCCTGATGAGATTTTGCCCATGTGGTTCCTGCCAAGGTTGGGAGGAGGGAGCACAGAGGAAGAGCAGGAATGAGAGTGATGGAATCATGTGTCAAAGCAGCAGCAAGCAATTCTCTTCCAGTGCCTCACCTGATGTTCCCTCTAACCCCTGTGCTGACATTACATTTTGATCCTTGAAGGATTCTAGGGCAGAAACCACAGCAAACCCTCAACATCCCATTCCACGTCTATTGTTACTACCATAAAAGTAATAAGATTCCACGCTCAAAGATTCAGTTTGTTGACAACTTTTTGTGCAAGCGTCACAGCTGTCTTTTATAGCTATAGCGACTTATAATTGTAAAAAAAATTACCTTTTGGTTGTCTTACATGTTTTTTCCATTGACCTTTTCTTTTTTCTGTTTTACTTTCCTTTCCTCACATCCATTCCCCTGAGAAAAGGGGACACAGATGAGGCATGAGATTGAGGGAAGTAGATTGACATGAGGGGAGGGAGGCAAAGGGCAAAAGAAAAATAATGGGGAAAGTGGAAGAGAGAGAGGGAAGTGAGGAAGAAAGGAAAAAGCCAGAAGCAGGAGAGAAAAAAAGCACAGAAGGAGAGACAACTTAATTTGGTCTTAAATTTAAAAATGTCTTTATTCTTTCCAATGGAGCCCATTGTTAAATTTCACAATTTCCCTTTTTGGGTCCTCCCACCCTTTTAGACCAGGTTTCATAAACGGAGACTGAACCTGGCTGCTTAGGATTTCAAGGAATTTTATTTGCAATAGTTTAGAGAAAAGCGGAAAAGAAAGATGGGTTTGGATGGAGAGGACAGGCCCTGGATTTCGTAAGCAATTTTCCCCTCTTGTCTTTCTCAGCTCTCTGTCCTTTATCTAATTGCCTACCATCTTGGGAAAATACCATCGGAACATAGGTAAACCTAAATTTGGGCTTCCCATAAAGAGATCAGCAGAGCTAAGGAGAGTAAAACCTAGATAGGTAAGAGATTAAAAGTCAAGAAAAGGGAGAGATAGACCCAGATCCAGAGAGACAGTGTTGTCAGCCTGGTCTATGCCTTGTACCCTTGTCATAAAAAGAGTACATGTGAAGTGCCACTTTACAAAGCCTTACTCAGAAAAGAGAAAAGTGTCAAACTGCTGAGAGGTTTGAGACATGAATAAGAGACCATGGTCCCCAAGCATGGGTGTAAAGGAGTAGAGTGAACATGAACCTGACTAGGTTAATGGTATCAGGGTTTTTGTTTAATTGCCGTGGGAACTGCCTGAAATAGAAATCAGATTCACCGATTCATTTTTCGTCTACATTCAGTCTAAATTGAAGGGACAAGGGAGTAATATTGTACTAATCTTTGCTCTTCTTGGGGTAGGAAGTATAAAATGTGAGTAAGTAAGTATGAAAGGGGGAAAAAGTGATTCAGAGGAGTGTGGCAACGGGTAAGGAAATGCTAATCAGAGGGAAAATGGAAAAACTATATAAGCCTAAATCAGGAAACATGGGAAGACAGAGAGAGAAGTGGGAAGAATGAGAAAGTATGCGAAAGAAAACAAACGGGGAAAATAATTAATACTATGTGACAACTGCAAGCTAAATTTGTATATTGTACCACCCTTGTGATTTAACAAGCTGAGAGAGGAACTTCGCTGCCTCGGTTGTCTCTTTGCTTAGCTCCTGATTTCCAGAACCCCATTTCAAGCTGCCTGCTGAATTTACAAAGAGGGGTCACCAGGACCCCACATGTATCTGCTTATGACATCATAGCAGCTGAAAGGGCCTTGGGACAACTAAACATGGCCGCTTCAATCCCTCATCCATATGCACACATATTTGATAGCTGAAGAAGCTTGAGGTCCAGAGACTTTAAATGTCACACCCATGGAACAGAGGAAGTGCATTTAGAACTCAAACCTGGGACTTTTCGTTTCTTTCCTTTTTTTTTAAATTTAATTTAATTTTTTCAGTGTTCCAAGATTCATTGTTTATGCACCACACCCAGCGCTCCATACAATAGTGTCCTCCTTAATGCCCACTACCAGGCTCACCCCCTTCCCTCCAAAACCCTCAGTTTGTTTCTCAGAGTCCAAAGTCTCTCACGGTTTGTCTCCCCCTCTGATTTCCCCCAATTCACCCTTCCTTTCCTTCACCTAATGTCCTCCATGTTATTCCTTATGCTCCACAAGTAAATGAAACCATATGATAATTGATTTTTTTCTGCTTGAATTATTTCACTCAGCATAATCTCCTCCAGGCCTGTCCATGTTGATACAAAAGGGATATTCATTCTTTATGATGGCTGAGTAATATTCCATTGTATATATGGACCACATCTTCTTTATTCATTCGTCTGTTGAAGGGCATCTTGGCTCTTTCCACAGTTTGGCAATGTGGCCATTGCTGCTATGAACATTGGAACATGTGGTCCTTCTTTTCACTGCATCTGTATCTTTGGGGTAAATACCCAGTAGTGCAATTGCAGGGTCATAGGGTAACTCTATTTTTAATTTCTTAAGGAATCTCCACATTGTTTTCCAAAGTGGCTGCACCAACTTGCAGTCCCACCAACAGTGTAAGAGAGTTCCCTTTTCTCCACATCCTCTCCAACATTTGTTGTTTCTTGTCTTGTAAATTTTGGATATTCTAACTGGAGTAAGGTGATATCTCAAATCAAAACTACATTGAAATACCACCTTAAACCTGGGACTTTTCATTCTAGGTACAGTATTTAACAGCTGGTTTATTCATCGTTTCCTTCCAGATTTCCTGGAATTCCTTTTCCCAGCTTGTGTCATGGACTCATGTTCCCCTCCTAATGTTGTCTCCCAAACTCTGTCATTCTCAGGTTTGTTTTCCTTTGTTTTGTTTTTTTGTCTCTTGTCCCCACAGGTAGTCAACCTACAAACCTGGCTAACTACATGTTCATGTCCTTGTTGCTACCTGACTCCTTTACACCCCGTTCAAGACTTTGGCACCTTTCACCCCGGACTATTCTAATGACTTCCTATCTGTAGCCTCCTCCAGGTCTCTTGGAGATTGCAGTTAGAATAATCATTCTAAAATACAACACTAATTTTGTTAGTTCTGTTTTTTAGTGGTTTCTCCTTCCCTACCAAACTGTACTATCCAAACTCCCCAGCATGGCTCAAGACTTCTGGAATCTGGCTCCTCCTTTGCTTTCCAGTGGCCTTTCTCACTATTCCTAAGTGGAATATGCCCAGCATGGTCCTATTCTTTGATTTTGCTCACACAATACTCTATATCCAGGATATTCTTATTTCCCTTTCCTAACTCAAAGATTGCCTCCTTCCTTCAGAAATCTTTCATGATTTTCTCTCTTGAGCTAAAACTAGATCTAGCTAAAACTAGCACACTTATGGGTGCTTTTCTTCTAAAGCACCCATAAGATTCCACTTTATGTTATTTGTGCCCATGTCTTGAGGCCCAGCAATACCCTGTTACCTATTTTTAATCTTTCTATAGTGCCTCAGATATAATAGATAGGCATCAGATGCCTATCATGTGAACAAATTTGAGTTTGTGCCAGAAGACAGGTGAAAGAATCAGTCACATAGAGAATGAAACTAAAGCTATCAGCATCCTATATTAATTTTAAATTCCCAAGGCTTGAATAACTAGTGCTCCAGAATGTATGCTATATGCTATTGCACTAATTATATGCTAACATACTAATTAGTTATTAGTGATAAGGCTACAGCATGACTAATCTTTGCTTTTAGAAAGTAAGAAGAAAATGCTTGCCTGTTGGACATCTCTGGAATTTCTATCAATTTACTGTGATTTATTTTTTAAATATTTATTTATTTATTTGTTTATTTATTTATTTGACAGAGAGAGAGAGAGAGATCACAAGTGGTCAGAGAGGCAGGCAGAGAGAGAGGGGGAAGCAGGCTCCCTGCTGAGCAGAGAGCCTGATATGGGGCTCGATCCCAGGACCCTGAGATCATGATCTAAGCCAAAGGCAGGGTGGACCACTGGACCACCCAGGTCACCCTACCGCGATTTCTTTTTGAAATAAAATTTGGAGTAGGAATTGATAGGTGAAAATGCTATATACTGCCAAGGAGATTTTACATTTTTCTTCTAAACTTCTTCTAAACTTCTAAACAATGGCATTTCCCTACAGTGTTCTTAGATTCACTACTAGGTAAAACCACATTTCAGTGAAGTTCGTCTGGTACAATTGGACACTAAAGCCCAGTGGGAAGGCCTACAGACAAAAATCCTACTTATATAAACACCTATCCTCTAATTGTTTGCTTCTTTTTGGGTAGGACTCTTACAAATGTGACTAAGCATTCCCTTCCCGTGGTCTTGGGTTTTAAAGCAGAAATATTTTTTCCTTTCCATTTAAGTCCAGTGAAATATGCCTCTCTGTTCCTTCCACGATGTTCTTTGATGCTTATGACTGGAGCTGAGGCCCATCTTTCCTCCACCCCCGACTTAGCAGCTGAGAGATGGTCAGCAGCAAGCAAGGGGACACAATGTCCACTGCTGCCTGTAGGACAACTTCCGTGTCAAAAACTTGTAAAGTAAAAAGATCCTGAGTCATGGGAATAGGTAAAGAAGCAGAGGCTGAAGATACAAGTAAGAAGAAAAGAGGGGCTAGATGAGTTTAGATTTACCAAGAAATTTGGTTGTAGACTGCTCCCCTTCCCAATCAGCAAGGAAAAAAGGCCCTATTGTTGGAGTTCTGCCTGTAGAGCTGGGCTGGGAGCGGTTCCTACCCAGTGAGTTGGATTCAGGACACTCCGGGCACCGACAGAAGTGCCGTGATGCCTACTCTTTGAGAGATACTGTGCAGACAGGCTTTGAAGAAGAGTTCCTGCACTGCGGGACTCTCAGAGAGGAGCAAAGGGAAGGCAGCAGAACATCTAGCCACATTCCTTTGCTCTTACCTACTCTGTTCCCGGACCCAGAGGTGACTACTAGATACCAGAGGCCACAAAGAAACGTAAAGGGATTCGTTCATACCTGAGGTGACCGAGTTGGTTCTCATGCTCCTGCAAAAACAAACAGCACATTTCAAAATTTTGCCAGTGCAGCCACAAATATTTAGAAGAGAATGACTAGGTATGAGATACCTGGCCATTCTCTGAATGCTTTGTAGGTAGTAATGAAACATATTTAGCAGGCCTAGGGTATTACGTAATAACACATTTGAGAGTAAAATTACCTACATTTCTGTTAACGTGCCAGCTAACCAATCTGTAAAAGCCATAAAAGTGAATAGTATATAATAACACAAAATCTATTTTTATTTTATTTATCACCTCTCACTCTGTGAGGCTGTGGGCATCACCTTCCTACTGCCTCTCCAGTGTCTGAAAACACAGCTGGGGCTGACACTGAGCTAATTGCTGCTGCTCAGCGGTTAACGTAGAGTCTCCTGTGTTGGGAATATAGGTTCTTGTGTTGGGAATATAGAGATATGGGCCGCATTCTGCAGGCCTGGGGTTAGAAGGCGCCCACCTCTGCTGGCTTCTTCATCATAATCTCTGTGGCCCTGATGGGGACGACAGCGCTAGGGAATTTTGCAGGCAAATAACATGCCCAAGTATTTGCCCAAATAACTGCACTTTTTTTTTTCCTTTCCCTTTTAAAGACTTTATTTATTTATTTGAGAGACAGAGAAAGTGAGAGAGAGCATGAGAGGAGAGAAAGTTAGAGGAAGAAGCAGACTCCCCGTGGAGCTGGGAGCCCAATGTGGGACTCGATCCTGGAACTCAAGGATCATGACCTGAGCCGAAGGCAGTTGCTCAACCAACTGAGCCACCCAGGCGCCCCAGTGGCTGCACTTCTTATAGTTCACTGGATCAAATAGGAGGCTAGCTGTTAATTTTTCAGATCATTTCACTTTCAGAAATGCCTTTGGATAAAGAAGTTTTTGGATGTCTTTAGATAAGTTTTCTGCATTCCTGATTTTTATAAAATTAATTACAATAATTAAAATACTTGTTTTCTTAACCTCATTAACATGTTGAAACACAAACTTCAGTCACTTAATTTTCACTAAATCTTTGTTTCTTGGCTACCTTTTCAATACATTTTTTGGAAACATTGCAGTTTGAGTAAAAGAAAACACTTGGGAAGAATAATTACCCTCAGACAATAGCTTCCTGGATTAATGTATAAAGACATGATTATGATCCGTTTTAAGGGATCTGGCAAAGAAATTCAGGTTGAGGTCTACAATGGCTCTTTCTGAACTAGAAGTTAAATTAGTAATTTTCTTTTTTTTTTTAAAGATTTTATTTATTTATTTGACAGAGAGGAGAGAGGTCACAAGCAGGCAGAGAGGCAGGCAGAGAGAGAGCGGGGGAAGCAGGCTCCCCGCCGAGCAGAGAGCCCGATGCGGGACTCGATCCCAGGACCCTGGGATCATGACCTGAGCTGAAAGCAGAGGCTTTAACCCACTGAGCCACCCAGGTGCCCCTAAATTAGTCATATTTTAAGGAGTTTGCAAATAAATGTTCATGTAACCATCACCAAATAGGTCTGGTGATTGACATGAAGGTTGAGCTTAATGATAAAAGTTTGTTTTGTTTTTTTTTTTAATGATAAAAGTTTTAAGAGACTGGGAAATATTAAGTAAATGTACTTTAAAAAATAGATGCAGTCATAGCAGGGGGAGAGAAATGAAACAAGATGGGCTGGGGAAGGAGACAAACCATAAGAGACTCTTAGACTCATAAAACAAAGTAAGGGTGGCTGGGAGGTGCGGGGGGGTAGGTTTATGGACATTGGGGAGGGTATGTGCTATGGCAAATGCTGTGAAATGTGTAAGCCTGATGATTCACAGGCATGTACCCTGGGGCAAATAATACATTATATGTTAATTAAAAAAATAGGTACAGGGATGCCTGGGTGGCTCAGTTGGTTAAGCGACTGCCTTTGGCTCAGGTCATGATCCCAGCGTCTTGGGATCGAGTCCCGCATCGGGCTCCTTGCTCCGCAGGGAGCCTGCTCCTCTCTCTGCCTCTGCCTGCCTCTCTGCCTGCTGGTGTTCTCTCTCTGTTAAATGAATAAATAAAATCTTTTAAAAAAAAATAGGTACAAATTAAAGTGAAGCCTGATGTTATCCTCTTTAAAACAAAGGGAAGAGACGTAGTAGCACTATTGTCAGGGTATGAAAGGGAATACAAATGCTCCATAAAGTAAATCCTTCACTTTTAAAGGACCAAAAGTGACATTATATACGTCTCCATAGTCTTTCACTGATCTAGATTGAAATTGCTCGATTTACATTTTAAAGACTAATAAATCTGAAGGCAAAATATTCAAGAAGGTCATCCTTTAATTTTTCTTTTTCATTTTCCCAAAGTACACGGTTATAAAATGTTACTGAAATCCATGGTCTTGGAGAAGAAAATAGATAGAATTTACTTACCACTTTTACAGAGTATTGACTTAACCCTACAAACGTCTGAGGAATAAACTGAATTCCATTCTGTTCTTAGATATAACATCTTTCATTCATAATGAACATTCTCAAATTAGGCTCTAGTTAGTAATTATGTTCCAGATGCAAATACACAATAAAAAAGAATCCATCCTTGATTAAGTTGGGCTTAAGAGGATTGCTTGGAACCAAAATTTGTTTTTTGCTTTGTTTTTCTTTTTCTTTCTTTCTTCCCAGTAGAATCAGCAGATGAATGGTATAGGAAGCTGACAGACTGAAGGGCAGGGCCTTGAAGAATTTGGAATTTGCTAACCTTCAAGATCCTCTTTATCTTTAAATTCTATGATGTTTGCCATTTATATAAGGATTCACTTTCTCATTGTTTCTAATCATTAATTGTGATCATAATAGTTAAGACTAACAAAACGTTGTACCTACAAAGCATTTTACATCCTAAAAATTTAAGTTATCCTTATAATTTTTAATATTTAGAAAGCTATTACAAGTTACTCTAATGAGGATTTTTAGGGTAGTGAGACTATTCTGCGTATAATGGTGGACATGTCACTATGCATGTGTCAAAACCCAGAGAACTGTACAATGTAAAGAGTGAAACTTAAATTAGAAACTATAGTTAATGATAATGTATCAATGTTGTTTAATAATTGTAATGAATGTGCCACACTAAGGCAAAGCG
The DNA here is from genome assembly GCA_028533885.1 of Nasua narica. Lineage (NCBI taxonomy): Eukaryota > Metazoa > Chordata > Mammalia > Carnivora > Procyonidae > Nasua > Nasua narica. The sequence goes on along the minus strand of CM052797.1, from coordinate 97,154,524 downwards.
TTAATAATAGGGAAAACTGGAGGTGGGGGGAGAGTGAGGAAGTGGGGAGAAAGTGAGGAGGTGGCATAAGGGTGGGTATATGGAGCTCTATGTACTAGCTTTTCAATTTTCTGTAAATCTAAAACTGTACTTTAAAAAAAGTAAAGTTTACTACTTTTATAAAGGTTTTTGTTTTTGTTTTTAATGCACTAAAAGCTAATCTCATGCTTCAGGGCATCTATTATGTGCAAAACAGCAAAGAAAGAAGGTGAAATGACGTAAACAGTTAACTTCATGAGATTTTGAATTGTGGTGTGTCTGAAGCCTTAGGTAGGGGCAGGTCATAGAATTGGAGACATATGGATGAAACAAAACAGAAGAAAGACATCAGAGTGATCAGGCTTGATCAATTATTATTTAGAATAAATTACTAAATTGAATGGATTCATTTTTTATCTTGTTTTTTAGAAATCTTATGCTTTTCTGTGAAAGCCATATTCACATGTTATGTAACAAAATATGTTTCCTGCTGAGTGGCACCTCTTGCTATCCCCTCCTTCCTATATTCCTTCCTCCTGTCTCTCATTACTTGGACTGATGGTTGCTATTTCTTTCCATCTCCCTTCCTTACTCTGTCTCCTGGTTTTGTCTTGGTATTTGTCCTTCTTTCTCCTCTAACACATCAGACTTACCAATTAGCCCTCCTGGTCATTGTTTAGTTCCACAAAAGAATTCAATGGTTGCTACCATCAAGAAATAAGAGATCAATGTTCTGGGGGGAAATTATTTCACCTACTTCTCCACCTTCAATCTGAAGCAGGAAAATTTCTTTTTTAAATTAATTAATTAATTACAGAGAGAGAGGATGAGAGAGAGAAAGTATGAGAGAGGAGAGGTCAGAGGGAGAAGCAGACTCCCCGCCAAGCAGGGAGCCCGATGTGGGACTCGATCCTGGGACTCCAGGATCATGACCTGAGCCGAAGGTAGTCGCCTAACCAAGGCGCCCAGGAAAATTTCTTGAACATTGAACCAATTTTTTATATTTTTTTCTTTTTTTGAACCCAAATTTCAGAGCTCCTGGTCATATAGGAAAAGTTCCTGAAGAAGGCTCTGTTGAGTTTGAACTAATAGTTCTCACTCTGGCTATAAAGAGGATTTTGGCTATTGGACCCCAGGAGAAGCCCTCATAAGAGAGTAATTCTTGCTAAACTCTTCTTTGAGTCTAGGATTGACTTCGCATAAGGCAATGGTTCTCAGACTTGAATGTGCGTTAGAGCCACTTGGACATCTATTACAACACAGAATGCCAGAGTTTAGGATTCAGCAGGATGGGATGGGCCCAAGAATGTACATTTCTGACAAGTTCCCAGGTGATGCTGCTAACTAACCACACATCGAGAATCACTGGCATAGAAACCCTAGATATTAAACAATACTTCGAGTAGACAACCAAAAGTATTGAAATTGTTATCCAGATCTACCAAGACCTGCAATGTGTCGGCACTTGGATCTAGAGGCTCTAGAGTTTCCAGAATTGTGGCAGTCCAGAAGCTAAGGCAAACATTGCTCTGATTTCAAGGTCTGTGGTTCTCCTAAGGATCACTCATATTCCTTTGCTTTCTTTCACCCTCCTTAGCCAGGAAAAAAGGTTAAAAAAAAAAAAAAGCCAGCACATTTTTTGAGTAAGGGTTTCTGGTTTTGTTTTTTGGGTGTGTGTTTTTGTTTTTTTGTTTTTTTTGTTTTTTTGTTTTTTAGACAGAATAGCTGACTTTCTTTCATCTACACTACTCTTGGAAATGAATGATTAGTGACAATAGTGATCATTTACTGAGCATCTAATATGTCTACTTCTCAGAACCCTGCAACATACTCAGGTGTATTAACTGTTTCTATTCCACTCCTTTAAGGAATCTCCAGAACATACATATATTTGACTTTACCATACGTTCGGTCATTTATTTTAGCAGTAGATTAAAATTTTTTTTTAAGATTTTATTTATTTATTTGACAGAGGGAGAGAGGTCACAAGTAGGCAGAGAGTTAGGCAGAGAGAGGGGGAGGCAGGCTCCCTGCCGAGCAGAGAGCCCGATGTGGGGCTCAATCTCAGGACCGAGTGATCATGACCCGAGCCGAAGGCAGAGGCTTTAACCCACTGAGCTACCCAGGCACCCAGTAGATTAAAATTACAAATGAAAAACAAATGGGCCTTGACCGCTGGCAGGAGAATGTCTGAAATCCATCCAGGACAAATGGCCTGATGCACGTTTTTGAGAAGTTTCCAGGGAGAAAGATTCTACAACTTCCAGAAATTAGTTCTGTTGTTTATTAATATCTAATCAATAACATTTATTATTTTTATTGATTGGTTGATTATCTGCTATATTGTTTTTTACTATGTAATAAAATCCTCTTTGTGTTTAGTTATAATAATTTTCACTTTAAATCCACTTTTAAAATTCAGTCTTTAAATCTGTACTTCCTTGTACACTGAAGATGGTAACTGTCACCTATTACAGTTTTCCTCTTCAGTTTAAATACCCTCAATTTCTTTACTGAGTTAAAAATATTTAATAAGTTTTATGTCTTTTTTTCCCAGTTCTTTGAGTTCAGTTTTTGGATGGTACAGTAGAAAGATTACTTCAGAGGTATAGAATCATCTTTCTACTGTATTAGAGGTAAGTCAAAACTATGTTAGATTTGTGTTCAATCTACTCTAGAATCTGAACTCTCCCTCTATCCCTCCTTTTCTTTCTTCCTTCCTCTCTCTCTATTTTAATCAATTTTTTTTTTTTTTTGGAATAATTACCAGGTGCCTGACATTGTGAAAGTTTTATATCGGTTTATTTAATCCCTGCAACAACTCTACATAGTAAGTATTATTCCCATTTTACAAATGAGGAAACTGAGGTCTGAGAAAAAATAATTTAACTTGCCCAAAAATAAAGGAAGCAGGATTTTAAACCAGGGTTGTCTGACAGCAAAGCTCATTCTCTAGCTGCTATGTCTTCCAATTAATGGATCCAAGTAATGCCCCCTAGGATCAGCTTTGATTTTAAGATATGCATGTAATCATAATAATGATTATGTACAATAAAAGTTTAATGGAAACGTCTACCAAAGCTACAACAAATAGTAATTAATCACCAACTATGCCCAAATACTGTGGTTTCTTATCATCCTTTTGTAGAAATAAAATACCACTGCATATACATTTTGCAGAATTTTACTTTTCTAGCTTGCAATTCCTTATTAGTCATATAGGTCTTTTATTGAAAATCTTTATTCTTTTCCTAACGGAGATCTGCTGTTTCACTAAATTAACATAATATTTCCTGGTTAGCTATTCTTCCACCAGTCGTGGTTGGATTGCTCTCAGGTTTTAACTACAAAACATGTGTTCCGGGGCTGGGTGGCTCAGTGGGTTAAAGCCTCTGCCTTCGGCTCGGGTGGTGGTCCCGGGGTTCTGGGATTGAGCCCCGCATCGGGCTCTCTGCTCAGCGGGGAGCCTGCTTCCTCCTCTCTCTGCCTGCTTCTCTGCCTACTTGTGATCTCTCTTTGTCGAATTAATGAATAAAATCTTAAAAAAAAAAAAACACATGTGTTCAATAAAGTTATTTTCCCTTTTGAATTACTTCTTTGACACATCATGTTCCTTGAAGTCAGGCAGTATAATCATTTTTAGTGTGAATTGCCAAATCACTCTTGACAAAGTTCCCACCATTTACAGTGACCCTATCAGTGTTACAGTTAACATCTAATTGAAAGCCAACTGGTAACTGCTTAACTTGTATTTCTTTAATTATTAGTGAGATTGATTCCTCATTAAGTGTTTATTTGTCTTCTGGAGTAAATTTTCTACTCATAACTTTAACCCATTTGCAACTGGATCCTTTACAAATTCCCACCAGCTATACCTGTATATGGGAGGTAAAACCATTATAGATCATCTAGCTATTCTTTTCCCGTTCCGCTGTTATATATTTCTTTACTTAAAATGATTTTGGGAGGCAGATATTCATAATTGTTATACAATCAATTGGCCTGGAACTTTGTTCCCCAATAGGTCCACCCTTCCCTCAGATCTCTGCCTTTCCTCAGAGAGGCTGTCCCTGACCACTATGAGATATCCTTCCTCCTCCTCAAATCCCTGTTTCTATTCTGTTACTCCATTTTTGTTTTTATCACAGTACATTCCAGGTGGCATAATGTATTTTGTTTGTGTATTATCTGTATTCTCCACTAGAATGAAACAGCTTCTAACTTATTTTCACAGCTGTATCCCTAGTGCCTAACACATAGAAAGTGCTCAGTAAATATTAGTGAATGAATGAATCAAACTTTGCCATTGAAAATTTCTTCTGTTGCTTCAAAGATGATCTTTCTTATGCGACTGAAGCAATTCAACCATTCCATTTTCTTCTAGTTTATTTTAGTTTTTAAATATTTGACTCTTTACCCATCTGAAATTTTTTTGTGGTACAGCATAGATCTTTAACCAACATATTCTAGAGTTTTGCTTTTTTCATGTTTCTTTCAAACCTCTGTTAGTTTGAATCTATTTTACTATCTCAATTTCTATATCCTAAACTTTTCACTGGTGTTTTTGATGGCCATTTAATTATAATATGGCTTAAGATTTTATACAACTGAGTTCCTGTAGACATTTTCCAGCCCCAATAGTTTCCTTAAGATTAGTACCCCTATTGTTTCCACATACTTTCTGTAATTGTATAATTTCTCTGAGATATACTATTGAGATAATTGGTACTGTATTAAATTTATAAATTATTTTAGACCTTATCATCTCTGTTGTCTTAAATATACCTGCCCAGATAGAGCTGAATTTTCTTTATTGAGGTCATCTTGTGCTTCTGCCATTAGAGTTTTATAATTCCATATATACAGGTCTCTTATCACTTTCACTAAATACCTGAATTTTATTGCTGTTTTTGAAAAATACATTTTTTTCAGTGCATTTTTGGTTTAATAAAAATCATGAAGCAAACAATATTTTGTGAGTTTATCTTATAATCTGTGACTTTCTTAAAATTGTTTACAAACCAAGATATTTGATGATTCTCAAATTTTCTAAATATGAATTTCTGTTTGCAAAGAGTAATTTTTTTAAAATCTCATATTTATCCACCATATTTCTTTGTTCTATTGCAACTGCTAGACTCCCTTATATCACATAGAAATGTTAATAGGAACATCTTTAATTTGTTCTAAGTTTTAAGTAGCATACTTCTAGAATTTCTTCATTAAAAACAATATTGGCTCTGGTTTGTAATGAATATTCTTCACTGTGCTGAAGGAGAACTCTTCTGCATTTTGGGGATCTTTATCAAGAATATCAAAGTCTCTCAAATGTATTTAAGGTATCCATGATTTTTTCTGCTTTTCTTTTGAATAATGACTTATACTGACAGTTTCCTTAATTTTATATTAAGCTCACTATATTTTGCCTGCTAAGATTCTATAAATTTAGCATATATTGTCTTAAGTAGGATTAAATGGGAATTTTCTTTCTTGTGTTGTCTTTCAGGCTTTATAATCCAGACAAATTATTTGCTTCAAAAAATTAGGAGAACATAGCATAATTTTTCTACATTTAAAAGAAAACTTTATATTAAATAGAGGTAATTCCTAGACTATCTAAAACACTGTCCAGTAAAAGTCACAGCAATGTTTTTTTTTCTTTTATGGGAGCTCTTGGATAAATTTTTTTCTATGTTCTTAAGTGCCAGTTTTGCCTCCTTGCATTTTTGTTAAAGTCACTTACTTAACTTAGGGTTTCAAAGTTATTGAAGAAAAGTTGTATATAATCTTTCTCAGTGACATTTTACTATTGTTCTTGTTGATGATGGCCTTTTAAATTTCTAATTTTATTATTTATTTATTTAATTAAGGATTTTATTTATTTATTTGAGATTGGGAGAGAAACAGAGGGAAAGAAAGCATGAGCAGGGAGGAGAGGGAAAAGCAGGCTCCCTGTTGAGCAGGGAGCCCAATGCAGGGCTCAATCCCAAGACCCTGGGATCATGACCTGAGCCAAAGGCAGATATTTAACCTACTGAGCCACTCAGGCATCTCTAATTTTATCATTTTTTTAAAAAAAGGTTGTCCAGTGGTTTGCTTTTTTGGTAATACTTTTTGAAGAATCAACCAAACTCTGTAGCACTTCAAATTACTTATAAATCGTTCTTCTTTCTCTTTCTTTCTTCTTTCTTTTCTTTCTTCCTTTCTTTTCTTTCTTTCTTTCTTTCTTTCTTTCTTTCTTTCTTTCTTTCTTTCTTTTCTGGTTTTTGTTTTCTCCTGTTTGTTTTTTTATATTTAAAAGGATTTTAGACATAGGGGCACCTGGGTGGCTCAGTGGGTTAAAGTTTCTGCCTTTGGCTCAGGTCATGATCTCAGGGTCCTGGGATCGAGCCCCGCATCGGGCTCTCTGCTCAGTGGGGAGCCTGCTTCCCCCTCTCTCTCTGCCTGCTTCTCTGCCTACTTGTGATCTCTCTCTCTCTCTGTCAAATAAATAAATAAAATCTTTAAAAAAAATATTTTAGACATAATTCATTACAATCCCTATTTCATTCTTGCTCAAGTAAACATTTAAACCTCTAGGTGTTTCTGTGGTTTCTTTTAAGTGTTACTTTGAATGACTGGATTAACTTTTATCTTTATAATACAATAGTGCTCTCTCATATTCAGCTTGCACTTGAGTATTAAAATGATGAAAATAGGGGCACCTGGGCGGCTCAGTAGGTTGGGCACACAACTCTTGATTTCAGCTCCAGCTATGATCTCAGGGTCATGAGATGGAGTCCTGAGTCAGGCTCTGTGCTCAGCTGGGAGACTGCTCCAGGATTCTCTCTCTCTCTCTCTCTCTCTCTCTCTCCCTCTCCTTCTGCCCCTCCCCCACCTGCACTCTCTATTTACAATATTAAATTAATCTTTAAAAAAATAAGTAAAATTATGAAAAGTTTTTCAGATGATGTATTCGTTGGAAATGTAGAAAAGCATAAGAAATATGAAAAAAAAAAAAGAAATATGTAGAGAAGAACACGGAGAGAAGTATAAAGATAAAAGCAAGAGTGCCCATAGTCTCTCTGGGAGGTGAGTGTCTTTACTCCAAAACGTGGACACTCTAATTCTATCCTATATTCTTCAGCACACAGTTGACACCAGATAGCCTAGAATGTGAACTGAAGGGTATGAGAAGTTGACAGGAGAATAAAAATTAGACAAGGTTAAACCAAATGTGGAGAATGAAGAGTTGACTAGGTCATCATTCAATTACATCATAGCTATAGCTGAGAATCTTCAGCAATGAATGCCCGAGTGGCAGAGACTTTAGAGCATACACTTACTCATGTTACCTCATGTCTTAGCACCCCTGGCATTTCCCCGCCTCGCATACCTGGATTCTTCAGCCTTGAGAGCTGTGCTGTTAAATTCAGTTGTCCTTATTTCAGAGGATCCGGAACTTAGCTCTTTGGATGAACTTGTCTCACTTTCTTCTTGAGTCAAGGTAGTATGAAAACATCGTTCACCTTGGAAAGTCAGCGTTACATTTGAGATGGTGACATGTTTTGAGGATTCTTTGAACTCGTTCTTCGTTTTTGTATCTCGTAGACACCCAGGCTTCAGAGTGTTTCCCATTTTTTCCTTTGAAAATAATAAACAGCAGCGAATCAGGTAATAGGAGAGCATCGCACAGAAATAGATGATTTATGGAGCAAAGGTACCTAATACAGTAATCATTTCATTCGTATCTACCGGGTGCCCTCGAGTTCACAGGCGCAATGTTGAGGGAATGAGGCTTGGTGTTGTGTGGAGGCTGATAGTCTGGGACCTGACACAGCAGATTCAGAAGCTCATGTGTTCAGGTACACCCCTGTCACCGTACCCCAGAAAATTAGTACTTAATTATAGCATTTCCTTTTTCTGAATTTTTGGGGCAAGGAAAATTGTCTAGAAATACTTTGCCACTTACTCTCCAATATGATGTTGCTCTTAATTTAAGAGTATCTAATAGGTGAGGGGGGGCCTGGGTGACTCAATCGGTTAAGTGTCCAACTCTTGATTTCGGCTCAGGTCAGGATCTCAGAGCCTTGGGATCAAGCCCTGTGTCAGGCTCTGCACTGGGCAGGGAGTCTGCTTCTCTCCCTTTCTCTCCCTTGCTCTCTGCCCCTCCCCCTGTGCATGCGTGTTTTCTCTCTCTCTCTCTCAAATAAGTAATAAACCTTTAAGACAAAAAATATCTAAGAGGTGACATGAGTCAAAAGACTCATGTCTTTTGAGACAAAAGAGTTCATTTTTCAAAAGACTTAGAACCTATACCTAAAACTAATACCGTAATCTCCTGTTCTCCTAATTTCCTGGGTTCTCTTAATGGACCACCTCTCTAGCCACTCACTGCCTTCCTCAGAATCTGTCTTAGGCCTCTGAGCAACTCATCAGCTGGTCCTAAACCCTTTGTCTCTCTACTAGCTCCTCCCACCTGCGGATTCCTCCCAGGGCCACCGCCTTATCCACCACCTCTATTAACTTCCCTGGAAAATAATACAGTACTCTTCTTTAAGGAAAAACTTTTTTTTCCATCAATGAAAGCAACACATATTTACACACTTATTATAGAACATTTAGAAGATTCTATAAGATATAAAGTAGAAGGGAGAAAATTATTGCTTTCTTGGGGCCACTAGCCAGAAATAACTATACTTATGGCACATCTCATTCAGGCTTTTTGCCCTTTTATTTATTTTGTATGTGTCTGCCTTGTGAATAACATTTCAGTTCTATATCCTACATTGTTCACTTGATGATTTATTAAAAGCATTTTCCTCGTGTCGTTAAAAATTGTGTGTAAAACTGCTTGAATTTTTTTGAATTAAAATTATTTTATTGGAGGAAACAGAAAATTCAGAAAAATGTAAAGAGTAAAACATTAGTTGCCTATAATCCTACCATCTAGAAATAAGCTGCTGTTAATAATATGACTTCCCCCCATTGCTTGTGAGCATATACATATATTTTTATGTTATAGGGATCATATTTTATTTTTTACTCAACTTTTGTCAATTATGAAAATTTCTCCAAGAAAATTTTTCCCAACAATTTTCTTTTTTTTTCTTTTCTTTTTTTTAAACAATTTTATTTCTGTCTCTCCCTGGCCCTTTATTTACTTTTTTAAAGATTTTGTTTATTTACTTGAGAGAGAGTGAGAGAGGAGAAGGTCAGAGGGAGAAGCAGACTTCCCATGGAGCTGGGAGCCCGACGCGGGACTCAATCCCGGGATTCTGAAATCATGATCTGAGCTGAAGGCAGTGGCCCAACCAACTGAGCCACCCAGGCGCCCCCCCCCCCAACAATTTTAATAACTATAGGGTAGTCTTTCACTTAACAAATATGTACTGTCTATGACCTTGCCAGATACTATGATTGCTCCTGAAAAAGATTAATACAGCACTTGCCCTTCATGGATTTGTATCTGTATAGTGATTCCCCTGTGGTGGGTGTTTAGGTTCCTCCCAAATTTTCATTATTTCATTTTGACAAACATGGTATAGATATAGTAAAATTAACATCGTTAGAGCTAAATCCTCCTTCTTATTTCTGATAAATTCATTGAGGAAGATTCCTAGAAACGGAATCACTGAGTCAAAGGGTATAAACATTTTTAGGCTATTGATTCATAATGATTTCCAGAAAGTTTGGGCCAATTCTTATCTCTACCATGAATCTATGTGAATTCCAAGTTGACCACACCTTTACTAACACTGATTGTTTTTATTCTTTCAATTAACAGTTTTAATTGCATTCCTTTGGTTACTAGTGAGGTTAAACTTTCTCCAGTGTATTTATTGGCAGTTTTCTTCTTCTGTAAAATAGCTATCCTTGCCCTTTGTGATTTTCCTATCATGTGTCCCATGGAGGTTTTCTAGCAGTCGGTCCTCACACTTAACGTCTTTATCTACAGTCCATGTTATCATCAGATTAATCTTTCTAAAGGCACAGTTCCTTCACTCCCTCACACAGAGGGTTTTTATGGTTAAAGTTTGCCCAAAGAGCAATATCCATACCTCTTGATTTGGCATTCAAGGTTTGTAAACAACTTTCCAATCCTATAACCTAATATTTTCCACATATATTAATGCTCCAGCCAAACTGAACTACCATTCTTGGATACTGCTGTGTTTTTCCACTTTCTAGCCTTTTCTAAAGCCACTGACTTCTTTTGGCACTTTATTTTTCTATTTCCATCCTCACTTTTACCCACTGAAACTTCACTCCATCCTTCAATGTAGTGCATACTTTTATACATACTTGAACCTTAAAATAGCCCTGATGTGGTAGTAATATCCTTGTTTTGGAGACGAGGAGACTCACGCAGCTCAAGCAGCTCCAGTGGTTTGGGCAAACAGCTATGCAGCAGGGCAAGAATCCAACCCAGGTCTTCTGACCCTGGTCCCAAAGTTCCTTCCATCTCACCACAGTTTCTGATACTGGGTTAAATGTGACAGTAAGGATGGTCCCTGCCTCTTTCAGGATACATCCTGTAACTCTTTTATACCTGGGCTCAGGGCTAATATCCATTTATTAAAATTAGGTTACGCCGAGCACATTCCACAGCATTTTGATAACCAGCATTAAGGAGCTAACCAAGAAGAGTGATCTTGGTTATTACTCTTGTTCTTAATTATTAAAGAATGCAAATCTGCCACGTCCCTTACCTTTTCCTCTTGCTTGGCCCTTAGTATGTCATCATTTTCAAACACCACTGTGACCTCCGAGCAGTTTGGGACGTCACAGAGGTCTGTGACTTCTGTGACTTCTGTGACAATATTTATATCTGGGGCCTCTGTGGCCTCATTTTCTGGAACATCTGTGACGTCGGTGACATCGGTGACATCGGTGAAATCTGAAAAATCAGTGCTTTCTACGGCATGTACGGGGTGTGAACACGTGCACAGGGGTGGGCCCGGTAGGGTTGCGGACGCCGCAATATCCATGATGTCCCCCGAGCCCGTGATGTCGGTGCTATTGGTGATTTCTGAGAGGCTTGAGACTTCTGACAGTTTGGAAGCTTTGGCTTTCTCCTCATTCAAGAGGGAAATGAGTTCCACCCACTGACAAAAGAGGGTGTCCTGTTTACACGCAGGGGCGCAGAGCTGTAGGTAGTAGGCTCGGCCACTCACCAGCTTTACTTTGAGGCGCATATTCTCAGCATCGTGCACAGAAAGGGTCACAAACTGCAGAGGGAGAAACCTGAAAACAATCACAAATGTCATCTGGGGGCCTGACTGGAGACCTACCAAAAGGCCTTTCCTTTTCTGTTGTGTAGCAGTTTGCAGTGAGATGAAGGACAACAGGCTCGTCTCCCAGGCAGGCCTGGGCTGGGGCAGGTGTGGGGTTGGGCAGAACCTTCTTGTGGCTACTGCGTTCCCAGGTCTGGTTCTTCGTTCTGAGGCTTAAAACTTTGATTTTTAGTACATGGAACCAGGTTGCTGAGGGCCATCTCACTCAAGTCCTACTCCTAAGACTCTGATGAACTAAAAAAAAAAAAAAAATCAGAGTATCAACTATTTATCATGAGAGGTTGTCCCACTTTGTTAATCCTGCAATGTTGAGAGAAGTTGAGTGATTGCTCTAGGTCATACAGCAGGTTAGTGCTTTGATATCTCAAGACCAGAGCGAATTCTGATGGAAATTGGGATGCTGGGGAAGGAAGAGCACGTTACATTCCTTAACATCATCAAAGCCATCTATGAAAAACCCACAGCGAATATCATTCTCAATGGGGAAAAACTGAGAGCTTTTCCCCTGAGATCAGGAACACGGCAGGGATGCCCACTATCTCCACTGCTGTTCAACATAGTTCTAGA
>CM052797.1:97057967-97142163 GCA_028533885.1 Nasua narica | reverse complement strand
TGTGAGACAAGAATCCATCAAAATCCTGGAGGAGAACATAGGCAACAACCTCTTTGACCTCAGCTGCAGCAATTTCTTCCTGCAAACATCTCCAAAGGCAAGGGAGGCAAGGGCAAAAATGAACCACTGGGACTTCATCAAGATCAAAAGCTTTTGCACAGCAAAGGAAACTGTCAACAAAACCAAAAGACAACAGAGAGGCAGTTTCTAATGACTCTTCAGTTACTGTTACTTAGGTTTGATTTTTAAAAATTAACTACCTGTTTGACTGCCAGCTTGTCATAGCCTATTTTGCCAGACTTTAAGGACATGACTCTTTGTCATTTGTAGCAGAATGCAAGTGAGATGCTCCCTTGGAGCAAATGTCATCAGTGTTTTTATTTTCAGCTTCTCAGGGGTAAAGCATCTTTTCTGAGAGATCTTTAACCTTTTCCCTTGGTAACTCACCTGGTGAGCACCAGGTTCTCTGGTGAAGGAGATGTCAGGAGGCTTTGAAACAGAGATTCTGTATCTTTCTGAGCTTCAGGTGTCAGATGTGCCAGAAGCATCACGTTGGGGGTCTTATGGGTTTCACTGGAAGAGCAGATGCCTACAGTCACCCAGTTGGCTCGGTTATGAAGGTAAATGGATTCACCTCTCCTGTTAACCTAAGGCAGAGAACAGGAAGAGGAGTTTTATTCTACAGTGCATGGCCCCAATAACTGTGCTTACCTGAGCATGTAGGAAATAAAAGAGAAATGAACCGTGATGGTGTATTTGTTCAATCACTCACTGATGTGAATTCCTGGAAATTATCACAGTGAATGGACAGACACAGTCCCTGGGCTGTGGGGATTCTATCAGGGAAGGTGAGCACTAAACAAGTATGTCACTAATTATTATTGCAGGAAGTGTTACCAAGTCCAAGTTCAGGGTGCTGTGCTGTGAGGCATATAATAGGAGACTTGATTTAAGAGGGGATACAGGTAGTGGTATACTGGTAAATATGTAACAACTATCTCTTGGGTGATATACATATGTTTATTATATATTTTACTGATATAAAGGATGAGTAGCAATTTACAAATAATGATATACACAAAACTTAATTTTAAGTTCAGTATAGTCAATTGATTCTTACAGAAGTCTTCATTGAGCTTTGTCAAACTCTTTTTTTATCTGTAACCTAAAGAGCATAAGTAATAGGAAAAAGTAGTAAAATAATAGTAAAAATGAAGTTTGAGTATATGAGTTTATATTATTTAATTTTTAATAATAGCTGTGTTTGGGTGGCTGGGTGGCTCAGTCAGTTAAGTGTCTGCCTTCGGCTCAGGTCATGATCCCAGGGTTCTAGAATCAAGTCCCACATCGGGCTCCCTGCTCAGAGGGAAGCTTGCTTCTCCCTCTCCCACTCCCCCTGCTTATGTTCCCTCTCTCTCTCTGTCTCTCTTTCTCTCTGTCAAATAAACACACAAACAAAGAAATAAATAAAATCTTTAAAAAATATGAAAAAATCTGCGTTTAACGATGGACTTGCAAATCTCCTGAACATTTACTGGTTAGCCAGCTCCAGGACACCCCAGACACAGGGTCAGAGAAATCTCCCCTAAGGAAGAGACCTTTGGCTGAGACCTGAACAATGTGGGATTTAAACTGGCTGGGTGGACAGGAGAAATTTTCAGGCAAAGGAACAGCAGATGCAAAAAACCCAAAGTCCAAGAATCTTGGCCAGTAAAATCTTTGCCAGTTGGAAGTAAAGAAGACTGGAAAGTGGCCAGACAGGGATGTGAAGGAAGCCAGAGAGGGGCAACACTTGGTTTCTCAGTTGTACATTAACTCAAAAACACAAAAAAATCACTATACACACACACACACACACACACCCACACACACACATATGTGTCTATCTCTATCTATCTATCTATCTATCTATCTATCATCTATCTATCATCTCCTCTAAAAGAGGTTGTAGCCCACACTATGGACCTGCCCAGAGCCATGCCTGATTAACAGAATCCAGAATCTAACCAGTACTGTCCCTGAGGGATAGTGCTTTGACTCAGGGGTTAAATACTGATGAACCTCAATTGGTCCTGGTGGTTTCATCCCCTTGCCAATGCTTGCTTTCAGCAGGGCCATGTGGTCTAGGCCTAGCTGATGAGACACAGTGGGGGCCTCCTGGTGGCTCCGGGAAAGGTTTCTCAGTCCTCACAAAAAGTTGCTATAATGAGAGCATCTCTTCTGCTTCTGGCTGCTGTTTGCATGTAATGTCTTGAGAGGAGCTAACTTGAGGGGGATAGAGCACAAGAGAGGACCTGGGTCCTCGAGGACTCCCTGCAAGTGAGCTGATGCCCTGTGGCTCTTTTACTTTGAGACAACTGTTGTTCTTTTTTGTTTAAAGTTGGGTCAGGGACCTGTGGCAACTTGCTGCCAAAGACATACTAACCATAAAAGGTTGTGTATGTTGAAGGAAATAACTCACCCAAATATGATGTGGAGCACATCTGTCTATAGAGTGCTCCCTCCCTCTCTCAGGGTTCATTAGAGCATGAAAAAGCTTATTTGAAAAGGGTGTAGGAAGAAGTGTGAAAAATAAAATAAGAAGATTTTAGTAGGAAAGAAGCATATAGATTGTAAAATCATCAAATTATGACTTCTCATATCTGTTCTGGGGATTACTTAAACATTAGTGTTCTTTAAACACCTGCCCCCGGTGTTCTGAAGGTGAGGCGGTCTCCCTAGAACTCAGGCATCAGGGCAGAGAACATGGTTATGGAAGAAGTGTCTGTTTTCTTCCCTTTCTCCCCTCTGTAGAAGCAGCTGAGGGGCTGCTTGAATGGGTGTGTTTCGTATTAGACTTGGTCATGGCCTTACTGTGGAGTTTAAGAGTATGGCCTACAACAGTGAACTCATTTCCCCATTTCTTTGTCTGAAGATTTTAATGTTGAATGTCTAGAGAAAAGCAAAACTGCTCTCAAGCGTGTTGAAATGCAGTTTCATTCAAAATGTAGGTACATTTTTATGAGAAGAAATCTCTTCATCCTGACAATCTGACAATTATCTTTTACTTTCAGAACTAAGAGCCAAAATTTATTTTAATACCCAGTTGTGTCATAGATGTTATTCTTTAAAATGTCTTCTAAATCTAAGAAAGGAGCTATCCAAATGCTTTTCCTGTGTCAGGATGTTCTAAATTCACTGTAATCTCTTCATGTCATCTTGGGAAGATTATGATAGAATGACAATTATGGTGGAGTTAGAATTCCTAGGTGAGAGTTTGCTGGGAAAATTTGAAATGAACTTTCCTTTAACGTTATAATTATTTTAGGTTAAAGTCCCAAAATTGTTAAAGTCCCAAAATTGTTCCCTTTAATTGTCTCATGCATTTCTTGATCACATTTGGAATAATGCTCCTCCTAATCTTTTCAATTTCTTTGAGAAAATTAATCACTGAAGTTATTGGAACTTAATTCAGGGCTCAATTATTATTTACCTGGATAAAATTGCTCTCTAATATGGGAGGAGATACAAAAGGGGCATACTCTCCTCCATCCAACATATTTTGAAGATTTCTTGGATCCTGGGAGGGTGGGACGGAGATGGCATCTTGCTCACTGATCCTTATGGTAGAGTTCCTATTGTTCTTCTTCATGGTGCTTACATACAAACATCGAAAGTCGAGGAAACACAATGAACAAATACAGAGAAAATTTAATATAATAAATTTGCCTCCCTTAGTCATTAATTCAACAAATTTTATCAACATCTATGATATGCCAGGCACTGCACTGGGCATTGGGGATACATCTGAACATGATTGGTAAGATCTCTGCCCCTATGCAGCCTGGGGTGTGGGGCTGGAAGTCCTAATTAATGAAGGCAGTTAGCAAAGGCCTCTTCAGAAGGTCATGAAACACGTGTACCATATTCCCCAAACCATCATTTTCTGTCTTCGTAATTAAGGTACCACCACCCTTCCCATTATGCAGAGTTCTTGAATCCTTTTTTTTTTTTTTTTTTTGGTAAGTAAGGTATCAAAACCATACCAAACTGAGAATATCTTTTCCTAATCACTCACCCTTGACTGATGCTTAGCTCTTGTTTGAGAGGTAAATAGTGGATTTCTATCTAATCAATGACTGTGGCTTCGGCTTTCCCCAGAAATGCTTCAATAAAGAACAGTGGCTCTGGCATCATTGGATTTCACCTTTTATCGACCGGAAGTGACAGAATTCCAAGAAGGGAACAAGGCCTCAGAACGTAATTCTGTTCATAGAACGCTGCCCGCCTTCCCTCTTCACAAACCCCATGCCAGCTAGGGGAGGGGTCCTTAACAGGCAAGCAGCTGCTCCGGTATCCTACTGCGAGTGCATAGTTCCACCTCAGTCCTTTCTCAAAGGTTTTTTTTTTCCCTTTTGCTCAAGCTAAGGGGTAAGTAGTGGACATGTCTTGCTGCTGTTCCAGCCAGGATCGTGGGATGCAGAGACCACAACTACCTGACATCCTATGAGCAATGACTCTTGGCACGGGAATTCCCCATCAGACCTTCTGCTAGTGGCAACTCAATGCCTCCCTTCAGCACATTTATACATGAACAGAGGGAAAGTAAAAAGAATCAGGAAAAGCAAGAAAGTAAAATAGTTCAGTGACGCTAAAATGTAAAAAGAATGAGACAAAAAGAGCATTCAGGAAAAGAGAGAGAGAGAGGGAGCGAGGGAGAGAGAGAGAGAGATAAAACCACTACCACCACCATCTAAAACACAGGGGATGGGAAATAAGAATGAAATTTATTTAGTGCTTAATATGTGGCAGGCAACAGACTTTATATGCACGATCTCATTTAATTCTGAAAATACTATGAAGTAGCACTCTTAAGATGCTCATTTTATGCACCATGCAGCTGAGGCTTCTAGAGGGGAAGTAACTTACCAAAGTCCCCAAGCCAGGATTCAAACCTTCACAGTCTGATTAGTCTGACTGATTATGCCTTTGCCCATGGTTCAATATTGTCTTGAGTGCTTAGAAAGATGGACATGAGAAGTGGCAAGAGTGCGAGGGGTCAAAACAGGTCAGGACAGGTGGATAGGAGGAGAGGGAGGGGGCACCAAAGAATCCAGAAGGTGTCCTCCTTTTTTCTATTCCCTTTTATTCCTGAATAGTTTTGTTCTAGATCCATTAGCTGGGACAAAGAGAGGCAGGAACCTGTACTGTCCTGAGACTTGGCTCAGAACCCAAAGGAGGCAAGAAGGCCTCTGTTGTCAGGATATGAGAGGTGCAGTATAAGAAATCAGAACCTAGCAGGATGGGGAGAGTGTCCGAACAGGAGAGGATGGTAGGAGAGGAGGGTAATTGATTACATACAGAAGAATTGATCAAACAAAATAGAAAACCATGAGAATCTATAATGATATAAATAAAGGAATAAATTAAAAGTTTGGTGAAGAACAGAGAATTTACATCATTCAAAGTACCTTCTGCCAGCATACTTATTAATTTCAGAGGAAAAAGTAACTTCATAGTGAAGAAGTCAATGCAGACACCATCATAGTAGAGTGATGAATGAACACTATCAATAATGCAACAAATCAAAATGGTGCATCACTTTGTAGGACACAATGAGAAGCACAGAGCAGTCTCCTGTGATATCCCTCCCAAAGATGCATGACCTGAATCCAACTATTAGGAAATATTAGGCAGATCCAATTTGAAGGATATTTGACAAAATAACTGGCCTGTGATCTTAAAAAATTTCAACATAATGAAAGTCAAAGAAAGACTAAAAAACCGTTCCAGACTGAAGGATACTAGAGAGGTGGTAACTTACTGCTATCATGCTTCTGAATTAGATCTGTTAGCTATGCAGCCCATTATTGGGACAAATGGTAAAATTTGAAGGGGGTGGTCCTCAGGATTAAATGATGGTATTATGGAATGTTCATGTTCTGATTTTGATGGTTAAATTTGGCTATGTAGGAGAATGTCCTTGATTGTACAAAACACAAACTAAAGTATTTGGTGTCACAGGGCATCAAATTGGCAAATTACTCTTAAAAGATTTGGGGGGAAAAGTTCTTTGTACTGTACTTGCAATATTTCTATATGTTTGCAATTATTTTAAAGAAATTAATGGAAATAATAATATAAAGAAAGAGGAAGTAAAAGGTATAGAGGAGAGGATGGGGGATGTAAAAGAAGATATGGAAAAGATAGACAAGGTCTGAGGGTTACCATGCAAAAAGGTACTTAGTCATGTCAGGTTTCCAAGAAAAGAGCTTTGCAACAGCAATGGAAGAGTCCTCATAGTGATTGCATGGTAGGAAAAAAACACAGAAAGCCTTGTCGTCATCTACATTTTCTCTCCTTCATGACTTATCCAATAGCACAAGGCATCTATTCTATTATCACTTTGTTGAAAGACTCCCTTAGAGAACCAGAGGACATAGCAAGTGATCAAAGCATCGGATGGACCTTTGGGGCCTAAATATATGGGGAATCTCCTGGAACATAACAAGAAATCATTAGAAAAGAGCGTTTTTTTTGTTTTGTTTTGTTTTGTTTGTTTTTATGAAAGCAAGGTATGAGGGCAGAAGGAAAACAAAGGTCAGCAATCTTTTGGGTCAGGGTGACAAGCAAAATCACAGCAATTGTTCACCCTTAGTTTTCCAGAACAGCTGTGATTTCTTACACTTTTGTCCTTCTGAGCTCAGACTCTCTCATATCAGTTTATGAGCCTCCTCTAGAGATCTAGAAAACTTGATCACTGTAAGGAGCATCTTTGGTACACTGAGTTCCCAGAAGAGGGGAAGAGGCAAAGAAAGCTTGAAAAGTAAGTCAAGAAGGAATGGGGAGAGAGAATGAAGAAAGGGAAGGAGAAGGTGTGATGAGGTAGAGCTTAGTTTGGTCTCATCAGTACGCACCAGCATATCTCACCTCAACTCAGGGCCAAGCCACAGTCCTCTCTTGGAGACAAAGTTCTTAACTCACTTCAGTTTGGGCTTCCTCCTTTTCATGATGAAGTCTTTTCTAAAGGAACAAAAGTAGAAAATAAAGTACATATAAAGGAGAAACAGTACAAATCCTTAATTTTATTTCATACCCGAGAGGTCCGTGCCTTAGAAAGTTTTTCTACCTAAGCAGTGTGGGCGAAATGCTCAGCGGGCTGCTGTCTATTTTTGAGCTAAGCTGTTGTCAATGATTGTAATCATGATCTTTTGGTGAGTGGAAACAGATAGTCATGAGTTTATAGCTCAGACTTGGCTTGAAACTGTCCAACAGTGAAATCCTGGGCTTTTATGGCCAAGGAAGATATTTGATAACATGACAAAGGAAGCAATATAGACTCAAATAACTACTGTAAAATGGATGATCATAAGAAGCCGGAGTTATTTTCTTCCTGTAAAAAGCCAGAGTAGCCTCTATTACTAACTTTCCATCTGGTGGTAGTTGTATGAATGAATATACTTACATATGCTTACACTCACTATTTTATCCCTTGTGTATAGTCCTCCATATTGTGCTTGCAGTCACTACAGACAATACTTTTTCCTCTTCATGAAATTCTGACTTAATCCCTTCAGGAATACCTGGGCCAGGTGAACTGCAACCAAATCACCATCAGAACTCAGGTGCCATAAGGCCACTATGGAAACTGTTAGAGTGGGAATGTAAAGGACTCTGGAGTCAGACACATCTAGGTTCATATTTGGGCTCTGTCACCTACTTTTGAGATCTTGGGCATGTTACTTAACATCTCTGAGCTCAATTTCCTCATCTATAAGATGAAGATAAAATGACCCAACTCAAAGCTGTGATATATAGGAAACAATGAATGCCATGGCCATCTCATGGTAAGCCCTGAAAGTCTATATTGGTCTACCAACACCTGCCCCTCTGTCAATAAGGTATAATCTACTCAGCATTTGCTAGGCTGAGTTCCCTCTTGCTCACTTACAGTTTCATATTTCCTGAGTCATTCCTTCTAAGAAACAAATTTTTCCTCAGCTTAACAACTCTGAAATGGAATGTTCCTTATGATCACTCTCTGCTGGTGAGGGGTGAGGGCAAATGCATGCTGGTTGTTATTTGGCTGCACATTCATGAACTCAATCATGGTTATTCATATTAAATTATGCACATTGATTGTACCACACAGGTTGCATTTAACTGCCATTTAAAATGTGTCCTTAAGTAAAAAAAGTACATGGGGACAAATGAGAATGAAAAACAACAGTGCAAAATCTTTGAAATGCTGCAAAAGCTGATCTAAGGGGGAAGATTATAGAAATACAGGCCTACCTCAAGAAGCAAGAATAATCTGTAATAAACAACCTAACCGTAAACTTACAGGAGCTAGGGAAAAAAAAACCAGACAAACAAAGCCCAATCCTGAAGGAATAAACTAATAAAGATTAGAGCAGAAATAAATGAAATAGAGACTAAAAAACATAGAACAGATCAATATAGCCGGGGGCTAGTTCTTGTCAACAAAATTGATAAAACTTTAGTCAGACTCATCAAAAAAGAGAAGACTTAAATAAAATAAGAAATGGAGGAAAAAGAACAATGGATATCACAGAAATATGAATGATTATAAGAGAATATTATGAAAAATTATATGCCAACAAATTGGAAAACCTAGAAGACACAGTTAAGTTCCCAGAAACATATCACCTTCCAGAAGTGAATCAGGAGAAATAGAGAATTTGAAGACCAATTACTAGCAATGACATTGAATCAGTAATCAAAAAACTCCCAACAAACAAAAATCCAGGACTAAAGGGCTTCATGGGTAAATTCTACCAAACATTTAAAGGAGAGACAATACCTGTTCTCAAACTTTTTCAAAAAATAGAAGAGGAAGGAAAACTTCCAAATTCATTTTATGAGGCCAGCATCACCCTGATACTCAAACCAGACAAAGACACTATAAAAAGAATAAAGCTACAATGTCTCTGATGAACACGGATGCAAAAATCCTCAATAAAATACTAGCAAACCAAATCCAGCAACACATTAAAATTATTCACCATTCATCATGATTAAGTAGGATTTATTCCTGGGATGTAAGGCTGGTTCAATATTAGCAGAACAATCAATGTGATACATCACATTGATAACCGAAAGGATAAAAACGATATGATCATTTCAAAAGATGCAGAAAAAGCATTTGACAAAGTACAATATCCACTCATGATAAAAACCCTCAACAAAGTAGATTTAGAGGGAATATACTTCAACACACTTCCATACATAATAACATGTATGAAAAACCTATAGCTAACATCATCCTTGATGGTGAAAAACTAAGAGCTTTTCCTCTAAAATCAGGAACAAGACAAGGATGTCCACTCCTACCACTTTGTTCAATATAATACTGAAGCCCTACCCATACAAATGAGACAAGAAAAAGAAATAAAAGGCTTTCAAATTAGTAAGGAAGAAGTAAAACTTTCACTATTTGCTGATTACATGATACTATAGAAACCTCTAAAGACTCCACCAAAAAGCTACTAGAACTGATAAATAAATTTAGTAAAGTTGCAGGGTACAAAAATAATATGCAGAAATCTGTTGCATTTCAGTACACTACTAACAAAGTAGCAGAAAGAAATTAAGAAAACAATCCCCTTTACAATTGCACCAAAAAGAATAAAATATCTAGAAACTTAACCAAAGCAGTGAAAGATTTGTACTCTGAAAATTATAAAACAGTGTTGAATGAAGTGAAGAGGACACAAACGAATGGAAAGGTATTCCATGCTCATGGATTGGAAGAAACAATATTGTTAAAATGTCCAAAGCAATCTACAGATTTAATGCAATCCCTATCAAAATACCAACAATATTTTTCACAGAATTAGAATAAATAATCCTAAAATTTGTATGGAACCATAAAAGACCCCAAATAGCCAAAGCAATCTTGAAAAAGAACAAAGCTGGAGGCATCATACCCCAGATGTCAAGACATACTACAAAGCTGTAATAATCAAAACAGTATGGCACAAAAGTAGCCACATAGATCAATGGAACAGAATGGATCCCCACACTTTTATGGTCAGTTAATCTACAATGTGCGATGGGAAAAAGATAGTCTCTTCAACAAAGGGCGTGGGGAAAAATGGACAGCTACATGCAAAAGAATGAAACTGGACCACATTCTTCCACCATACACAAAAATAAACTTGAAGTAGATTAAAAGCCTACATGTGAGACCTGAAACTACAAAATTGTTTTAAAAATAAGCAGTAATTTCTTTGACACCAGCTGTAGAAATATTTTTTCTAGATATGTCTCCTCTGGCAAGGGAAACAAAAGCAAAATTAAACTGTCAGGACTACACCAAAATTAAAAGCTTTTGCACAGCAAAGAAAACCAGTAGGAGAACAAGGCAACCTACTGAATGGGAGAATTTATTTGCAAATGATATATCTGGTAAGAGGTTAATATCTAAGATAAATAAAGAACTTATACAATTCAACATCAAAAAACCCCAAATAGTCCAATTTAAAAATGGTCAAAGGACCTGAATATACATTTTTCCAAAGAAGACATTCGCATGGCCAACAAAAACATGAAAATATGCCCCACATCACTAGACTTCGGGAAACACAAATTAAAACTTCAAGGAGATATTGCTGTACACCTGTCAGCGTGGTTAAAATAAAAAAGACAAGAAATAACAAATGTTGGTGAGGATGTGGAGAAAAAAGAACCCACATGCACTTTTGGTGGGAATGCAAATTAGTGCAGGCACTATGAAAAACAGTATGGAGATTTGTAAAAAAATTAAAAATAGAATTACCATATGATCCAGTAATTCCACTACTGAGTATATTTACCCAAATAAGACAAAAACATGAATTCAAAAGGATATATCCCCCACTCGAGCATGTGCTATCTAAAATAAATGAATAAATCTTAAAAAAAGACATGATATATAGATATATATAATGGAATATTACTCAGCCATAAAAAGGAATGAGATCTTGCCATTTCCAACAACATGGATGGACCTAGAGAGTATAATGCTAAGTGAAATAAGTCATTCAGAGAAAGACAAATAATATATACTCATATGTGAAATTGAAGAAACAAAACAAAACAAAGAAGCCGACTTTTAAATATGGAGAACAAACTGGTGGTCTCCAGAGGAGAGGTGGGTATGGGGGATGGGTGGAATAGATAAAGGCAATTAGGAATATATTATCTTAATGAGCATTGAGAAATGTATAGAATTATTGAATCATTCTATTGTACACCTGAAACTAATACAACACTGTATGTTAATTCATACTTAGATAAAAATAAAATGTGTTTCTAATAGTTACCTGAAAACCTTTTGTTGACACCTTCTGGTGTGGTTAAGAAAGTTCCAGTAGAAAACTTGCAGAAGGCATGTCAGAGGCTTGGAAGAAGGTCCCAGAGATGGAGTGGAGCACTCTTTTAAGAAATGCATAGAGGATGACAGAATAGACTATGACAGATGTTGTGGGGAAAATTCTTAAGTAATAAGAAAGCATTTAGTTATGTAATTGGCAGCATTATTTTCTTTCTCATTGGTCCATAACATAATGGGTATACTAATTGATGGGTCTTAGGTTTGATGAAATGCAGTAGTCAACTCTTGCTCATCCAGAAGTGAGTGATACTGTACTTTGAAAAAAAAAAACACTCTAAGAAAGTGACCACATGCAGTATGCCTGCTCTTTACAAATTCTTGCTACTCTGTGGATGTTCCAAGGTCACCGGGACTAGGGAATGCCCCTTCCCAGCACAGTCCTTTATGTGATCCCCAGGACCCCTTCCATTTGAGAACAGTCCCTCCAGAGAGCAATCAGTTATGACCTCCTGAGGGAGCAAGTATTACTGTGGATTTAGGGCCACAGAGAAGGAAGAGGAAATGAACGGGAGGGAAAAGCTTCAGTGGATTTGCAGTCTTATCAGGCCTTGCTCTTCTCATTCCTTTTGAACTCTGGAAAGAAGGGGAGTTCAGCTAAGGAGCTAAACATGTAACAGATTCTTTTGTTTTCACTGGTGTGGTGGTTCTTTGTTTCTAAACATTTTCTGGAAATTATTTTGACACTTTTGGATTCTGTGCAGAGATGGTAAATGTGTGCTGAATTGGGGTGCCTGGGTGGCTCAGTGGGTTAAGCGGCTGCGTTCAGCTAGGTCATGATCCTGGGGTCTTGGGATTGAGCTCCACATTGGGCTCCCTGCTCTGTGGAGAGCTTGCTTCTCCCTTTCCCTCTGCCTGCCGCTCTGCCTATTTGTACTCTCTCTGTGTCAAAAAAAAAAAAAAAAGAAAAAGAAAAAGAAAATCAAATGTGTGCTGAATTTTCACGAGTTTTATTGTAACTGTTGTTTGAGATTACCGATCTGTACACCACAAACTCTGCTCCTGCCTCTCTAATTAGTCTGGTAATAACCCGAGAGTGCACTGTTCTTGAGACATATGACTTGTTCTCTGAAACTGATTTTGGCTAAACATACACACCACTACACATCTTGTCAAAGGTCCAAAAGCAGAATCATCCAGTCTTTGTTTACTAGTTTTGCTCTCAGTATCTGGAGATAGTATTGAAGTTTTAGTATATATGTGTCTTTCTAGTTTTATAAATTTATATATATTATATTTATATAATACATAAAATATACAGCATTGTATATTAGCTATATCTTGCATGTTATATATAATAGATATTAGTGTTTTCCTATAACATTAATTATTTTTAAAAGCAAAAGCTACCAATCATGGTGTGGACCTATTTGGCACATCAAAATCTCCTGTAAGAGGTACCAAAATTAATTTGTGCCCAGTGGCTAAACTGATGCTTGAGAAATGATTTTCTCTTCTAAAGTGGTAAGTAATTCGTGGTCCTCAACTCTGACAAGTTCCCCGTGCTCTGCTGGGCTTTCCTGCGGGAAGACCACGGAAGAGCAGCCTGACAGCTCACAGCTCCTCAGTCCTCCGGTCCAATCAGCAACCCCTACTGAGATGTTGTTATTAAGTTTGATGACTCAAAGTAATTCTAATGTGTGTGTCTGGGCTTTCATAGTTTTGTTTTCTTAATGATTTAACCTATGGATCAGTTCTTAACATAGCTTTTTGGAGATATAATTTATATATCAACCTCACTCATTTAAAGGTTATAATTGGGGGCTCCTGGTTGGCTCAGTGGGTTAAGCATCTGCTTTCGGTTCAGGTCATGATCCCAGGATCCTGGGACTGAGCTCTGAGCCCTGTCTCGGGCTCTCTGTGGGGAGTCTGCTTCTCCTTCTCCCTCTCAGTGCTCTCTCTTTCAAAAGAAAACCAAAACAAAACAAAACTGAAATCTTCAACAACAACAACAAAAATAAGGCTATAATTGAATGATTTTTAGTGCATTTACAGAGTTGTGCAACTGCCACCATATCTAACTTAGAACATTTTCACCATTTCTGTGGATACCTTTTTAATAAGGATAAATGTAGACAATGTATAGTGCACTTATGTTTCTTTTGCATGACCACTGAAGGCTAGAGAATGATATGACCATAGTCATTATGATGAGAAGTCCGCAGAGAGGTGTTGCAAGTGAAATTTGCCACAATGTTATTCACGTTAATAAGCACATTTGTAGATTTTACATAATATATTTTTAAAATAAAGCAAGGCCTGTTTATGCAAATTGTTTGTAAAATTTCATACTATCTTGCCTTATTAACATTACAAATATATATATAAAACTCATAAATGAGAAGCAATGCAATATGAAACTCATAAATGAAAAGTAAATTTTGGCATTAAAAAGATTAATCACATTAAAGGGCCAGTGAACGTATATGTTACAGAATTACAATAAATATGGCTTGAATGAGTATATGAATTAGAACAGAGAAACAAAGTAGGGTTGCAATAGGCCATCCTGGGAACTTAGCTTCATTTCACAGATACACAGAATCTTTTGTTATAACTTATTCTACCAGAATTGTGTATTTGCTTTCACAATCACCGTTTATATTTTTCCAATAATTTATGCCTTTCAGTAAGCTCATTAAATTTTTATATATCTAATTAAGCAAGCAATGTATCAGAGAGCATGCATAAGGTTTTTAACTGTTACACAGTACAGAAGAATCTAATTCTATGTGAGATGGATCCCACATAGATCTATGTGGCCATCTATGTGCCATTGGGGCACTAGCAGATTCTTTACATTCTTTGTTATTTCGTTTAATTAGAACACCCCTCCCCATCCTCTTTTCTCTTTTTTTAGCTTTAACTGAATGGAGATTAATTCAGCAGACAGTTTAAAAAGTTGCATTTTTTTCCTGCAGAATTACACTATTATTGTCATTCAAAAAAGCATTGTTGGCTACTTTTACTAAAAGAAAAGATAGAGAGATTTCATATTAAATCTGATTACAGACCAGAAACGAATGCCAGTAGTTTAATGCGGAAACCAAGTAGAGAGAAGCAATGAGCTGTCTACATTTCAGGGGTGGAATTTCTTCAGCTTTGCTTCAGGCTTTCCATGATATCAGCCGACTTCCCTATCTGGGTAATGTTTCAAGATCATGAAGGCCCCATTAGGGGTAAGAATAGTGTGGATATGAAGTACATTCACCTGTGGGTGGTGGTGAGCTGCTTGATTTTCCCAGGAATGAACGTAGTCACTGGGAATTTTTTGAACTGGTGACAGCTTGAATTTAATGGAAATTGGGATGGGGAGGAAGCAGGAATCTGGGAGCCAACATGGAAATGTTTTCAGGGACTCTTCTGACTGCTTAATTTGGAGGGGTGTCTATAAATGCCCCTTAAATGTTGTCTGTAATTATTTGTTATTTACCATTCCCATTTGACCTTTTCCCACTGGTATTTTACTATAAATTTTTTTTCACACCTATGGCAAAGTTGAGAGAATTCTGACCACCTACAATCTCTTGTCTTTTTCTTCTGTGTGTTATTTCTTGTCTGTAATTACATAAAAGGTCTTAAAGGGCAGTATTTACCCATTAGTTGTTAAAACTGTTCTCTGTGGCACTTGTGCTTTGAGGTTGGTTCTGCATAGCACTTTGAAGCATGGCATTTCCTTAGTTTTTTCTAAGATTCTTACCACACTAATAAACATATTTTTAGGATTGGTCCATCACAATTTGATGTTGCAGTTCTGGTTGCACTTTTGAGAATGTTTGGGTGATGTGAACCCCTCTTTCTCCATGGGCCCGCACCCCGCTGACCTTTCAGCTTTGAACAGAAAAGCCCTACATTTTGGATCTTCTTTCCCATTTGAATAATTAAAAATGACTGTCTTTCCATAAATTTATTCAATTCTCACTTACGAGAGAAATTTGAGCTAATGGCTTAGAAAACCAAAATTTAAAAATAATTAGAAAATTCGTTTTCATTTTAACTCGAATTCTCAATGAAATCATTTCTAAGAGAAATGCAGTAACCAGATAAAAGTCTCTGAGCTTTTCTGCTTGTGCTGGTTGCAGTGTAAGACACAAAACCAGGAGGAGAAGAGAAAGATGGAAAGGAAATAGACATTTTTGACCTTGAATTATTAGAATTCATTCAATTGTTGAATCCAATTCAATTCAATTCGATTGAATTCATTCAATTCATTCAATTTCCTTCTTCCTCAGGTTCACACCAAAATTGTAGTAATCATACAGTCACTTACGTAGACGTGAGGCTGAAATAGATCTCTGGAGATCTCCTGGATGTCTACTTAGGAGAATAGTCTCCAAATAGCAGGTTTCCAACTCTTTTCACATTTCTTTGGCAGAAGGTGTTTAGGTCTAGTGGGCAGGCAACTAACCACTTAGTAAAAGAAGTGCAGGAGGCCAGGCTGCTCTGGGCATTGTTCTACTGCTCCTGCATCACAATGTGCTGACATAGTCTCTGAAGTAAGAGAAGAGCCCTGAAACTGAGCAGCCCTGACCTCAGCCCCTGAGATCAAGGGTTGCCAGCATTTCTGGAGAGCCCAGGTGGCTCGGGAGTGCGGTAGTTCCGGGTGTGGTGCGAGGTTTACAGAGGCTTCCTTGGAGAGAAAAGTCAACTTAGCAGGAGAATCACCCTGGCAAAGATCTCACACTGAGATCTTTGAGAAAGTTGAAAGTTGAAAGAAAGTTGACAGTTGAGAAAGTTTCAAACACCTTATATCGTTTACTGAGAAAGTTTCAAACACCTTATATCGTTTACCATTCAATTGATAATTTACCAATTTCCTTAGATCCCAATTTTCAGAGACTTAAACATATTTAAGTTGCTTTGAGCTTCTGTAAACAAAAGCTTCAAGAGAGTGTAGCATTCTTAGAGAGCAGAGGCATCTTCCTGCCTCCAACATCTAGTGTATTCTGGACATGTGCTATAGGAGGCCCTCAGTAATTATTTGTTGGATGAATGAACGAATATGAATAAACACATGGAGTGTTCTCTCTCTGAATATCTCCTGTCTCTCAAGGCTACCGTAGTCCCTCTGTCCCTTTCTGCAGCTTCAGGTACCAGTGGTTTGGTCTGGAAACAGATGATCCTTCTGACGATTTGTTGGAAGGTCAATAGTAGCCCAACACTAGGTCCCGATGCCTACGTTATTCTCCTCCCTTCTTCTCATCATGTAGACATTTTATCCACTCACATCATCACAAGAGGGTTGAGTGCAGTGTATTTTGGGAGAGGCCACATTCACATAACTCTTATTACAATACATTGCTATAGTTCTATTTTATTATTAGTCATTAATCTCTTACTGCGCCTAATTTATAGACTTTATCAAAGGTATGTATGTATAGGAAAAAAACAGAGTAATTAAAGGGTTTGGTACTGTCCATGTTTTCAGGCATCCACTGGGAGTCTGGGGGTGCATTGCCCAAGGATAAGGCAGGACTGCTGTATGTGATTAGGTTGCTTGTCTTTGCTTTTCTGTATGGTTAGAAGATTCTCCTCGTCCTATCAGATCATCCTCTTCATCCTTGTGTTTTAGCCAAGCGTTGCAGATTCCCACCTATCTACCCACCCCCTTGCCTGCTTATGAGGATAGAGGGACAAAGGAGAATACTAACTGACCACTCAGGCCTGGAGGTCCACTACCTTAGTGAATTTACTTCATTTGGGTCACCATTTTCTAGACTTAAACACTTGCTTTTGACAAGGCCTAGAGAATACTCAGTTTCTCAGAATAAGAATGAGCCATGCTAGTTTTTGAGAGGATGATTGTATTCTTATTTCTTCAAGAACTGTAACTTAATTTGCGACCAGGTGTTGGTGTCACAGACTACGGCATATGCACTCATAGGATATATAGCAGGCAGAATTGAGGGCTGGCTGTATAACTTGAATGTTTAAAGGCATCAGGCTCTGGTGAGAGCCCTCAGCATGTAACTGCTGGTTGAGGCAAAGGCAGCCTCTCCACGAGCAGGCTCAAAGCTCCACGAGTTGTTATCTTTGCATTAGACACTCCTTTTCCTGTCTTCTATCCTGAATGTCCAATGTCAGATGGAACATTCTTCCTCTCATCATATGAGTACCATTGACTAGATTTCTAGTCATCCATTTCTTCATTCAGCATATTTGTTACATGATCACCCCTTGCCATGTTCCTGTTCTTCCTGCCTCAAGACCAGGCAACATTTTTGCATAAATCTGATCTCTTCTTTTCCATGTTGATATTAATTCTGATGTACCTTGATGAAACTCTTCAGTATTATCTCACTTCCATTTTTTTTAAGGCTATTGGTATATTAAAAAGTGAAGAAATAGAAAAAGAGGGAAATAAAAATCATGGTATATTTTAAACATTTACCTTTAAAATATTAATTCTTTTTAAACATGCACAAAATACAAAAACCGTATGTATAACTTCATTTGGAGATGATGGCACAAGTCCAAATTTGAGGTGCTCTGTCAAAGTGAAGTGAGGCTCACAAACCAATGAACCTCTGTCCTTATCCCTCATGAGATGTGTCCACTTGCTCATGCCTTCATAGGCTCCTCTCTGCTGCATGTTCTAAGTTTTCCTGAAGTTTTCCTGACACGTTCTGTCTTTGGCTCCCTGGTGAGTGCTACGCAAGATAATTCTGCTGGTCAGCTCAGTAATGAGTACCTACTGTTTATAGGGCACCATGCCATGCTGGGGCTACAAAGGTGAACGGTCTTTGCCCTCAAGTATCTTACCATCAACCGGGGGAGGAGACTTATATGCAGACTATTCCAACGAGATGCAGTGATAAATAGGAGCACAGATGAGGGGCACTTAGTCCAGTTTGGAGATTTCAGGAAGGGTTCCTGGAGGAGTTAATGCCCAAGTTAAGTCTTGAAAGATTAGCCATCTTAGGCAAAAGGGTTGAGGCTTAAAGTGCCATGGTTTGAAGGGGTGATTGCAATGGTCCAGTGTTACATCAAGTGGGAGGGGACAGTGGAGTCGGAGGAGGGAGGGGCTAGGTTCCAGAGGGCTTTGAACGCCCTAACTGGGTGCTCAGACCTCATCTGCTGCAGTAGTTTTCTCATGAAGAGTCTGAGCCTGAGAAGATGTGTGATCTGGATTGCTCAGTCTAGCAGCAGTGTGAGGGATGGATTTGGGGAGGGCAGTTCTTGGGGGCAGAGGAGTGATCGAGGTAGTAGCAGTGAGAATGGAAAGGAGAGGGTTATTTAGTAACTATTGGTAGAGTTGACAGAACTTGGTGACTAATTAGATGTGGGGAGTGAGAAGAAAGAATGACTCAGAGGTTTCTGGTTTAGGAAACTGGGTAGACCAGAAAACAAAATGCAGTCAGAGGAACAGGTGTAGAAGGCAGAGAGAATAAGTTCCTTGTTTGCAAGAATCCTTGTCTAGCATGGTGCCTCATACTCAATGGGTATTTAGCAAATAATAGACTTTTTTCTTAAACCTTTAGTGGCTTCCTAATGCTCTTCACAGATGTGGCATAAGGTGTGCCTGTGTTTAGTCTTACGCCCTAGAGCCGCCTCTCTTTGAGCATGATCTGGCTCCATCCCGGCTTAGTTCTATCTCAGACTCACCCCTGTCGCTCATCATACTGTCTCCTTTCTGATGTTGTATTCTTTAAGCCCTTTCCTCTGTTTGAAATGCTCTTCTTTCAATTCTTAACATGCGGGGCTTATTTTCATTCTTCAGATCTGAGCTCAGGACCAGTGATTGTCTCTCAGCTCTAAATCCACCATTGCATTCTGCATTGTGGTGCTGGGGCTGGAACTCTGCAAACGGTGTCTTTCACCTGGTGCCTTTCTGTTACCTTTAACAATAGGGAGCTTGGAAAGCAGAGGGAGGGAAGAAGGAACTTGTGCTCCTCTCTGTTCCTTTCATGTTTCTGTCAGTGTTGCCCTGGCAACAGTAACTGGTTCTAGCCTCCATCCCCCCTCTACCCCCCACACACTCAGAATTAGCAGCTGGGCAGTGTCCTCTCCTTAAAGGGTTGAGTCCTAGCTCCAAAGGGTCTGACCTCTGACCTTCTGGATTCTGATTACTCTACCCTCTTCCTCCTGCCTCCCAGACCCAGTTGTGATAGTTGCTTCCTGTAGTTATTCCTCTGACATCTTAATATTTCCTTTGTGCTTTTCCAGGTCTCTAACACTTATTTAACTTACTTATAAAGTAAAGTCTCATAATGTGATTTTTGTCTTTTTTATTAATGGCTGCATGCTGACACAACAACCAAATATGGATTAGGCCTCCATCCAGTTACTCTCTAACATATCATTGGATTTTCTTCATAGGATTTTCATAATCTGTATTTCAAATAATTTTTTTCTCAAAATCCATGTCCTCCACTTGGATATCAGAGTCTTGGATATCTCTTTGTCTCATTCGTCACTGTAACCTCAGTGCCCAGGTTGGAGCTTGAATACTGTAGGGACTACTTAATAAATGCTATTTCAATAAATTATTGAGTTATTGCAAAAATACTACTGGAGACATAATGGCAGCTGACCATATAAAGTAGCCCCAATTGAGCAATTCTTTAACCTTATGGCTCTAGGCCAGGTTATTAACATTGTAACAATGTAACAATGTAATTCTCCATTATAGAGTCCAGCTTAATATATATTTTTTAAGATTTTATTTATTTATTTGACAGACAGAAATCACAAGTAGGCAGAGAGGCAGGCAGAGGGAGGGGGAAAGCAGGCTCCTCGCTGAGCAGAAAGCCCAATGTGGGGCTCGATCCCAGGACCCTGAGATCAAGACCTGAGCCGAAGGCAGAGGCTCTAACTCACTGAGCCACCCAGGCGCCCCAAGCTTAATATTTTGTATAAGCAAGTTATAATGCAATGCATTATTTAACTTAGATCCATCATTATTGGAAAAACAAGATACATAGTTTATTTGCTTTGAATTCTGTACTTACACAAATATCCACTTTCTATATTTGGGAATAATAAAGACTTACCTTGTTATATAGAGTTTCATGAAGATCAAGAGTTGGTTGTATGTTAGGTCCACAAAGTTTTCATTAGCAAATAATTTTAAAAATGAAAGTCATCCAAAGAATCCACTTGTAACATACAACATCACTTAATAGCATTTACTTGGCACACTTAATCTGCTTATGTTCTTTTTCTCATTGTGATATGGTTCGAGCAGCTAAAACAGAACCAAAAATGAAAGTTAAACAGGAACTGCTTGATTTCCACATAGTTAC
The DNA here is from genome assembly GCA_028533885.1 of Nasua narica. Lineage (NCBI taxonomy): Eukaryota > Metazoa > Chordata > Mammalia > Carnivora > Procyonidae > Nasua > Nasua narica. The sequence continues at coordinate 97,121,544 of CM052797.1, read as the reverse complement.
AAGCAAGAATCTGAAGATGTCATCTATAGTTTTTTACTTAAGCATCAAATAAGACAAAAAAAAAGTCTTTTACTTAAGTATCAAATAAGACAAAAAATTGTAATACATCATATATGTGTAATTCTAAAATAACTTAGGTCAAATGCAAATAGATTAAATGGCGTTGACTTCCACTGTGTCAAGTATAACCATTTCACTGAATCTTAAATTTTAAATTAAATTTCTCTTGTAGCTACTTTAAATATGTATATATATACATACACACACACACACACACACACACACACACACACACACATATATATATATATATAAAATGTTTTCTAACTCAGAAGGAAAAAACATTCCATTTCTTCTCCAGGTTAATTAGGCTCCCTGCATCCTTAAACCCAGCCCTTCTTTTATCTTCTTTTTCTATCTGGCACCTTACTCTTACATTTTTAATATGCCCACTACCGTTTTCTTTCTTTCTCAAAACTCACAAACAGAAGTCTTTCTTCCTCCTTATCAATTTAAGCTACCATCTGGTATCCATGTTTTCTCATGTACAACTTCCAAATAATCTATATTCACCATGACTATTTTGCAACCTGGCTTTTGCCCTCAACCCACTATTGAAATTGCACTCTTGCAACTCACAATCAGCAAGTCATTTTGAGCCTTCATGCTTGACTTTTTTTTTTCACAATTGATTATGCTTCCTTCTTAAAACTCTCCTTAGTTTGGGGACATTTAATTACTTGGTTTCTTCTCTTCTATGAACTTCTTTTTCTTTCATTCTATTCATGGTCTTTCTCCTCCAACACTTCAAAATATTAGGTGCTCCCAAGGCCCTGTTCTCTTCTCCTGTTAATCTTCCCCATCCACCCTTATATTTCAAATACCACTACCATGTAAATGACCCCTAAGGTTATATCCAGCCAGTATCTCTTTTGTGAACTCCTAATCTATACTTTTAAAAGCCAACAGGACATATTTACCTTAGTATTCCTCTGGCATCTCAAATATAGATCCAAACCCATCATCTCTTCCACAAAATTCATTTTTTTGCCAATGGTTTAACATTTTCTCCACGATAAACCTGAAGAGTTTGATTCATCTCTTATGCCAATACCTTCCTTCCCAGAATTTGAAATCAGTCATAAAACTCTTTCAATTCCTTATGTCCAGAGGCACATTCCTCTGTCATGATCGTCCCACCACCATCACTCACACCACTAATATGAAGGCTGTCATCACCACACCCCTGCAGCTGTAGCCTCAGATCACTTCTAAACTGGTGTCTCACTCCAGTTCCCCCCAGGTGAATGCGTCCTCCTTGGTGCTGCCAGACCATTTTCCCTAAAAAGACAGTTCTGATCCTAACATTTCCCTGATTAGGAGTCTTTGAATAGTTTGACATCGCTAGAATAAATCTAGACTCCTTAACCTGGTATTTAAGAACTTCTTAGTTTGGGCCTCAAACATGTAATGTACTTTTTTGGTCTTACAAATATATCAGTTTTCTGTTTCTGTAGTTTGATCTTTAAGAGTATGGACTCTGATATCAGTGAACCAAATAAACAAAAATCCTTGGCAGGTGGAGCTTACATTCTATGATAAAAATAATTATTATTAATTGTCCATAATCCTATTTCTGGAATACCCTTCTTCCTGCATCATCATCATTAAAATTCTACCCTTCCTTCAAGATCCACCAAAATCCCATCTTGCCCCTTGAAATCTTACCTTTAGGAGGCTCTCACTTGAACTCTTCCAACTCTTTAAATCTGAATTATGGCATTTATCACATTCTATACACTCTACCATGTATTATCAAATATTAAGCATATTAAATATTATGGTTACCTGTACATTTTTGTCATTTCCCTTGATGGAGTATAATGTCAGCTGTTATCCCTATACATTTTTTAAACAGTGGCAGGTGTACCTTGTACCTAAGCACATAGTAGATGCTTAATACATGTTTCTCCAATCAATGTAAGTAAAGAACACTTTGCATGATCTTTCATTTAACTTCTATTAATTTACCTTATGTTCTTTAAATGAAAATATAAAAGATCTAAAATACAGATAATTTTATTTTCAACTCTGGAAATATCAAAATATCAGTATCAAATTTTTCTTGTTTACTACTTGGCTTTATTCATCACCATCATTTGACGCCTTATTTACTAGTAGCCCAATTTTTGTTGTTTGCTTTGCTAAGTATACCCTACAGGATATTTAATGTCCCTTGTTACCACCACTTAGAAAGTGCCTCTAAGTTTTTCATTACCGGAGCCATGTGGACAGAGTTTATTTTGTTTGTATATTTTCTATGTGTAGCACAGATTTTTCCCATTTCTCACTTCCTCCCTAACATGATAAAAAAAAAAAACTTCTAGTTACTCACCAGCAATTCTCTGGTTCTTACTTATTCTTTTTCTTCATTCCAAAGAACTGTAGATGTTTGAATTTTTTTATTGCATCTATGATAAGAAAAAAGTTTTTTTCTCTGTATCAAGTTTCTTCCCACTAAATTTGCTTGTTATTCTCTAGCTATGACCGAAAAGACCAGACCAACTGTAGGTTTTCTTGTATTTTCTAATTTGTATTTTCGCAAGGCTGTAGTAAAATACAGAGATAAATTATATCACATTTTCAACCACCTTTATACCACTTACCCTTGCCACATCATCTTCACTATTCTTTTTGTCCAAGCGGAACTGCATTAAATGGCATGACAATCTTCTATTTTTTTAATAACAAGACCAATACAATAGATTTTTAAATAATGATCAAGGATTTTTTTTATTCATTAAGTTTCAGTATCATTACAGAAAATGTTATGGTACAGAGTTGTTTAACATTATTTTTTCTTTGCTCTTGGTTTCCACATGAATGCTGGTAACACTAATATCTGTACAAGATCAGTCTTTGATTTTATTTTTTGTTCTGTACAATTTTAAATGTATTGGTTAAAAAGGCTGTCAGCACTTAAGGAAGCATTTTTCCCCCCAGTTTGTTTATTCAAATAAAAGGTATCCAGTTACTGCCCAAGAGTACTGTGCCTTGAGGCTACTGGGGGGGAGGCGCCTCCCCATGCTCTGCGGGGGTAGGATTCTCCCTGAGGCAGGGCAGGGCCTCCACCCAGTCACTCTTCTGTTGGCACTGTGCACATAAACACGAGATACATGATAAAGAACAAGCAAAAGCTCTCTGAAAAGCGGTTATGAAGCATACTAAGAAGGGAAATCCAAGTGTCGCCTACGCTAGTATAAATAAGCAGACAGCCTTGATTAAGAGCATAATTAGTTGTATTTTAAAGATGAGAAAAACACAAGTTCTGCAGGCACCTACTGCTGTCTACTAAAAGCTATCGCTATCAGACCTAGCATTGAACACACAAAGCAATTTGCGGGAAAGGAAAAATTTGCTTTGATATAATCAGAATAGAGTTGTCTGTTAAGATTTATTTTTAGGTGTTTTTTCTTTAAAAGGTATTTAAATTCTTTTGAAATATAGTTCAAGATGTTGACTATACAGATCAACTTTTATCCAAATCAGAAAAACTAGCTGTGCCGTTGCATATTACAGGATACAGTCAATGATATGTGGACATGCATCAAAGCTTTCTCGCTCTGGTGACCATCATAGCCGTCCAATGACCATGACGTCCACCACCTCGCCCTTGTGGAGCTCCACATACTGCTCTGTCTTTGGAGGTAGCATCAACAACCCATTGGCACTGCGCATGCTCATCAGACGGCTGCTCATCTGATTGCCTAGAAAGAAAGATCTCATTATAGCAGCAACATCACAGTGCATACAATTGGAGCCCTTGCAGTTCTTTTCAAAATAAACACCAATGAGCAGAAACACAGGTCTTTGAGAGGAAGAAAGATCAGGTACAGTAGCAAGGCTACTGTATCTTACTCCCTTCTCACTAAACTTTAAAAATAAACATTAGAAATTATTGCTTAAAAGAACAAAACAGGATTTTATAGCACTATGAAAAATGCCACAGAATTTCTCTGTTCAGGCTAAAATGTTATGTGTGTCTGAAAAGAGAGGTTTTTAAAACTTATTTTTAAAAAGATAGGAACCATTTCTTTAGTGTTTACCAAGTGCCAGACAGCACAGTGGGTAGTTTCCTTAACTATCTTATATAATTTGTACAAGATTCAAAACACGTTAGGTAACTTGCCTACAGACCTACTAACTAATTGGTGGCCAATTTGAATATAAGTCTGGAGGAAACACTGCTTATATATTCAGTCACTATGTTAACTGATGTTTGCACTTGATTTAAAGGGTGATACAGTTTTTCTGTAGACACATCAAAAGTTACGTAAATATGACTAGAATACTTCAGGATAAAAGTTTAAAGTCTAAAGGAGGTAACTATAGAATTCTTGAGTTATCAATATTGATTTCTCAGTCCTTAAACTTTACCAATATCTAAGGTATAATAGAGGCTACAGAGAATCACATTGTCATTGAGCTTGAATCTCATATTACAGGGTAGCATAATCATAGTACCCTCCTTTTTCTACAACCAAATTTTTATACTCAGGACTTAAAAGTTTGAACATATATATAAAAATCTTCAGTAATTCTAGAATTATATTTCAAAAGTTTATCTAGAAAATATGGTTCAATGGAATAAGCAAACCTTTATTAAAAATTTTGTTTTTCTCTTGTTTTCTTCTTATGCTGTGCTGTTTGGGAATAATTTAACTCATCTAACCTTTCAAAAAGGACAATGTATAACAATAACAAAATTAGGTATACCCAAGGAAGAGAGGTTATAAATAAGTTTTGTGTTTTAACAGGATACGTGCATAGAAATACCCACCGGTAAGAATGACTAACCTGTACTCTGTGCCCAAGGCAGTGGTTCTTGGTGATGCCAAGTCAGTATACACCGATGGTATTCTGGGCGAGGGTCCAGTTTTACATCACATGATAACTACAGAATACACAGTAAATGAAAACAAACTCGATCACCTGATCATCTCTTAAAACTACAGGGTGGTGGAAGTTGTGCAAAGAATAAAGTAGACATGAAAAATAGCCTGGCATTCTGCTGTTTCCACCACTGCCACCTTATGCTTCTAATACAGGAAGTCCAGAGGAACTTGCTCTGGTGAAAAAAGAAAAGAAGGCTAAGAAATTGGTATTCATAGTGGGGAAAAGGGCAGATGAAAAAGATATCTATCTTTGAAGTCTAATTTTATGGGTTGATAGTACAGATACCTCTGATTTATAAATTGAAAAATCAAAGCAGATTTTTTCAAAGCTGATTTTTTAAACACTGAAAATAAAAGAAACAATAATTTCTTATTAAATAAATAATAAACAAATAAGCTCAGTATCCATTTATATGTCTGCCAATCTGTCTGCTTATCCCTTCAATAAATATTTACTGAGACACTTTTTAGCTACCCATTCATTTACCTACCTTCAAAATAAAAGGGCTAGTTGCCTTTTCTCTTGAATATTTCCCTAGTGTCCCAATACTGATACTCAATCTTCTTTAAGGCAAATAAAAGTAGTCACTTCTAAAAGTTATACCATTTTTGTTTAGCACATCAATGGTACTAAAAGAGTTCCTCTGAATGAGTCTTTGCTGGGCATCTTTCACATCTTTCCAATAAGGACAAAATCCTCTCTAACACAGCAACTTCGGTTTATACACACAATATGGAATGACTAATCGACCTTTAACCTAGAGCCATTAAAAAAACCTATTTCATTAAATTTATCCTGAAATCCGATAAATTAAAGTGATAATGTGTTGGTAGCAAGTGCCTAAGAGGTATTCCTTGAACAAGCATATGTAGTTTATAATTATAGACTATAGTCCATCAAAGATTAGTTCAATGTTAGTGAATATAAGACTTGTTCATTTTCCATTAGTATAAAAATCATTTGTTACTCTACCTTAAAATGGTCCAGAAACCCTTTATCCAACGAAAACAGGTATTACTTAGACCAGTGATAAAATTATAACTTGAAGATCCTAGAAATTTTGATTCAAGTAAGTCTATCTCCAATCCATCTGGTAATGCTGTTTTTAAACATTCTAATTATTCACTCTGACAATCCCTGCTTTTCCTCTGGAATCCTGAATAAAATTCAATTCTGAGGTGTTTTTTTCTTGATTAAATCATACATAACTCTTTCACTTGATATTGCTTATGTTTATACTGTATTTCATATCTACTGAGGCATAACTTGCCATTATTCCTAAATTATTGTGAGCTTACTTGATGGCAAAAATGTCTCTTTTTCAGTTCCTTTCTGTGTTTATGATAATTCTCCAGAATGAAACTACAAGAGCCATTCCTATGGCTGTGTTATTTGCTAAGTTTTTAAGCAGATTTTTTTTGCCCTCAGCAAAGGCATGGGCTGGCTCTTGGTAGTTCGGTGGGATAAATACCAGGATAGGGTGATATCTGACAGCCAGGTTCGACTCTCAGTTGTACTTCTAATGGCTGTGCTGTATTAGCAAGTTATTTTGCTTTCCTGTATCAGTTTGTTCATCAACAAAATGGGGTTGTTTGTTTTAAAGGAAGATATTTGTGGTAATTTAAGAAACAAGAATAAATTACAACTAGAGATGAAACTGACTTGATTTTTATGGTATTTTACCAAAATGCAGAATACTTTATTATAGTTCTGGCATATTATATCACTCAGCTTAAGAAACCACTTACTATGAGTGTCAGTGCTTATAAGAATGATGTACCATAAACACAGACTTTTTTTTAGGTGAAAAAATTGATGTTTCACTTCAATGACTTCTATTCATTCAAAATTGGAGTGGGCTGTGGACTCAGACTGTTTCCTCTGTTTCCTTTTGAATATTTTTCTGACATGCAGTAGTCACTCAAGAGACAAAACTGTATTATGTTGCATAGTATTATATGGTAAGTTCTACATGTAAATATTTAAGGGAGAAAATTAGAAAGAAAAGTCTAGAATAAGAAGGTAAGCCACAAACTGGGAGAAAATATTTGTAAAAGACATCTAATAGAGGCCTATTATCCAAAATATACAAAGAATTCTTAAAACTCAGTAACAAACAACTTGATTAAAAAATGGGCAAGGGGCACCTGGGTTGTTCTTGATTTCAGCTCAGGTCATGATCTCAGTGAGATTGAGCCCTGCACTGGGCACTACACTCAGCAGGGAGTCTGCTTGAGATTCTCTCTTCTCCATCTCCCCACCCTCCGCCCCTATGCATGCTCTCTCTCAAATAAATAAATAATAGATAATTAAAAAAAAATGGATAAAAGACCTCAACGGATAACTCATTAAGGAACACATACAGATTGCAAATAAGCATATTAAAAGATATTCAACATCATACGTCATTAGAGAATTGCAAACTAAAACAATGAGATATCATTACACACCTACCAAAGGCCAACATGCAAAATTCTGGCCATACCAAATCCTGGAGAGAATGTGGAGGAATTGAACCCTTATTCATTCCTGGTGGGAATGCAAAATGCTACAGCCACTTTGGAAGATTGTTTGATAGTTTCTTACCAAATTAAACATACTCTTACCATTAAATTTAGCAATCGTACTCCTTGCTATTTACCCAACTAAATTGAAAATTTATGTCCACACAAAAACCTGCACATGGGTTTGTAGCAGCTTTATCCATAATTGCCAAAGCCTGGAAGTAATCAAGGTGTCCCTCAGCATGTGTATGGATAAATAAATGGTGGTACACCCAGACAATGAATATTATTGAGCACTAGAAAAAATGAACTATGAATCCATGAAAAGATTTGGAGGAAACATACATGCATATTGCTAAGTGAAAGGAGTCAATCAGAAAGGCCACATAATTCTGGAAAAGACAAAACTATGGAGATAGTAAAAAGATCCAAGGTTAGCATGGAGGGAGGGATGAATAGGCAGGACATAGAAGGTAATTTTAGGGCAGTGAAACTACTCTGTATGACAGGACGGTGGTGGATACATGTAATTATACATTTGTCAAACCCTCAGAATATACAACACCAAGAGCGAACCCTTGGTAACCTTGGGTGGTATTGATGTATCCGTCAGTGTAAGTTCATCGGTTACAACAAATGTACCACTTTGGTGCAGATGTCAACAGTGGGAGAGGTTGTGCATGTGTGAGAACAGGGGGTATATGGGAATTCTCTGTACTTTCCATTTAATTTTGCAGTGAACCTAAATCTAAAAAATAAAACTTATTTAACTAAAAAGAAAAAGGAGCATATTTTGTTCTTCCTTTTTGTCCTGTTCATCTTGTAGAGAAGTGATCTTAAAGAATTCTCAGAGTAAATAATTAATTGCAAATACAGTGCAATAATGTTGTCCTTGAGCTGTTAAAATGATATTAAAAGGGCACAAAGATGCTAATTAATCAACTCTTCTTAGGGACACTGAGAAAGGCTTCACAGGGGATTTGGTATCTGAGTTTCATGACTAAGGAATCTTGAAAGCTGAGAAAGCAAAAGGCGGTGGTTGGGGGAGAACCTTCTAGGAAGGGGAATAATCACAGGCAGAGGCAGGGGATCTCATGTCCATTCTGGAAGCAGTAAATGGTTTAATATGATGAGAGTGCAGGATGAGATGCAGATGAAGCTGGAGTTTAATTTAACCCTGTTTGGATTTAACCCTGGGGTCATGGGAAGATGGAAGCATTTTAGTTGGAGAAGCTTACATGATTAGAGTTAGATTAGAGGTTTAAGAGGTGGCAAGATTAGAAGAAGGGAAATCATTAAACATGTCAAGGGTTGTAATCTAGTTAATGTTGGAACCATCATTCAAAGCCAGGTTTATTTGGTTACATAAGTCGGGGATATGGATAGTGAAGGCAGTTTGAGGAGAATGGTGAAGATGTGGAACACTGTAGTAACAAATGGCAGAAGTTGATCCATAGGATATAAAAGGGTCACAAGGGGACTTTGGTGAGGGACCCTGCTGAGGTTTGCAAATTGGAAGTGATAACAGCTGTAGACTCTTCTCTAGTTGTGGCCTAGAAATAAAAGTGAAGGATAAAGAAGGGAGGATTGATTCAAGTCTGTGGATTTTTAGAGTGGACTATTGTGGAAGGAAGAGGCAAAAAAAAAGTTGACATGGTTGACATGCTACACCATAGGATTTAGGTTGGATGAGGAAAGTGACAAAGCTAGAGGGGCTTAAGGACTGATGGAAAAGGGTAGAAGTAAAATGAGGGTTTATACCCTTTTATATCTATGGATAGGTAACTTGACATTGTTCCTAAATTGTACACCAGACTTGGTGATTTTGAGACGGAGTACTTCAGGGTATTGAAAAAGGATGTATGTGTGAGTTGCTGAAGTAGAAATAAAGGTATTTAGAATTGTGGAAATAAAGCAACTGATAGTAAGAGGTGAGGTAGAGAGGTAGACTCTGAGACACTTGCCAAAGACCTGAACGTCATTGGAAGGTTTGAAGGCAGTGAGCTCCAAAAGATTCAGGGGAATAGTTGGGACTCAGGACTGTATAGATCCAAGAGAGTTCATGAGAAAACAGATGACCAAAGAGGATTCTATTTGGGTGGGAGCCCGAAAGAACATGCTCAAGGCCCTGGTTGGTCCTGGGGGCCTGGAATTGGCTCCAGTCTGGTCAAAGCTTCCAAAAAGTGGTTATGGCAGCTTCACACTAACCTTTTAGATAAGCGCTATGAAGTTATGAGGCACTGATTTCATTAGTTTACCAGAGGAATCCTTATCTATCTTTTTTAATCCACAGGCCATAATATTCTCATATAACGGGCATCCAATATATCTTTTTAAATTTTAAAAAATTTTTTATTAACAAATAATGTATTATTTGCCCCAGGCAATATATCTTTTGATGATCAATGACTGATCTTGTCACAATAACAATCATATTTCTCTCTACAGTTGCAAATACCTTAGCAATTTTCTTTTTTTAAAAGAGATTTTATTTATTTATTTGTCAGAGAAGGAAAGAGAGAGAGAGAGAACACAGGCAGGGGGAGCAGGAAAGGGAGAAGCAGACTCCCCACTGAGCAGGGAGACCACTGTGGGATCAATCCCAGGACCATAGGATCATGACCCGATCAGAAGGCAGACGCTTAACTGACTGAGCCACCCAAGCACCCCAGCAATTTTTGAACAAAATAAGAATTTTGTTAAAATGCTTTGTATTTTGCTGTTTATGACAGCAGAGAGAAAGCATTCACCAAGTTCTTATAGCATGAGGTCAGTAATGTTCAAGAGAAGAGATAAGATGGAAAAATTAGAATAGTCCAGTAGAGTTCAACATGACCATACCCCCTTAGGATACGCTGACCTGGTCCCAGGGGAGATGAAAATATTTTCCCTTTCCCTTCTCTTAATCACTACCGGAGGTCGGCTATTAATAGTAATAGGAGTTATCTCAGGTATGTTTTTGGAGAAAAAAGTTACAACGAGGGGCAGTGTAGGGTACTTTGATGGGATATTAAGAAATACATTAAGGAAACAAAAGGATATCCTTCTGTAGAAATATTAGGTCACTAATTCAATAAATTTAGATTATGTTTCTGATTGTCTACTGAAAATCAGAAAAATTTCAACTTCAATCATTACTGACCAAGGACATAGGGCAAGTGTTTAATCTAAATTCATTTTTGTCAGAATGCATTGATATAGAAAGGCTGACTTTTTTTTTGGTGCTGATCTTTTAAAATAATGCAGCATTGCCCTAACCATAGGCCCGCTGAGTCAGATCCAGCACTGTGAGTTACTGACACAAGCATTTAACAACCACCTCACTTCCTGAAAGCAGTAAGGATTAGGAGAGGCTGTGATGGCGGCAACCATTTTGGAGAAGAGTAATAAGCGCTGTCTGTGAGCTGTGTATTGGCTCGTCAGAAAATTGAGACAACAGGCTTTACCGTGTTTCAAGAAAGTGAATAAAGTTATGTTCTAAAAGTGGCAGTTATGTCAGAAAAGGTGTGGGGAGGATTTTAGGAGTTAAAAACAAAAGAAGTAAACAGCCAAACACACCAATGAGCCGTTCTGACAGTTCCAGTGACACTGCTCTGTGGGAGAAAGGAGTTTGATTCTTAGACCAATTGTCAATTCTGTAAGTTGACAGGACTGAGCAGCAATGAGAACAATGTGCCAAGGACACGGCTCTGTAATCACTGTTGTCAGTAAAGGTAGCTGCCACAACGTCAGTTTTAAAGAAGAGATGGTGAATGTTAAAATGAGAAATAAACATTCATAAGAATCATAAGAATTTCTCAAAAATGAGATTCATAAGAACTCTGCAAAGTCAAAGAGAAGTCCTCTTTTTCTCTCTTATAACAATGCGGATTTTTCTTATTTCCTAAATTCAGCAAATATGAAAATAGAAAATTCATATTACTGGTTTAGATGTCTAAGCTTTATAACTCTGACCTTCTGATTTGATCAGAATACTTTTTGTTCATTAATAGCTTTTTTCTTCTTTTTCTATTAAATTTAAAATAAGACCACTGCTATGATTATTGGAACAAAAACTCAAAATAATTTGTTTTCAGAACTATCTAGTTGAACTTTTACTAAACTTTTAAGAAAAGGAGGATATCTCTTCATATACTAGTCTACAAAAACTCAGTATTTAACAGGTCAAAGTTAAGAATATCTAAAGCCTAGATTTTCTTAATGTTTTATTCTATATATTCTCACAGTAATATTTTATTAATATTTCTTCTTCCTCTTCTATGCCTTGTGTTCTTCCTGTTAACTAATCATAGCATTCTGTCATATCTGATAACAGTTTAGGTATTTGAAAAAATGGATATATACATACAAAAGATTAAACTGAGACTCCTTTTTTTACACAATATGCAGAAATCAACTCAAAATGGATTAAGGGCTTATAGTAAAACTTGAAACAATAAAACTAGAAGAAAATATACAAGAAAAGCTTTTTGATATCGGTCTTAGTAATGATTTCTAAGATTTGCCACCGAAAGCACAAGCAACGAAATAAAAATTAGACAAGTGGAACTACATCAAGCTAGAAAGCTTCTTCACAGCAATGGAAACAACAGAGTGAAAAGGGAACTAAGGGAATGGGAGAAAATATTCAATTTCAATATATCGATCTATTTGACAAGAGACCTATATCCAAAATATATAAGAATCTCTTAAAATGCAATAGCAAAAATACAAATAATCTGATTTAAAAATGGGCAAAGGGGTTGAATAGACATTTCTCTAAAGAAGATATACAAATGGTCACCAGGTATATAAAAGAGCGCTCAACATCACTAATCTCAGGGAAATGCAGGTCAAAGCCACAATGAGATACCATCTCACAACCGTTAGGATGGCTATTATAAAAACAACAACACCAACACAAAAGGTAAGTACTGCAAGGATGTAGAGAAACTGAAATACTTATATAAAATTGGTAAGAATGTAGAATGGTTCAGCCACTACTGCTTGGGGGAAACAGTATGAGGTTTCCCCTCAAATTAAAAAGAGAACATATGACAGGGCAATTCTCTTTCTGGATATATATCTTAAAGAACTGAAATCAGGATTTCCAAGAGATATCTACACCCCCATGTAGCATTATTTATGTTAGCTGAGATATGTAAACAACTCAAATTTTCATTGATAGATGGAGAAGAATGTGCTAAATTCATATAATGGAATATTATTCACAGCTTTAAAAAAGAAAGATATCCTACCATTTGTGGCAACATGGATAAACCTAGAGTACATTATGCTAAGTGAAATAAACCAGTCACAGAAGGATAAATACTGATACCACTTATATGAGGTGTCTAAAATAGCCAGTCATAGAAGTACAGAATAGAATGGTGATCATCAGAGGCTGAGGGGAGGGGGCAATGGGGAGTTGTTGCTCAATGGGTATAAATTTTCTCTTCTGCAAGGTGAATGACTTCTAGAGATCCCTTGTACAACATAGTACCTATAGTAGACAACACGGTATTCTGCACTTAAAATATGTTAGAAGGATAGTTCTCATGTTAAATGTTCATACCACAAATCAAATACATAAAAAACAAAACCACAAAAAACACAGGAAAATTGATGGAGGTATTGGATAAGGTTTAGTACCTTGACTGTGGTGATGATATATGGGCATACGCATACGTCCAATTTCATTAACTGTTCACATTGAATAGGTGTAATTTTTTGTATATCAGTTGTATCTCAATCAAACTTTTAAAAAAGCAAAGGCTTGATACTGTAGGTTATATTGCCAAGAAAATTGTTCATTAGTTATACAGAAAGTGTGTTATAGAATCAGTTGAGTAATAGTAAATCAAATTGACATTAGTATTGGTGGAGAAGGGGATTCTAATTTCTGGGTGACTTTTACTATGAGCATAATTCCTCAGCCTTAGTTCTCCTTTTCCACACAAGGTGGTCACCCTTTCCTTCTGTGCTGCCCTCTTTTTTCTGGACTATTTAAAATTTATCAGTGAGGTCCCAGAAAAAGCAAGCAGATAAATTGCTGTCCTGTGTGAGTTTGCACAATGGAAAGGGAATTCTTTTCCTTCCTTCCTTATATGTTTAGTTTTAGGGTAGTGCTAGTTTCATTCTATTTTTCGATTTTATCATTGCATATCCACTTTCATATGGATTCTAGCTGGAGAAAATGATCCACTTTAGAAGTGGAGTAATTTGGGCTGCGAATAAAAGAGACCCTTTCCCCTCCATTTTCTCCCATCATGAAGGGGAGAATATAATCACATTTTCCCTCAAAACTAATATGAAATTTTAGATGCTTGTTTTGGGCAGTTGGGAAATCACATCCTTAATTGTTATTAGGCTTCAGTTTTGGTTCCTGGTCATTTAGATGACATTACCCTGGCTTTGATGATGGTCGGCCGAGGATCCAAGATGCCCTGCATCTTTCTCAGTGCAGGCACAACAAAGAGATTGCAGGTGACCACGGCTGACACAGGGTTCCCTGAAAGTCAACCAAGCAGTTATTTATAGTATACATATAAAAATTTGCCAAATAATTCTGTCTATACCTTCATTCATCATAAAGAGTGAGGTGACTAACCACTAATTTTCCCTTCTAGATCCCAAAGGACTCCAGAATAGAGCCACAATCAACCAAATGCCACAGAAGGTGTAAACATTAGGTCTACCCATGAAATGCAGAAACTTCCAATTCCCAGATGCTGTTTACACCATTTATTTCCACTTTCCTGAGAACTATACATTGAAAGCCATTACCAATCTTGATAAATTTTAAAGCAGATTCTACTTGCTATTTTTAAGATGTTTTAAGATTGCCAAGGTAATACATTCTCAGGACAAAAACATTTAGAAAGTAGGTTAAGCATAAGGAAATGTGTCCATAATCTCCCCTCTACCCAGAAATTTCCTTATATTAAAAAAATCTAAATGATTTAAATGCAAAGGACTTGAAGATGAATACTGTTATGGACCGAATTGTGTCCCCACAAATTTGTATGTTGAAGTTTAGCACCTAATATGACTGTATTTGTAGATAGTAGGGCCTCTCAAGGGGTAATCAAAGTTAAATGAGGTTGTAAGGGTGAGGTCCCAATCCAATGAGACTGGTGTCTGTATAAAAAGAGGGAGAAATACCAGGAGTGCATATACACAGAAGAAAAGCCACATAAGGACACAGTGAGAAGGTGGCCATCTGCAAGCCAGGAAGAAAGACTTAAAAGAAATCAGCCTTGCCGGCATCTTGGTCTTAGACTTTCAGTCTCCAGAACTGTGAAAAAATAAATTTCTTTTGTTTAAGCCATTTGGTCTGTGATACTCTGTTATGGCAGTCTTAGCAGACTAATAGAAATACCAAGTTCTTTTAAAGTTATAAGAAAAATTGGAGTTCCTGGATGGTGCAGTGGGTTAAGCGCCTGACTTCGTCTTTGGCTCAGATTGTGATCTCGGGGTTGTGGGTTCGAGCCCCACATCTGGCTGCGTGCTCAGTGTGGAGTCTGCTTGAGACTCTCTCTCCCTCTCCTTCTGCCCTCGCTGCCCCCTGCTCTTTCTCTCTCTCAAATAAATACATCTTAAAAAAAAGTTATAAGAAAAATTTGAGGAATTCAGTTGTACCTTTCCAAGAAGAAATCTGGGTGGGTCATGCACTTCGAAGGAAGGAAGGGTAGGCTATGAAAAAAATGACTGGGCTGAGAATCGCAGATTTAGTTTCTTGTGTGGTACTGTTAACTAAACAAAACCGAGCAACACTTTTTTTGTTCAGGGTAAGTTCCAAACCTTCCTGAATCTAAGTTCAGGATCTGAATCCTGAATCTAACTTGGAATCTAAGTTCTAAAGTCTTCCACAAAATGAAGTAGATACATAAATCTTTTAAACTGCTTTAAGAGTTATCGAGATTAATAATGGCTTTAAATGTGTACCCTTCAGGAGAGTAGAAGTATAATCATGAATTTTAAAATCCTTTTAAAAGCAACCACTTTACTGGTTCCACAATCTGAACATCTGGGTTGTTGCTGCCCTCTTTTGGTTCATTCAGGCTGGGCAGAGAAAATTACAAGTGAAAGTAGCAATTTGAAAATAGGTTATTTAATTATCACTTCTTTGGCAGACCAAGTTTAAAAGTAACAGCAAAATAGGCCCCCACTGTAACATTCTTTGTTTCTTTGTCTATAGGTCAAATCATATCTTCTGAAGACAAAGTAAAGCAAAATGAAGCCAGGAAGAGGATCACATTTCTTTTTTTCAGAGTATCTAAGTATATATATATATTAAAGGTCCTAATAAAGGCCCCAAGGAATTCTATATTATAGATACATTTTGAGGACTACTTTACTTACATGTCTTCTCTCTTAAAATTTCCCATGGGATGGAAATCTAATCTCTTTTATGCTTATACATAGGAACTTTAAAAATGCTTTCTTTCAAAACTCAAAACTCAAAAAAAGCTTTTCAAAATTTTCTGCCTGCCTTCCTTTCTTTATACTCTATTTTGAGATTTAGTTAATATAAAAAGCAGAAAAATATCCCAAAGCCACAATATCTGTGCATCTGAAAGGAATAAGCAGGTTATTTTCTGAAGGAATCTGTGCCAAGAAATAAGAGAATGGGACACTACAGATCAGAGGATAGTTTTAAAAGCTGAAAAAATAACAAGTAGACATACAAAACTCAACTGCTTTAGAATTTACCAAGGTTGGTAATGACTTAAAAAGCATGGCTTTAACTGTAAGACAAAAATCAATAAAAATAAAATAAAATTTAAAAAATTGAAATTGGAAGTTTTATAAATAGAACCACTTTGCTTTTTCTACAATTTGAACATATGAATTTCTGCTCAGATGGGAGCAAGCTTGGGGACCACATCAGTCTGATGTGGTCAGACTGATGATGGCTGGGATTTGGCTGAGAAGCACCAGCACTAGTAGTCCCTCCTTCCGTGTTGCCCCCCATCTCCTGGCCCCAGTCCAAATCTGGCAAGGACCAAAGGCAGCTTTTATTTTTGTGCTCTAGCACTTACTTGCATGGTTGATTCAAAGATGTTTGGACCTCTGAACACAATACTGCTACTATGGGAAGTGATTAGACTGCTAACTTTGACCAATTTTCTATAAGGAAAAGCAGGTACCCCACAAAGATCTAGTGACAGCTAACATTTGATTATCAACTTAGGGTTTGGAATATGCTTTGAAAGATACTATCTAATTTGACCTTTACATCAATCCTACAAAGTAGATTTTAGCCCTATTTTATAGATGAAGAAATAGCTTCAAAGAGGTTAAGTGATTTGTCCAAGGTTGTACCATAAGTAAAGCTGGGTCTTGAGCCCAGGTCTCTCAGATTCAAAATCAAATGCTCTGATAGGGATTCAAAAATATTTTGATCATTTTTTCAGAAAAAGCAAAAGAAACTATTTCAATTATTCTTACCTGGTAGTGCAAAGATTATTTTTCTTACACCATCAATATCCAAAGTTGCAAATGTTGTTGGCAGGCTAGAGAATAAAAGAGGTTATTGGTTAGTGACTGCTAAGTAATATGATGAGTAAATTAAATACTCTAGTTTTCTTGTTACGTGGCTCTTCATATAGAATATTTATCATATAAAAGTACATTTTTTCTGTTGACTCTTCCTTAAGCCTTTATACCATGAAGTTTCAAGAGCATTTAAATTAATCTGTTTTTAGTATCTTCTGTTTTCAAGTAACCAAACCTCTTGGTTTTCTGCAGCTTACTTTCTTCCCCCTTCCTGTTAGTACCAGAGAAGTGTATTTCAAATTCCGGAGTTTCTCCACCCCTCTAGTTAATAATGTCCATATTATTTTTGCTAGAGATTTACAACAATCATTCTTATTATCAGAAGACCACCTGGTACTACATGTCTATCAGATAAATGCCTGCCGTTCAAGATGATTATTCTTCAACCCTTTAAAACTATACTCATAACATATATATAAAAACTGGCTTCCTACGAAGGGAATTTTTTGAAATGTCAAAATAAATAAAATACCATAACTAGAACAAAATTAAAGCAATAGTAATTAAAAATATTTTCAAATTATACTTCCTCAAGATTCTGACATGAATCTTACCTGATATGAATCCTTATCATGGGGGTGTGTGGGAAGGGATGAGTGTGAGTGGCACAGAGTGGGCGGGCAGTCAAGAATAGTGATTTTTTTTTCTATTGACTATATGAAACTTCCAGCTAAAAATTTATATGAACTTCCAGCTAAAATTTTCATTATATTAATGAAACGAGCATTACAGAATGCTTAGGGAATGCTAAAATTTCCATGTAGTTGAAAAATTATCTTTTTAAGTACCTAAATTGTTTTTATTTTTATTATTTTATTTTTAATGTTTATTTATATATTTATTATTATTATATTTATTATTTTATTTTATTATTTTGTAGCTTGGTCTTTCAAAGACGGACCACTCATTTCCTTTTCAAATAATCTAATGAACACTAGCATTTTTTTGATGACTCAAAACCATCATTAAGGTTTTTTGTTTTTTGGGGTTTTTTTTGAGAGAGAGGGAGCAGGGTCAGGGGCAGAGGAGGGGCAGAGGGAGAGAGAGAATCTTAAGCAGGCCCCACCTCCAGCACATAAGCCCAAGGTGGGATGCAATCTCACAACCTCGAGATCATGGCCTGGACCAAAATCAAGAGTTGGATGCTGACTGAGCCTCCCAGGAGCCCCCATCATTATTAATTTATTCTACCCTGCTATACTACAGTGGTTTTGGGTCACTGGGGTGTATTATGTATTGTTTTTACCTACAAACCATAACTCCACACCACACACTGCACTTCTTCTTTTTTTCCCCCCTAGTTTTTTTCTGTGGCTCCCCTTAATGCTAGACTCTGTCATCTTATCTCTTGCTGACTTTAGGGGGTGCCTGGGTGGCTTTGTTATTTAAGCAGCTGACATGATTTTAGCTCAGATCATGGTCTCAGTGTTGTGACATGGAGCCCCTTGTTGGGCTCCGTGCTGGGCATGGAGCCTGTTTAAGATTCTCTCTCTCCCTCTCCCTCTGCCCCTTCCCACACTCCCTTTCTTAAAAAAGAAAAAAAGAAAAAGCTGACTTTAGGTTTGGGAACCGAGAATAGTAATAATAGTTATATTGTCAGAATGATAATAATAAGAGAAGTTACTATTTTTAAAGAAGTATCTGTGCATTACATTCATTATTTCATTTTACTCACAACAATCCCATGAGGTGACAATTATCATCCCATTTTATAGATGAGGAAACTGAGACTCAGAGAGATTAAGAAATTTGTTCCAAATCTCTTAGCTAGTAGGTGGGGAAGCAAAGATTTGAACCAAGATATCTCTAACTTTATGGCTCATAATTAGATAAGGCTCTTAAAGGGTTTGCTGTGAAGTATTAGTATGTGGACTTTGTAACATCTATTTGTGGCTACTCTGAGACCTTTTTTGCTTACTTTCTGATTCTTTGCTGTATTTTAGAAAAACTAGATTAGATTATCATATCAATTTATGAATAGGTTATTTGGCCATGACTGTTACTATGTGATGAAATTAATTTCAAAGATATACTCTTGATAACAGCTATGTTCACTGTAGATGACCCATAAAAATTGTGATTGGTAGTTTTGACTGATAATATTCCAAATGTTTTTTTGAATATCTTTGTCTCAAAACGAAAGACGTTAATTACATTCTTAATGCACTGTATGTGGGAAGAGCAAAGCTAAATCGTTCTTGAGCTTTTTATATTTCTTCTTGTTCTACTATTAAAGAGCAATTACCTTTAAATTCTTCTCATCTTTAGACAGGTATAAAGTCTGGCCAAGTAAAGGAAGCCCATTTAAACTTCTAAACCATTTTATTAAAGCAAACTAACACACATAATAACAGTGAGGAGGGAATGCATTATACTTTCCTTCTACTATATTTAAAGCCAATTTAAATAATCGTTTGCATCTTGCAGACAGGTTCTGCGATTTCTCTAAAGGTACTCATTTAAAAAGATTCTATTACAACAAAACATTTTATCATGCATTGTATCATGAGTGTCCTATTGCTAGACTGAAGCTTTTGTTTAAGTTCTGGAAAGCCATTTCCTTGGAACTGAACACCTATTGTTCAGTTTTCCTCTTGAGATCAGAACGTAATAGCATTTATACAATGACTGAGGTCACACAGTGTTACGACTTTAAGGGAGAATAAACATTAGGAACTGATGGGAGCCTTAATGAGTGGTAAAAAATAAACTGAAAATAAAAATAGTACCAAAGTTATACATCACAGGTACTGAGGTTAATTTAAATAATAGATATTACAAATAATTCTCTAATTCTCTCTCTCCCCCAGCCCTCTTTAAAACAAACAAATAAATATTAAAAAAAAAACCCCACAAATAATTTTTCTCTGTAGGAAAAGGCAAGTAATATCAGTTTCTTTTTCACTGCAAAAAGAATAGCCAATTCAATTTTTGAGGTTAGTGAGAAGCACATTGACAGGCTTTTGGGATACTGTCCTCTGTATTCCAGTCAAATTAGTACTGCCCATTGGGGCAGAAAAAAAAAGCCTGTGCACTCATAGTACAGTAATATTTGCTTAAAATATTTTTAAAAAAGATTTATTTGAGAGAGAGAGAGAGAGAGAAAGTGAGAAGTGGTAGGAGCAGAGAATCTCAGCAGACTCCCCACTGAGTGTGGAGCCCAATGTGGGGCTTGATCCCAAGACTTTAAGATCGTGACCTGAGCTAAAATCAAGATTCAGATGCTTAACTGTCTGAACCGCACAGGTGCTTTAAGACAAAATATTCTTTTTTTTTTTAAAGATTTTATTTTATTTATTTTAACAGAGAGAGAACACAAGCAGGCAGAGAGGTAGGCAGAGGCAGAGAGAGGAACAGGCTCCCTGCCGAGCAAGGAGCCCGATGTGGGACTTGATCCCAGGACTCCGGGATCATGACCCAAGCCCAAGGCAGCTACTTAACCAACTGAGCCACCCAGGCGTCCTCAAGACAAAATATTCTTAATGAGAATGGTCCAAATCCAACAGTTTCAATAATAAAGGGGCTTTGTTAATAGTAGCAAGATTGAGGCAACAACAGAAATACAATGTCAAGAATTCTAAATTCTATCAAATTGTGGAGAAGACTTTAGGGTTAATCTTAACTTCATACTTAAATGGCAAAATCATGGCGGTAAAGCCTTATCTCTGTCCTAGACCTGATGAGAGGTACCCGATAAATTTGGGAGATTAGGAAGGCTGGCTTGACACTTAAAAAAGGTTTCTGGAATTTACTGATGGTTCCCAAAACTCACTCATAACAACTAGTAGGTCTTGCCTCTACTTTCTCTTCAGGTTCACATGAGATCCCATCAGAGTATAGTTCTGAACTAAAGCATTATTTGCTGTTGTCCCTGACAGCATGGAGGTGTGTTTGAATAGTGAATGAAAGGTTTATAGAGTAGTAGGGGTCTGAACAGGCAAACTATTGCTTAAAGACATGGCCACACATATTTCAACACCAATGCTTGGCATTCTTTGAGGATTTACAACTGATTATAGGACCTCCATCAGCACTTTAGGAGTTGTGCCAGATCTTGGAATGTAGTTATTTTTCTTTTTCCTGGGAGGTAGTAAGAAACATATGAAACACTACTTTAGAAGTATTTTTGCAAAGGAAAAAAAAAAAGAATCTGAATGTAACCAAGCTTTTAGATCTAACTTCGAGTCTGTAGAATATACTGGAAAAAGAGAGGAACAAGTTAACCACCACCACAAGGAAGTTATTACCCAAATTCATTCATTAGGACAAATGATGCAGTTTCTTCAGCAAGTCAATGGCATGACAAAAAAGGAGGTTAGAGGTAAATGTTATTAAGTAATAGAGATTTAACAACAAATACAGTGAGTGGAACTGACCTAAATTCTAATTCAAATAAAACATGTAAAAGAGACATTCTTTTTCTTGACATTTGGGAGAATTTTGAATATGATCAGGATATCCGATGATAGTAAGTTATTCTTATTTATTTTGTTAAGTGAAAAATACCATTGTGATTCCACAAGAGAATGCTGCGGTTACTGTTATTATTACTTGAGATGTATACCAAAATGACATTGTAGAATTTGCTTTAAAACAATCCAAAACAAACAATCCCCCCAAAAGCAAAAAACATCAAACAATCTAGCCCCCTGTCCCCTCCAAAAGGTGAGGGAGGGGACTGATAAAACTGTTATGGAAAAATGGTGATAGTTCCTCCTCCATGGAGGTTTCATTGTACTCCTTATTTTTGTGCATTTTGAGAATTTTTTTCTTTTTTAAAATATTTTATTTATTTGAGAGAGAGAAAGCACTAGAGGGGCAAGGGTCAGAGGGAAAAGCAGACTTCCTGCTGAGCAGGGAGCCTGTCGCAGGACTCGGGGATCATGACCTGAGCTAAAGGAAGACACTTAACTGACTGAGCCACCCAGATGCCTGTTTTGAGAATTTTCATACTAAAATGTTTTTAAAATGAGAGAAGGAAGCAGTATGAAGGGAAAGAGAAAAAGAAAGAAGGAACTAGATATGGGAACTAAAGAGAGAAAAGGTTTGGAAAGTTGCTTTACTTTGTTTATAACAAACCCAGGTGATTCATAAGGAAGATGAATTCCCAATTCAGATAGGAGCTACACTTATGCAAGGAATTCTAATAGTATAATATTTCTTTTATTAAATGATCCATAATAGAAAATGTAAGAAGAAAGCATTTAAAACTTTGTTAGTTAAAGCAAGCCAAACCACCCCATATATGAGATAATAAGATTATTTTCATACCCTGGTTTCATAAAAACCCTGCCAAAATGGATCTGAGCATGAAGATCAATGTCCAGCACCTGCTTGAGATAGTCCTGCAAATATGAAAAACAATCACTTTATTTTCAAACATTGTAATATCAGACTTTCAAAACTTTACATGAAAATTAAAATGTATTTCTAAGATTGATATGAAAAGAAACATTTTAATGAAGTTGATTAACCTAAGGCAAATTCCTTCATTTCTTCATTCCTGTCATTCACTTATTCTTTAAAAAATATTTATTGAGTACCTGGTATACGCTGAGTACTATTCTACGTATGCAGGATATAGATTTGAACAAAGAGACAATGCTTCCATGCTTTCATAAAAAATACATTCTAGAAGAAGTAGTTAAATAATAAACCAAATAACGACATTACTTGATGGGTTATTGTTTCTCTTTTAATACAGAATTTTGTTTGAGAAAGGATGTTAACAAAAAAGAAGCTTAAGAAGTTGTGCTAGGTCAAGGAATTCTCCTCAATGGAGTTAAAGTAATGTACACATTCCTCAAGGAATCTAAATGACTCAACTAAAATAAAAAAATAGGGAGGGAGTTCTAAAATAGAAAGTCAAGGGATTTTAATTGTTTTAATCTGCCAACAAAAAGTTACGACTAATCCACAGTGGTTTGACAAAACCTGACCTTTGGAAATGAAAGACGACATTGCCATGCAGTTGGGTTTGTAGACATAAAGAAAAAAATTGCAGTCTTAAAAATTTCTCAACCCCTAGGTCTATTGCTGAGTTTCCTGTTCATTAATCTAAGAAACCTACTAAAAATTTAAATATTTCACAAGCTTGGGATATTTTATTTTAAAAATCTGTTCCCTTCTATTTCCACAGCCTCAGCCAACACCATCTCACTTATATTATTGAAATAGGTCTCTCTGCTAATAGTCCTGCCCTCCTCCAATTCATTCCCTGCACAGCAGTAAGAGAGATCTCTTGAAAACAAGTCTGATCAAGCCACCACATAATACATCAAAACGTCCTGTTTTCTAGGAAAAAGTCCCATCTTTTAAATATCATATCTATGATTCTCATATTTTCTAGCCCCCTTTTAACAATCATTACTCTTTCATGAAGCAATCCTCTTCCCATCTTACCTCATTCCTCTCTCTCAACCTCAATCTCTCTCTTTCTCCCTCCTCACTCTCCTCTCTCTCTCCATTCTAACACCACTATCTCACTTTAAGTTTCTAAGACTTTCTTGCCCTCAGTCTCTGAAAATGTTTTTCCTTCTGTCTGAAATACTCTTTCTATCTTCATTTCTCCACCCCAGTCTCAGTCTCTTCTCAGCCTCCCTTTAATTCCCCAGGCTGGACGACAGATTGCTTATCTTTATTTTGAGGCTATATTATCAGATGCAAAGTTAGAGTTGTTATATTTTTCTGATGAACCAATCCATTTAAATATATGAAATGTCCCTCCTAATATCTTATAATCCTTTCACCTTAATTTTCTCTGATATCAATACAGCCACACCAGCTATCTTGCACTGTAACTTCTTTTTTTACTCTTTTACATTCAATTTGCTGTGTCTTTCTATTTAAGGTGGGTTTTTTATTACCATTGTACAATTTATTGTCTTTTTACAGTCTAGATGACAATTTTTAATTGGAGGACTTCGTCCATTTACATTTAATATAATTTCTGCTATATTTGGGTTTAAAACTATGACCCTACTATTTATTTTCTATTTCACTTCTGTTTTTATTTCATTTTTTTCTTCTTTTGTGCCTTTTGAATTCACCAATTTTTATTTTAATTTCTTTCTCTTTTATTAGCTTGTTAGTTACACATTCCTTTTATTATTATTTTAGTGGTTATTTCAGAGATTACAACATGCAGTTCTTGATTTATTATAGTCCACTATAATTTGATATTTTTATTACTTCCCAGACAATGCATGAACCTTAAATCAGTTAACTCCATTCATTACTCTCTGCTTTTTGTGCTATAAAATACCATATAGTCTATATACATTTTAAGTATGTGTGTGTGTGTATATATTTAACTATTATATATATTTAACTATTATATATTTCAATCTATGCTATACAGACAAGATACACTCTATAACAATATACAATGTTTATATATAAACATATTTTAACCTCATAAGACGTTAATATTTTATATAATCAACACTCATTTACATTTAACCACATATTAACACTTTCTTTTGGTTTTTAATCCTTTCTGCATTTCCATACCTCCACAATCTTTTTTTTATTTAACTGATTTTAATTTAAAAGTTAAAAATATATTATGGTAAAAATGCAAAGAGACAGAAAGGTATAAAATAAAATTTTAAACTCATCCTTCCCATCACCGCTAAACTTGTCTATGCATATACAAACATTTTTTTTTTCAACGCACATGAGAGAATACTTTACATACAGATTTGCAACTCGCTTTTCCACCCAAAGGAATATCGAGGCCATTTCATGAGCTACCTCCTCTAATTTTAAATGGCTATATTATATTCAAAATACAATAACTTAACCCATTGGTAGGATCTGATTACCTATGTTCTCTATCTCTCTTTTTTTGTTTAAACAGCCAATATCTTTTTATTTCCTCCACAATCTTTCTGACTAAAAAAAAAATTCCCTTTAGTATAGCTGTGCTCAGTTTTTATTTGTCTGAAAACGTCTTTATTTTATCTTCATTTTTTAAGGAATTTTTTGCTGTATATACAGTTCCACACCAGCCATTATTTTCTTTCAGCACTTTACAAATGCTATGCCATTGTTTTCTGAGTTCCATTATATCTGTTTTTAGATCATTTGTTAGTTTTATTTTTGGTCCTTTGGAGGTAATGTATGCCTCTGGCAAGACTTTCTCTTTGTCTTTGGTTTTCAACGATTTTGCTATGATTACCTAGGTATGTGTTTGTTTGTTTTTTGTATTTATCCTGCTTGACATTAGCAGACTTCCTTGAATTTCTGGCCTGATATCTTTCAATGGTTTTGGAAAACTCTGCCAATATCTCTTAAATATTGCTTCTGCTCACTCTCTTTCCTTTCCTTCTGGACTCTAATTACATGTAGCCATGACTGAGAATTTGGTTAGTCCTTCCAGACTCTAATTACCATATCCCATATGTCTTTTATGTTCATTTCCATATTTTTTCATGCCTTTTCTAAAATTTTGAATATAATGGACTCTAGCTTTCCAGTGAAATTCCTCATTTTTTCATTTCCTTTTTCTTAAAAATATTAATTACAGTTTTTAAAATTTCACATGGGACAAAATAAACATCAGCATCATTTTTAGGGCTGTTCTATCTTGTTTTTCTTTCTTAGTTTTTAATGATTTTGTTCTATCTCTGGCATGTCTGATGATTTTAAAAACTGGAGCCCAAACATTAAATGTGAAAAAAGTTAAAGAAGTTCTAGATGACGACATATTTTTCCAGAAAGGATTTAATTTCCATTGGCAGTTCGTTAAAGTAAACTAAAGATTGCCTGACCTAATCAGAGATTGAGATTAATTTGATGCTCAATTTCGGTCTTTGTGAATGCTGGTATATTTCCAGTTTGTCCTTATTCCTAGAGCACTTCAAGGGTTTAAACTGAGAGCTTGAGATATTTGCCAGGCACCCACTCCTCCTCTATTGCAGGCCCTGAATTTCTAAGACTGATAAAACTCTGTTTATTTTTTTAGCCTCTAAGCTACTCTGCTATGGTTGGCTTTTTGGTCTCTTGTACCATTACACTTCCCCCATTCTCCTGGCTTAGGAATTAGTAAATGCCTTGAGGAAAAATGTGGTGAAGAATTCTAGGGTTATTTCTCTATGGTTCACTTTTCTCTGAGATGTTGGTGCCTTGAATCCTGGCTGTCTTAGTTGTTCTCTTCAGACACCAGCTTTTTCTTTTTTCTTCTTTAAAATATGAAAAAAAATTTATATAGCTTTTACAGCTGTTCTTGGAGGGAACAACTCCAACTCCTCCCTCCTTGGTGGGAGGGTTGGTCAAAATAAGACATTGTATCACAGTAGAAGCAGAACTCTTCAGACCTTATGTGCCCTTATAATACTACGTCCTTCTGATATCATACACTTAGGTTCTGCTGCAATTGTTTGATAAGTGATATGTATCCTTTATTTGACTACACAGTTTGTAAGAAGAGGAACCTTGAATATATATATATAAGAAATCCTTAGTGAATAGCCCATGCCATTCATTCATTCATTCGTTCATTTCTTAGTTCAACAAATATTTTTGAGTCTATCATATATCACAAATTCTATATGTGCTAGAGATTTAATGGCGAACAAGAATAGACATGGTCCGTGACACAAAGATGTTCTGTTGTCTTTTACCAATGAAGACAGCCTAAAATAGTAAACCAACAAATAAAATAATTATAAAGCATGGTACATGCTATGAAGGAAATAAGCACGTGCTGGGATAGAGAATAATGGGTGGGGTGGAGAATAAGGAAAGGTCATTTTAAAAGAGGTGGTGAGGATGAGAAGGATTCAGCTATATGAAGTGTGAGGAGATGAGAATTCCAGGCAGAGGGACATACATACCAAAGCTTCTAAAGCAGTAAAGAATGTGTCTAGTATTGAAAAGACAATGAAAGGTAGTGAATGAGTGGAAAGAGGCATAAGATGAGGTTGGAGAGACAGGCAGAGGCCATACTTGTAGAGCCTTAAAGGTTATGACACAGAGCTTAGAAAGCAGATTATGCTCATTACGTATTTGCTAAGTGAAAGGAAGTATTTTATTTTTCTTGGGAAAAAAAAAACCCCTCTCATTCTTTTTGAACATGAATACCTATAGAAGCAGCAAGGATCTCTGTCTGATATCCTGAAAGCTAGAGTCAGAAAGGAAGAAGAAAAATGAATGGATGAAGAAGCAAGGCCTTTTCCTCAACTTGGGTAAGAACAAATAACATTAGACAAATTGTGAAAGACTTCAAAATGGGCAACAAAGATTATTGGATGTCCAGTGTAGCATAACCTTCTGGTTTGTGTGTTTTATCATCTTTGAGCTATTTTACAAAAATTAAGGTGTAGAAATAGAATATTATTCAGTGATAAAAAAGAATAAAACCTTGCCATTTGCAATGACATGGATGGAGCTAGAGAGTATAATGCTAAGCAAAATAAGTCAGTCAGAGAAAGACAAACCATATGATTTCACTCATATTGGAATTTAAGAAACAAAACAAATAAGCAAAGGGAGAAAATGAGAGAGAGAGAGAGAGAGAGAGAGAGAGAGAGAGAGAGAGAGAAATCAACTATAGAGAACAAACTGATGGTTACCAGAGGGGAGGTAGGTGGGAGGCTGTGTGAATTAGGGGATGGAGATTGAGGAGTGTGCTTGTGGTGATGAGCACTGGGTGATAGATATATGGAAGTGTTGAATCACTATATTGTACACCTGAAACTAATATAACACTATATGTTAACTGGAATTAAACTAAAAACTTAAAAAAAAATTAAGCTGTGGAAAACTGGTGATAAATAAGATTATTATTCAAAGAAATGCAAATTAATTCTGTGGAGATATAATTGACTATTTGTATGTGTGTCTTCTTTGAATTCTCCTTTGAATCATTTGTAACATCTTACTGGTTCCTTCATTAACTAATGAGTTAAATAAAATCTTGACCCGTATTTATCTCATATGTATACAAAATTCATGATTTTTCTTATTTATCAGTCTTTATCTATAAAACATTACACTTTAATAATTCTGGAAACTCCACTAAGATGCTTCATGGATTTACCTGACGGAGCCAGGTAAACTTAATTGCTAGAAAGTGCACTTTACAGGTGGCTTCCTGTAGTGTGGCCTGGCCACACTTCACTTAGGTTCATGGAGTGAAGGCCAAGCAGCAATAAAACTTGAACTCTGCTAACTTTTGGTTTCTCTAATTTTGTTCCCTTAACTGATTTTGATTCTATTTTTTTTTCCATGCATGGCCAATAAGGTATTCCCCCTTGTGGCAGCCGTGATTGGGAATTTGGTTTTACAGTTTAATGATTCCTACAAGTGGATGATTTTAATCTATTCTCAGGTAAGAGAACACAAAGAATCTGTCTTATTAGTCTTTCTTGTTTATTTGTCTTACTGCCATATTGAGCCTAAACCAATCAAGAACTTTGTGACCTCTAGGAAGGGAAACAGCTCTTTATTTGTGGACTGGTAAGTTTTTTTTTTTGTTTCTGTGTTTATTTGTGACCTGTGGTTGAAGTTGTTGAGATGAAGCTATATGTTTTTTATGTATCTGTGTTTGTGATCCAGAAAGACATTTATCTCATTTTGTGAGTGTGTAATGTTTTCCTATTTCTGGAAAATATTCATAAACCATATGCCTATGACACCACCAAGCAGAGTGGGCCTTTCTCAGGGTGTAATTTGGATTCAGGGTGCTTTCCTCCTACCATACTCCTCCTCCCCACCTCTCTTCATCTGAGTCTGAATGTGATGGAGGTGTTGGGAAGGGCCATCTAAGAGCCCCTAATCTCCAACTTTCCAGTTTCAGCAGGATCTTGAGAGAAGCGTCCCCATTTTAGGGCCACAATAAAGTTTGCTTTGCCAGGGGGAAGAAGAAAAATACATCAAAATAATTACAGTGTCTCTTAAAGGTGCTCTGTTCTGATAGACTTAGAGAAATATATAAGTTCTTATATAAATAGAATCTTCCTAAAATTATCAAATAATAAGGAAATTTAACTTATATTTTAAATAAGCTACATTGAAAAGTATTCTTGTAGTTTTAAGCATCAAAGATCGCAAAGTTAAGATAAATCTTTGACAAATAACTTTAGTCATTGTGAAAACTCAGCCATGTTGTTTTTCTTATTTATCAGTCTTAAGTATAATGAAGCAAATACTTTTTATTTTGCTTGGGTTTGTTTTTCTTAAATTTATATAGGTTTATTCATCAAATAAACTAATGCTTTTCCTATATATTTTAAGAATGTGAAAAATGTAAAATTGGGTACAATATAATTGAATCATTATTCTGACAAACTTTAAATTTCAATAGTAATTATGTTTATAGTATGTCAGCTTGAAAATAATTTTCAGGATCTTTAAGTAACAGAATCTTATTGAACTGATATTAAATTAACAAATAATTATCAGACACCTAGATGATTTCTAAGTAAGACAGAATACTGGATCATTGATAACTAAGCATAATTTTAAGTTAATATACAGATCTTTCTTCACTTATGGTGAGGATACCACCTGACCCATTGTGAGTTAAAAATATCATAAGTTAAAAGTGTATTTAATAAACCTAACTCACCCAATGTCATAGCTTAGCCTAGCCTACCTTAACCATGTTCAGAACAATTACATTATAGAACACTTCTCAAAGCCTTTTTTAAGATGAAGTGCTGAATATCTGATGTGATTTGTTGAAAATATACTGAAAGTGAAAAATAGAATTGTTGTATGATACAGAATGGTTGTAAGTTTATCAGTTGTTTACCCTTATGATTGTGGCTGACTGGGAGCTGCAGCTCACTGTAGCTGCCCCAAATCATGACAGATTATTGTCCTGAATATTGTTAGCCTGGGAAAAGATCAAAATTCAAAATTTGAAGTACGGTTTCTACTAATGAGTGTAATTTTTACACCATTGTAAAGTTGAAAATTTGTTAAGTCGAACCATTTTAAGTTGGGGACCTCCTTTGCTTCCTCTTTTTATATGCTAGAAAGAGGCTTATGTCTTTAAAGTCATCTTAACTAACATTCTTGTTTGTCTTTACTACATTAAGAAAGTACAAAGGGATGCATGTGGCTGTACAAAGTTATATTTTGTGTGTTTATGAACTTGGCTAATCTGCTCAAAAGCTTATATATGATTTCTCAATTACCTAGTTTTCACTGTGAAATAAAAATTATTTTCTTAAACATTATAATGAAATATGGGTATTACAATTTTTCCAGGAAAAATAATGACAGAGACAGTTTTTCAAGGAAAAAGAGCATATATATTTTAAGTCCAGTCTTCAAGATATTTGGTCTCAGGACAATCTACATGCTCTTAATTAAAATTTATATGGCTCTCCAGAGCTTTTGTTTATGTGGGTTATGTCTAATAGAATTTACAGCTTTAGAAACTAAAGCTAAAATTTTTTTTTAAATTTGCTGTTTCATTTGGAAATAGCAATGACAAGGCCATATCATGTTAATATAAGTAACTTTTTTATGCATTGTTTTTATAATTTTGAAAATTTCTCTAATGTTTGGGTTAAGAGAAATCAGTTGGATCCTCTTGTTTCCGCATTGAGTCTGATACAATATGTAGCTACTGGAAAAACTCATGGTACATTCATGAGAGGAGAATAAAAAAGTCAAATAAAGTCTTAGTTTTATTATGAAAATCGTTTTGACCTTGCAGACCCACTTAAAGTGTCTTAGGGACCCTCATGGGTCTGGGGCTCACTCTTTGTTCTGAAGTAATGTGGTGGTTTGTTTCAAAAATATAAAATAACATAATATAGGACAAAACTTTGGAAGAGATTTTTATTTGCCTTGGTTTATAATACCTGTGTCTAAAATGAAGCTGAGAACTATATTAAAATTTTAGTACGTTCACTCAGGTTTGATGAGCGTATTTCTTTAGTTTACTGATTAATGCTTTCCCCATGAAACTCAAGATTATTTTTTGTGTAATCTCCTTTTTGGGCTGTTTGTTTATTTTGTCTTTATTTAAAGAAAAAATAAAGAACAAAGTTTCCTCCTTTACAAATGAGCTAAGATTATTTAAATTATGTTACTTTCTGTGCTTATTTCCAATTATTTTATTCTTGCTTTGAAAAATTAGGTAACCAGTACTGTTTCTCAGGTACCTATGATCCTATCTTATTTGAGTACTCAATTCTTTTTTGACTACTCTTTTGATTTTTGGCTTCTAAAGATCAGACCTAAATTTAGTAAAAAGTAAAAATTTCAGACTATCTTTCACATCTAATACTACCTTTGAAATTTCCTAGAAGGCCCTAGAAAATCACAAAGATTTTTTCTTTCATCTTACAAAGAGATGTTAGAAATAATTAGGTTTGTTTGATATATTACCATTGTAAGAGTGTCATATGAGGAGAGTTGCTGTCACATCTGAGAAGAGATGCTCGGTGTGTGCTGGGTTAGATCCATATATGTAAAATGTTAATATAAATATTTCAGAAATTTTACACTTAATGGGACATGCTTGGAGATTTGACAATGGCTTTGCTGTCCATAATATGTCTGCATCCTCAGGGGAAACACACCAAAACTTTTATGACATAGTTACATACTGTATCTGAATAGAGAATTTTACTTATCTTCTATTCTGATATTATTGGTTACAGTGATAAATTAAGTATAGCTATTAAGTATTTGTCATCTTTGGAAAGTTTCTGTTACTATAATGCTTGCCTGAAGGCTCTGCTAAAAGCTACAGTAAATAGTTTGTGCCTGCAACAAAGACAGATTCAGAGCACTAGGGAAAAGGACTATATAGACACTTTTGCACTATTGACACTTCAAAGAACAGTCTCTTGGGTATAGGCACCTGAACTGATATAGCTCAGATAACTTTTATGTGGTTCCAGCAGACTGTCAGGAATCCCAGAGCTCTTTAGAATAGAAGTAGATGGCTTCATGAAAGTAGACAGCTAACCCAAGATCTAGCAGAACAAGAATGACATAGAGCCGAATGAAATAATAAGAGACATTTTATTGTATTTATTTGTTTGGAATATTGTTGATTAATTTTAATATTCTATTGCTTTATGGCTCTAGATTTACAAAACAAACTCATGGAGGCCTATAGGGTTAATTAAGAAATTTGCTGTTAAATAATAAGGGCAACCCTCTGAGAGAAGCCTTTTTTTTGTGATCAGTAATGATCTTTGTGATTATTTTGATCATATGAGCTAGGAGAGGGACACTATCAGGAAAAATTTAGAGACTTTCAAATAGGCAAAAAAAAAAATTTACTGGGAGTCCAATATAGTGTATCTTTCTTGGCAATCTTCACTTTTCATTGTCTTTGAGCTATTTTACAATTCTGTAGGTTATGGATAATTCATAGTCATGCACATAATTCTTTAGTTTTCAGAACAAAAACCAGATACTGTTTACTTGAAACTCAGTGTTTTATAAAAATAAGCACTTTGGGGCAGAGGTGGAGGTAGAAAAAGATTTTGAGGGAAGCAACTGTGGAAGGGCCATTTCTTCTTGGCTGAGAAGAGGACTGAGGTCTATGGGTTCCATAGCAGCAGGATCCCCTTCCCCCTACCCAAGGCTCCCAGCTTCCCTATGACCCCAGTGTGGCTAGCAAGGCCTAAAGGAGCAAATAAATACCTGAGATCACAGCACTACAGGGATATTCTAGATGTATCAGTGCAGACTGGTGACCATCTGTGTCTCCCTGACCCACTGCTGGTCTCTTAAGTCCCTATCAGTTTCTTGGCACAATCCTGAGCAGGTGAGCTCCATGATGGCTTAATAAAATTTCCTGCCAGTTCTGTAGCATAGGCACTCTTAGTAGGATTTAAGTTGAATCAAGTAAATGAATGTCTTGCATACCTTAGTTTCTGCATGTAAGATTCATGCTTGCTACACAATGCTTTTGGACCTTTCTTGACCTTCCTATCTTCAGTGACTGGTTTTCAGGCTCAGCCCTTGGGCTGGAGCAGATGTTCTGTCTCTTAGACTTTTATTTCTGTTATTGCAGTACAACTGAATTCTTTTGGCAACTAGAATTTGCAGGTTGGCAGGAGTTTGCTGCATTTATGCTTTATCTCTTTCTTCCTGGTTCCTCTTTCATCTCATTCCCACTCAAGGAGGCAAGAATGACAATTATTAGTTCCCATGGATTACTATGGGATGCCTAGTTCCTAAAATCTCCTTCCTAGTATTAAAAGTTTAGTTTAAGTATCCTGCCATGCAGATAATAAAATAAAACCAATATGCATTACTATATTGTCTCTGTGAGCGAATCTCTAGAAAAACTGACATCTTTGTTATCATTAATAAAGGAGGTTAAGGTTGAGAAGTGTTCTATCCTTATCATAGTTGAGCCACAATTGCCAAGCCCATGTATATTAGA
Organism: Nasua narica; assembly: GCA_028533885.1. NCBI lineage: Eukaryota > Metazoa > Chordata > Mammalia > Carnivora > Procyonidae > Nasua > Nasua narica. The sequence continues at coordinate 97,088,172 of CM052797.1, read as the reverse complement.
AGCTTGTTGCCTTTTCAGAAGTATTGGAAAAGACAACCTTCAGGTTTGCCAAATAGGTACTGTCCCATAATTAAGCTCATTAGCAACCAAGAGAAATTATACATTAAATACTCCCTGGAAACAACACATTTAACGTTCAGGTACTTGTAACTTCAGGATTTGCTTTTGTGTTATTCAGAGCACCACAGGCAGTTTGATGGTAATGAGAACAGACAGGTTGAAAATTATTTCTTATAGCTCTCCTATAATGCAGACCTCAGCTCTGGCTTTTGTGATCTCAGAAGAGGTCTGCAGCAATTTGCTTCACCTGGGGTTAAGGACTTCTAGGAGACTTTGAGGAAAGACTAGTCCAGCTATCTGGCTGCTAAAAGGGGAATACTGCTCACACTTCAACACCTTCACTCCTGGATGTAATCTGAGATGGTAGTCTCGGACTGAGATTCTCTATTGTTCTTCTGTGGTTTTTGGCCACTGAAGGGCTATTTTTACACACTCTAAAACTAGTTGTGAATGAAAGGTAGGCATTCTTTGTTCATACCACTAAATTCTGCCAAACAGTCAGGTTATAAATTTAGACAGTTTTATAGCAATATAGGGCAGAGACCAAGAACAGTCATATATGAGATCTATCTAAAAATGGTGCTCTTGGAAAAATCTGAATTTTAGTAATAACTGCTATATGACAATATTTTTATAATTTTTCAGTTTAGTCATTATTATGAAAAAAGGAAAAAATGGAAAGGGATTATAGGCTGGCAAAATATTTTGTGTTTTGAAATATTTTTGAGCCAAAACATCAGGTTGTTTATTGTAGCAAAGTATATTTTGCTTTTTATAATATTAATCAATGGCCCCAATAATCATCATGAACAAACGCATTTCATTAAGATATATAAACTTAATGATACTGAGACATCCAAATTGTGATTTTTAAAGGACTAAGCATAATGCTTTATGCAAATATACTTAATCTTATAAAATCCTATATATATGTATATATGTTTGTATTTTATTTTCATCAGTATTATGATTATGATCATTATTATTTGTCAAAAGAGGCAATGGAATGCCTAATCCTGTCTTTCCTCCCTGTGAAGAGCTAAGGGGTCTTTATCAGGTTTGGGATATGTGGTGGGGGAAGACAGGATATCTTGGGCAACTATCATGTATAAAGGAAGTCCTAATGTTAGAGTAAAGTTGAGCAAGCAAAGAAACAGAAATCTCAAAGGAACATGAAAATGATCTTGCAAGTTGTAGGATTCTCCAAGCTGTTTCTGAGGTAAGCCCTCTGATCTACTCACACTGCATCCCTTTTAGAATGCCCAGAAATTTCTGAAGTCCTATGGATTTTCAGCTTTGTGCAGGTCTGGTTATAGATAACAGATATCTACCAGACTACAGTCAGTCAAGGACATTACCTTAGATAAATTTTCAAGAACCCCATTTTTTCATACCTTTTCCCCCATGGATACACCCCCTGATGTGATGATGACATCAGCACGACTGATACCCTCATTCAAGGCATTGAGTAAGTCATCTGGGCTGGAAAAAAATAAAGACAAATAAATTAACCACAAGAAAAGATTTTAGATATTTAAATGCCAACTTAAAACTAAATCACTTTATTCATTGAGTAGGCATTAATATGGGTATTGCACTATATTCTGTATGAAGTGGGAATCAAAAAGGTCTCTGGCCAATGGAAGCATAACTCTTATTGTGGAGAAAGAACCCTGTAAGTGTGGAGGTAGTGGCTACTGGTCCTTTCACAGGGCTTTTTGCTCTAACAAGGCAGCATAATGAGGGGAGACATTGAGGTGCTGGTAGGCTGTCTAACCATCTCAGTTTGCCTAGGATAATCCCAGATTTAGTACTGAAAGTCACATGTCCTAGGAAACTCCAGGCAGACCGGGATGGTTGGTGACCCTAGGTGTTGGGAGAGGTCACACAAAACTCTTTATAAAGGGAATATGACTTGTTAGTTAAGCCTTGAGATTTTCATAGGTTGAAGGAATGAGAAAAGGCCTTGTAAACAAGAGGATCAGCCTGTGATGCAGCCTCAGTGGGGATTAAAATGGGGAAAAAGAATTGTCTAGAGTGAAGGACTCAGAATGACTGGGATGGGACATGATTTTGGAAGCCCCTTTTAAATAGGAACCTTTTAAAGAAAGGTTAGATGTTATTATTGTTGTACTACTAACAGAAGCTTATCATATAAACATACCTAACACCCTGACAAAGTTCAACTTTAGCATATTTGATAGTTTTTATTTAGGAGAATATTCATGAAAACCAAGAAGAAAATCATGATTGGGCCTTAGATACATTCAGAACTCTATGTGAAAAGTCCAAATGGCTCAGTAGCAATAGCAAGCTAGGCCTGGTTCCAGCCTAAATAGTTTCATTCACTGGTTGAGTCTCTTACTGGATCTGGATAAAATTCTTCTCTCCAAGCACTGGCCTGTCTGTGAGTATACTGGGGGTTGTTTGGCTCTGAGGAGCAAGCTCCCAAGGAGAAAACACAAACATATAAGTTTGAAAAATGGCTCACATGGGCTTCCAACTACAAACATAAGGACTCTTTAAAATCATCTACTTAATTGCTTATGCAGCCAAAAATGTACCCAGGTATTTGATAGAGATAGGATCTATGTGTAAAACATAAAAAAAAAAAAAAAAACCCAAAACAACAAACTTAAAAAAATTCCCTTTTGAAGTTAAGCTGGTTGGGCAAACATCTTAGAAGAATTATACTCAATAATGGGTGTATTTAAAGTAGTTTTGAGGGGTGTCTGGGTGGCTCAGTCCTTAAGCATCTCTCTTTGGCTCAGGTCATGATGCCAGGGGTTCTGGGATTGAGCCCCGCATCGAGCTCTCTGCTCGGTGGGAAACCTGCTTCTCCCTCTCCTACTTCCCCTGCTTGTGTTCCCTATCTGGTTGTGTCTCTCTCTGTCAAATAAATAAATAAAATCTTAAAAAAAAAGTAGTTTTGAATTAAGTATTTTGTACAGATTTTTTATCAGTCTTTTTCAATTTACATTAGTGAATAAGATAGCAACTTATTCTGTTATATTGAAATCCTATGATATGCTCATGCTGGGTTCCTGATCACTGCTTGCCCAAAGCTCCCGACCCATTGCCTTGTTGGATATTATCATCATCAGGCTAAGCCAAATGGTTGGTCAATGGAGTAAATGGAAAAACACAAACACAGGGTAATGCGGAACATGGTTCAGGTGAGCGGACAATGAATATTATCAACAAAACATAATTTTGTGTTAGAACAAAGAGACATTAGCTAATTTCACCAGTTTTACAATATGTAATTTATAACATGTCAATCCTAAGGATTATGGTAAGGTCCCTGGAAACAAAGCAGCAGTGACATCCATATCTTCATGGTATTAATCTTTGTAGGTGGATAAAGGTCCTGGGATGTGCTAGCTGATGATACAAATAAACATACATTTCTTTTTTTTTTTTTTTTAATAAACATACATTTCAGTGATTTTTTTTTCTTACTTGTTTTTACATTATCTGGGGAAGATGTTTTTTTTTCTATTTTACAAAACTGAAGCATCATCAGCTCTCTGTATGCCTTTTCTAACTTGCAGAAATAAGCTAAAAGGGATTTTATGCCATTTAGTATTCAAAGAACATTCTCAGTGTTACCTTCTGCTCTGTGTCTGGTATACTCACAAAACACTGAATCTCAAGGTTGGAAAGGTCATGGGAGGGGTCACTGTGTTCAGTATCATAGCTGGGTGCATTCTTTGGGTCCTGCTCTTCTCTATCTCCCTCTGCCCCTCTCTTTGACTCTACTTTCTGTCACGTATTTCTGGTGTCTGGAATCTAGTAAGAGATAATGGCTTAGTAGAGGGTCAGGTACAAATGTTGGCCAACAGTCAGAGGATCTATAACTTCATTTATGTTGCATAAATAGAGTAATAACTATTTACTACCTCATAATAAATCTGTGGGGTGGATTGAACAGGTAATATCATGCTCATTTTACAGAAAAAGAAAGTAATATTCAGAGCAAAGTAGCATTTTATTTACTTTTTAAGTAGGCTCCATGCCCAGCAACCCGAGATCAAGACCTGAGCTGAGAGCAAGAGTCGGATGCTTAACTGGCTGAGCCACCCAAGTGTTCCCAAGGTAGTGTTTCAAAGGTGAGGTAAAGCAATAAGTGGCGGAGCTAGAACTAGAGCCTCTGGATCCTTATTAAGTGTTTATTCCATCCCACTGGCTAATTAGTGTAAGTGTCTTGTTTTTTCAGGAGTATGACATATCATATGAGGAAAATTCTCATGAGAAAGGGCCGTTGTGCAAAAGCATCAAATGGTAAGGCAAAAAGTGAGAATCTACCTGTGTTGACTAGGAAAGTGCATGTGTGGACATGTTAGTATAATTCTGGGGAATGAAACACATGTGACTCTGAATCCTACAATCAGGAAACTAAATAAGATTTTGATTAAACATAACTTCAGGGCTTGTTTACAAGTCCTAAATTTACTTTCTTTTTATAATTCATATTATATTTTAGGTGATAAAAATATTTCCAATATAACATAATGTATAACAGCCATGTATTTATCTTTCAGATTTCACATATGCTAATATTTTCCCATATTTACTTCATATTCCTTCTCCCCTTATTTTTTAAGAAATAAAAAAAAGTTTGTTTTCTAAAACTAAGCAATTACTCTGAATAATGATAAAAGGAATAGGTAATAAGTATTATAATTGTGGCTATTATAATAGAATAAAAACTGTTTAGGATTTTGTTTTGTTAAATAGATCATGGTATATTAACTTTCTCAAAGAAGGGAGAATAAAACTAAAACATTATAATCTGATCTTTTATTATATAATATGACTTATATATCTTACCTGTCTCTTAAATGACATTACTTTGTATATATTAGATCATTTGATATATAAGAAATAAAAGTAATGACAATAATATGCACATTTTGAATGAACAATACACTTTCACAGGTATGTGTTAATTTTACAACTCTATGTGGTAGGCAGGGCAGAAGAGGGACCGAGGTTCACAGTGGTAGTGAAAGGTTCAAGGTTACCTTTTGTTCCCTCAACTATTCTTTTAAATATTCACACAATGAAAGATAATTTGTTATATACAGTATGCCTCCAGATACAAGCTACTTATCATTTTTATCTAAATATATAAATCTGGGGTGCCTGGGTGGCTCAGTGGGTTAAAGCCTCTGACTTCGGCTCAGGTCATGATCTCATGGTCCTGGGATCGAGCCCCACATCGGGCTCTCTGCTTGGTGGGGAGCCTGTTTCCCCCTCTCCCTCTGCCTACTTGTGATCTCTCTCTCTGTCAAATAAATAAATAATCTTTAAAAAAATATATATAAATCCTATTTGTGGATGCTATATAGAGATGATAAAATCCTGACAATTTGTACTTTTAAAATTTGAACTATCTTCTCACCATTGCCACTGGAGGGGATGCTGGATTAAGTAGATTAACTTTCCTCGGTAAATACCAGTAGCTTCCCTTTTCTCAAAGAGCAGCACATCTTAAAGGGATATTGTGATACCATTTAATTCTTCCTTCATTAACAACTGCAATTTTAATTAGATTTGAATGGTGATTAACCATTTCTTTAAAGATAAATTGAATACTAGCATTAGTCTTGGTTTACTATAATTTTCTATCCATTTTTCACTTGAATTATTAAGTACCTACCCCTTGTTCTCTTAGAGTACCAATACTATATAAAAGCATTCTACAAGAGAGTTGATTTAATACAAAATGCTAAAAATTTAAGTACTAAGTGAGAATATAGAACTGTTAATCGAAGTCCTGCGTGTCACAAAGCTAGAACCCAGTTTTGTCTCCTGCTAACTGAGATGATTCTGAAAAGCAAATATCTCTTTTGGAGTCTTGTTATCCTTATTTGTAAAATAACATTTGGACCACATTCTTTCTATCTCTGACATTCACTGACTTGAACCACTTAAAGCTGAGTGGAATCCAATTTAAGCCCAAAAGCATCATTCTTTCTTTCCTTTCTCTCTCTCTCTCTTTTTTGTATTTCAACAGAACACTGGCAGCTTGCTGTTTGTGCCTTGTAATTCATGAGTTGTGATTTCTGTGCCTTTTACCACTTGTGATCCTTTTTTCTACTACAACTATGTTCACATCAGGGCCATGATACCCTAGCAGCTTCCTGAGGGCTGAGAATAAATAGCACTCCCAGGAGGCAAAGGAAAATACCAGGAATCTAAGGAGGCAGCAGCTGGAGGGTAGAAGAATAAGCACAATTTAGGATAGCTTCTACTGAAATAAAACTGCTGGGGACAATAAATAATATCAGCAAGAATAACAACAATTAAAGCACTAATGGAAATAGATTTATAACATTAAAAGGATGTTCTCGAATGAAAAACATGATTTTCAAGTTTAAAAATTTAATAGATGAAGGTGAATATACTACCTAATGCAAACTCAATTACTGGCCTGAAAGACCAAGTAGTAGAAATATCTCAAAGGAATGGGGGTGCCTGGGTGGCTCAGTCAATTAAGTATCAGACTCTTGATTTTGGCTCAGGTCATGATCTCAGGGTCATGAGATCAAGCCCTCAGTTGGGCTCTGTACTCCTCAGGGAATCTGCTGGGGATTCTCTCTCTCTCCCTCTCCCTCTGCCCCTCCCCCCTCCAAAAAATATCTCAAAGAAATGTACAAAAATAAAAAGCGATTCAAGTCAATTCAGGAAATAATAACAAACTTGGAAGACAGAGCAAGATACTGACATATTACCAATAAGAATTCTATGAAGAAAAAAAGGAACTGATAGAGGGGGAAAATACAGGCAAATTTCACTTATTTGAAAAGGGGTTGGAAAGTAAAAAAAATTTACTGAGTTCAAGATGACACTGCCCAAAAACATAAACCAAAGACTGTCTCGGTAAATTTTGTAATTTCAAAGATAAAAAGAAAATCTTGCAAGCTGTCAGACAGAAAGATTGGGTTTATTAACAAGAGTATTAGCTTTGGACTTCTTACTTACAATACCCAAACTATAAAATAATAGATTACCATAAACATACTCAGAGAAAAAAGGCCTACAACTTCCAAATCCTATACCCAGTCAGACCCATTCAACTATCAGGAGAGAAGAATCATATTTGTGAAAATGCAAAGATTCAGATAATAAATCAGCTAGTAATGTTCTGGAAAAACGACTCTAAATGAAATAAATGGATCAGATCAGAAATCTTAAGATAGGGGAAGATGAAGAAGAGAGGAAGCACTTTTGAAATACATTTTCAAACATATTAATAAAACTATACAGCTAAATCTAAATGAATAATGATCAAATTAACAGGGGAATTATAATATATATACTAAATATGGGTTTCCCAGAAGTTGTAGAGACTGCAAAAGAAAACTTAATAGTAGTCTAGAATTCAAAGCATTTTCTCAGCAATCCTAAAAGTTTAGGGGTGAAAGATGGGGAAAGTACAAGTTCACTGATGTAGGAGCACATACAGTAAATAGAAATGCCTTGGAGAAGGGATTTAGTAAGCACCTTTTAAAAAATATAATAGTGGAAAAAAATAATAGTGGAGAAATGTATATTTGATTATGAATATCAGAAATTAGAAGGAAAGCATGAAGAGAATGGTAAAGTATAACACACTTTCCAAAATAGTTAGAGGGCAAAAGGGAACAAATAGCACGTGGATCAAACTAACAATAGTAAAAGGACAAGGAAGAAATAACAAAGTTGGATAAATTGTAAACATAAAGTAAGTTGGAAGAAAAAACATCAAGGGAATCATTTATAGCAAACTTCATGGTAAAGCAAAATAAACTTTATGCCAGGATCAGGGTAAGGCTAGAGCAAAAGCAGGCCTTTTTTTTTTTTTTTTTTTTTAAGCTCAAATCCCATTTGAATGTTATTCACAAAGGATACACTAAAAGATGAAAGAATGAAAAAACCCAATAGGGCAAAGATACCAGCCAAGTGTAAATAAATGAAAAAGCAGGAGTGGCATATTAATGTCAAAGTGGAATTTAAGTTAAAAGAACTAAAAAGGATAAGGAGAGGTAACAAATTGTGATAAAAGGCAAATTTATAAATTTGATACAATAATGTATGGGTGTCTCACAAGACAAGGTCTCATTTTATTTAGGCTTCTTGATTGCTCTGCCAAATCCCTGCACATTGTAAGCACTCAACAAATAAACTGAATTAACCCTGGCCTCAACTCAATCTCTCTACAGTAGCTTTGGGAATGAAAAGTGTACAATTATTAGAGCTATAATATAATATAATATAAATATTGTCTGCAGATGGAAGAGAAGATATTAGCATTTATATGATCATAAATAGTACTTTCTTTGAAAGGTTGTCATGTAGAAGAGGGAGTAAATTTATTTGGTGTTGCTCCAGAGGGCAGAATTAGGGCTAATGGATGGAAGAAACAATAGAGATAGACTCTGGCTCAGTGTAATGCAAAAACATCCTCTGCATAACAGCCATTCAAGAACAGAATGAGTGGCCTTATGATGCAAATAAGATGTTTCTCACTAAAAGCATCAAACAAAAACCTGATGGCTAGCTGTTAGAAATTTCTCTAATACTTCCATTGGGTGAAAGCCAGTATTGGCTAACCTCAGAAGTTCCTTTTAATTCTAAGATACTGTGATTCTAAGGAAATAACTGAAATTAATTAATATTATTTTCTTTTCACATATAGACTGAAGCATAGAGGAAACTGACTAGAGCACTGAAATATAGTACCCATCTTGCAGATCATACTTTTCCTTCTCTCACTTTCTGAACATCAGAAGCATTTGACTATTTGATTTGAGTTAAAAAACAAAAAAAGCATTTTTTCCCCCAAAGTTATGCCATTCATTAGCTTGGGAAATGGCCACCAATAATAATAATTGTACTCTCCCTGGAATTCTAACTTAATTCTAACTAAACTGAAGATCAAAGAAGCTTTGATCAAAGAAGCTTAAACTTAACAGAAAGTAGATAAAAGGAAAAGGTAAAGCAAATCTCAAAATAAATCTCAGTGAATACATGTAGCTTTCTCAATACTTTATAATATACTTCAATTTCTGTGAAAGAAGAATATGTCTACATCTTTCAGATTTCAGAGGGCTTTGAGAGCCCACTTTCAGTTCAGACTTTTCACTTTTTAAAATTTGTATCTGCCTTAAATTACTATAATCCTGACTCTGACATAATTTTTTTTTCTTTATCATGAAGTCTACTATAAAATTCAAAACCAAGACAGAGCCTTACCCAAGTTTAGATTTTAAGGATTTCAGACAGAGCATTCAGAATGTAAATGCAGTTTTATTTTAAAATATTTAATATAAACACACAGATGGACAACAGCTGCTAATTAGTTTCCTGTTTCATCTGTTACACCAACTGTGAGCTGTATCATTTTTAAGATGAGTGAAGATGACAGTGGGAAAGTGAGAAAAACTCTAGGATTTGGAGATTAAGGAATAATGCCAGCTGATCATAGCCAGATAACAACAAGGACAACAACAACCTCCCACCCCCCTCCCCAAAAAAACCCCACAGTTCTGGATGTATACTAATCATATACTAATTTCTTCAGAGGTCCAGAATAAATTCCTCAACTACAAATATTTTCTGGGTATCTACTTCAAGTATTGATAAAACTCCATACTACACGTAGCCATCATTTAGTCTTTCTTCAGTCCCACTGGGTGTTTAGGCACTATAAAGTTATGTAAAGACAGAAGAAAACATAGTCCCTGCCTTTAGGTTTACAAGCTGGTGCAGAAAACATAAAACAAAAATTTAGGAAAATGAATGAAATAAGCAATTAAATTAATACCATTGATTGAATTCAAATATATTAATTAAAATGAAAATACATATAAGGTAAAATGGTATAAATGTTCAGTGGAACAGAATGATCAGAATTGGCATGGGATCATTAGGAAAGGCTTTATGAAAGATATTACTTTCTAAGTAAAAAAACAGTTTATAAAAGTACAGTAATACCTGGAGGTCATTTTTAGAAGAATCAGTAACATCAAATGTAACAGCAACTCTTCAGGGTTAAGAAAGGCAACTGTAATAGCCACCAAAAAAGTCTGTCCCCGAGAGTGGGAAGTAACTCTTGTTATTAAATACATTTGGTAAGTAGAAAGAATATTTCTTGTTAGCCAATAGAAAATGAGAGACCTCTCTTAATAAATAAAACTATCTAGAAATCTATCAGAAGATAAATCTAATATGTTGACTCAAAAATCAAAACTTAACATTTTGAGCAGAAAAGATGTTTATTTCATAAGAGAAGAAAGGCAGTTTATAAAGATGAAAAGAATTAATTAAATTTGGATCTAAATTCTCCCTGGAAGTTAGAAATATCTACTTTTAGAAGAGTAGGTAAACACTGAGATGTTAGGGTATGTTTGTTTCACAAATTGGAAGACATAAAGCACTGGGCTTTGCCGGAATAATCACCGTACTGTGAGATCTACCTTGATAACACCTTCTAAATACGCCAGTTTTATAAAAACCTGGTTTCTTATCTCAGTGTTTGTTCCCGTTCTGTTTTGTGCTTTAATGTGAAGAGGCAGCTTCACAAATTGGCAGCAACAGGAGCAGGCAATACAAATCCCAAACACCAATATGTGACAGAGCCAAGCAAGCCCAGCATGGTATGAGTAGGGCAGGCTTCTGTGATGGCAATTTTCCAGAAGGGGGAACTCTTTTCCTAATCATGAGAATTTCTCAGCCCTTCAGGTCTTGCTAGGCTAGAAGGTCTAAGTCAGCAGTTGGAAGCTACATTACCAAGCTATTTTAAAGTTAATGTAAAAATATAAACAGCTCAATAGTTTAAAATCAGTTTTAGACATGATAGAAATTCAATTAATGCTGACCTTTAAGAAATTTTCCCCAAGTGGATTCTGTGTATTTGGATCATGATTATTGCTTATTATATTTAAGAGGTAAATGTATAACATCATCTATTTAAGCCTGAGGGAGCAGCTCTCCAACTTTTTAAAATTAGAGCCTTCATAAATCCATTTGGAATACTACTCCCTTCCCCACTTTATATTTCTTTTTCTTCAGAAATATAAAATGAATTACCTTAGCCATAAAGCTTTACGTTGTGCCCTTTTTGGGGATGTGTCTCAGTTACTAATGCAATTCTATTGTCAGTGCCATACTATTTGGTCTATTCCTATGGCTAAGGCTTTTGGACTCACTATGAAGGGACCCTGTAAGATTGTTCTGGACAGTTGCATAGTTTCTAGGTTCCATGGAAAGAGAGGGTGGTGTAGGAAAAGAGGGCAGGGCTATCTAAATCTAGGCGATATACTCCTACTAAGTACTATGCATATAGGGTTACTAAGACACACCTTCAAGTCCTAGTCTTCATGGAGATTATAGGCTGGTGGGAAAGAAAACAACCATGACTTAATATAAACAAATCCTTTTTCCAGCCTCTTTAAGTCCCAAAAGTAGCAATTTCTCTAAGAAATTTTATCAGGAAAGTGAGGGAAAGGGAAAAGAAAGAAGAAAAACAAAGAAGAAAGTAAGTATCCAAATGATGACTATTTTAACCAAGTGTGGCCACAATTATCTTGGCTGGAACATATTGTACACTCTACTCATTTACCTATCCAAACTTCTTCATTTGTTTTAGACTCTTCCCCACAGTAGGGAAACAGTAGTAGCTCTTTAGCTCTTGCCGCCTAGGAAGACAAAAGGAGGCTAATAGATTATTTAACCAGCCATGGGGAAAAGAATACTAGGATATCTACTGTCCCATATTCAAGGTAGAAATAGCATGGATCCTAGAAGGAGTTTATCCCTGTAAGTTCATACCAATTTGTGCCAATTAGAAATCTCTAGACTCGACTAGTTTCATATTCAGGTCATACTCAGTGTTTTTTCTCTTTTTCTCTTACTTCCTTCTCTTACTTCTCTTATTTCTTTCTCTTACTTCCTCTTACTTCTCTTACTTACTGGCATTTGCTGACTAGCTACCATGTGCTGGCACCGTTCTAATTGCTGAGGAAACGGCCATGAACAACTCGTTTTACATGCCTACCAGCAGGTGAGGATAGCAGTTGTTTTACTTATCATTTTACCTCTGCTATCGACATAGTTTTGCATGTCAGACTATCAACAAATGGTCATAAAATGGATAAAATAAAAATATAAAGACACTTTCAAAGAATTGTGGGTATATGCCAAGATTTAGTTATACAGGTGTTTATTATTTACTTAAAATTGAGAAAGGTTAGGAACAACCTTATGTCTGACAACAAGGGATTAAATAAATAATATTACATTTTATACTGAGAATGACATACAGGCATTTAAATGATATTGCAGAGGACTATGTGATAATACAGATGGATGTTTATGATACACTGAGTGAAAAAAGTTAAAATAAGACTATGATGTCTTTGTTTTCTTAAAGTCACACACATATAAACTGTACACACATAGAATTGAAGAATGAAGGAAGAGTAATACTGGGTAGTGGGATTATGTATTAATTTCCTTTCTTTGCTTTTTTGGGGGAACCATATTCTCTAAATTTTCTTCAGTGAATATTTATTTGTTCTAAGATTAAAATGTTACATAAAAAATGTACACTAGGACATCTGGAACAATTGCCCAAGAAGTACATAATAGAACTGAACCAGGAATAGAAGATGATCACGTTATCCCCAATCCAAAATCTTTCAGTGTCTTACTACTAATTATAACTCTGTAAACAGTATTAAAAGATACTATGCAGTCAGTACAAAGCTGACAACTCCAGGTAAGTCTTTTTTGCACAGCTGATTTGCAACTCACAGGTTATGTTCCCAGAGTCTCTACATAAAATTGGTTGTTTGGAACTTAGAAAACATTTCTAAATAAACATCTATAAGTACTACAGACAGTAGGTATGATTCTAGGGTCAACGAACAAATCCTAATTTAGCTCATAATGTTACTAGTAAATTGCTGAATTACTCTTTAGTACTAGCCTGAATTATGGAAGCAAGATGGAAGACTGAAAAGTGCTGAAATGTAAAGCATTTGCTTATGACATCTTTAGTCTTTTCCTGCCAACTGTACTTCTTGCTAGACCCCCAGTATCTTGCTATGCTAAAGTTCTGATGTGGTCTTGCTTAGTTAGAATTTGTTCTTTGTCAAAGAACTCCAAGTTCTTCTTCTTCCTTTTTTTTAAGATTTTTATTTATTTCCGAGAGAGAGAGAGAGAGAGACAGAGAGAGAGAGAACACAGAGGGAGAGGGAGAAGCAGGCTCCCTGCTGAGCAGGGAGCCCAATGTGGGGCTCTATCACCTGAGCTGAAGGCAGATACTTGACTGACTGAGCCACCCAGATGCCCCTAAACAACTCCAAGTTCTAAGTGATTTGCTTCTGTTCATTCAGGACAGAAGATTTACCCAGATGTTAGATGTCTGGTTTAAACTCATTCACATTAATATGCAAACAACGCTTTCTCAGGTAGAATGCTCTTTAACACAATTGGATCCTTAAATTTTAGATTATCAGAAAATACAGCAAAGTGAATAGAACACATTTAGCCAGTGTATGGGTTATCTTGGCTTAATAAAACACATCTCCTAAATAGGCTATATATATCTGCAGGGTCGGGAAACAAGGAGATTAATGGTACCACTTAAGTGTTCTTGTTCTTCCTGCCTTCCCTCCTTTCACTTCTCAAAACGTTTTTTCTCCCTTCCCTTCTCTTAAAGTAGTGACAAAGGAGCTTTATATGTTGAGTAGAGAAAAGGTAAGAATAGGGTGGCCATTTGTGAATCTAGGTCATTTGTAAGTGGAGGAATGTAGGCCTGACTACCAAACTGTCTTATATTCACATTGTGTGCATGTTCTCTTCCCCTCTTTTCCTCTCTCCTTCATCCCCCCAGCCCCTTTGGAGATACTATGAACTTGGTATAACAAATTACCAAAAAGTAATAAATGCTGTAAAAGCAGCCCCAGCAGCTCTGGGAAGAAAGGTAAAGGAAGAGATTATAAAAGGAAGACCATAATAAATCCTCCTGCCATCTTCCCCATTTCTATATCACCTAAAGATTTGGACTCTGCAACTCAAGTCCTTATAATTCATTTGGCAACATGTAATTCACAACTTAAATTAAATTTTCCTCTCTGGCTTTTGAAATGTTCATAGCTATGTTTACTAAGGGGTTTTATTCATTATAAATGGAGATAGTCTATTTAGTTTATTAACCTAAATATTAATGAAATGTGGATGTTAACTACAATTAAAAGAGTAGGATGGTAGAGCAAAAGAAGAAAGGACCCTGAAATTAAGATGGGCTTGGGTTGAACTCCTTATTCTGCCTTTTACTAGCTGCATGACCCTGAATAGGTTGATTTTCTTAAGTTTCATAATCTCCAAAATGAGGATTAAAAGATACTTATTTGGCTCTGTTATTTCATGACACTTAAATAAGATACACGTATACACACATAAATATATATGTAGCACTATACTACATTCTTTTGTGTATATATGTATGTATCGATCTATATAATGGGTACTCAATAAAGACTGACATGTTTGCAGTAAGGAGACTGGAGATTGGAGACTGGGAGGAAAGAGAGGAGTGGATCAGAATTGGAGACTTCTTTGTAGTTCTTACTAATAACTGTCTTGTTTATCTCTGTAGTACCAAAGACTGGTACAATGCCTGGCAGAGCTTAACCATTTGTAAAAGTTTGTTGAATTATTAGAGACTGCTTATCCATATATGATAAAACCCCAATTCTGCCACAGGTATGAATATGCACCTTAGAAAGGTAAGAGAATAGAAGGTGAGTTAGAGGGAACAAGACTTGAGGAATGGAGACCAGTTAAGATGCTAGTCTCATATGTCTAGATAAAAAATAAATGGAGCCCTGAACTAAGCCAGGATGTCACGAATGAAGAAATGGGAACGTAGAGAAGAAATACCAAGAAGGGAAAGTCTATAGGACTTAAATATAGAGTGAGTGGAAGAGAGGAGATGTGACAACTCTTGTTCAGGTTTCTCCTGGCTTGGGTGACTGGCTGGTGGCAGTCACTGAGACAAAAGAATGAAAGGAAACGGAACAGGACAATAGTGGGGAGGGGCAGTGAGAGAGGTAGAGGCATGGTAAATTTAGTTTTGGACAGGTTGAGTTTGCAGTGCCTATTGGATTTAAAAGAAAATGCACCTAGTAAGCAGGTGGATTTGGGCATGGAGCTCAAGACAGAGATAAGATCTGTCTTAGATCTTCTATATAATAATAATAATGATTAGGAGTCATTAGCATAAGGAATTAGAAGGACAGAAAGCCAAAAGTGAGCCATGGGGACCCCTAAATTTAGGGACTGAGCATAGGAAGAGGAGCTACAAAAACCAAGAAAAGATAGATCAAAATGGAACACGAAGAAATGGAAATGGTGTATTGCTAGAGAGAGATGTAAAATTGTGGTAGAGAGACCTAATAGCTAGGTTTTGTAGGTATTTTATTTGTGTTTATAGTCACATATTTTGATAAGGCTTTGTAATCCAGATGAAGAGAAATCAACATTGATACTCTTCTGTTCTATGTAATAGCCTTTACAATGTCTTTTGATTTAATCTGTTTTTTTTTTTTTTTAATTCTACTTCTAAATGTGAGTTTAAGCTCTGGAGCTTTCAAAACATTTTATTACTAGTCTATAGTTTCTAGTACATTTCTATCACATGTAATTTCAAAAGCAAGATCTATGTTTCAGCTTTGTATCTTTAATAGCCTTTGTCTTAAAATCCATAGTAGATGCAAGATTAAATTGACAAAATCCTCGTTATTTCCTGTGATCTATGGACCAACAGCTTGGTATCCTTAGGATTTGTTAGAAATGCAATATCTTGGGGTGCCTGGGTGGCTCAGTTGGTTAAGCAACTGCCTTCAGCTCATGTCATGATCCTGGAATTCCAGGATTGAGCCCCACACCAGGCTCCCTGCTCAGCGGGGAGTCTGCTTGCTTCTCCCTCTCTCCTCTCATTCTCTCTCTCTCTCAAATAAATAAAATCTTTAAAAAAAAAAAAAGAAGAAATGCATTATGTTGGCCCACCCTATATTTGTGAAATCAGGATTAGCATTTTATTTATCTATCTATCTATTTATTTATTTTAAGGATTTTACTTACTTATTTGACAGAGAGAGAGATCACAAGTAGGCAGAGAGGTAGGCAGAGAGGCAGTGGGAAGCAGGCTCCCTGCTGAGCAGAGAGCCTGATGCAGGGCTCAATCCCAGGACCTTGAGATCATGACCTGAGCCGAAGGCAGAGGCTTAACCCACTGAGCCACCCAGGGGCCCCCAGAATTAGCATTTTAAATAAGATCTTCAAGTGATTCTCATAGGTACACAACACATACTTCCTGACTGAATAATTAATAAACAAATTGTATTGTTCTTATTTCTAGGCCATTTCCAACTTTAGCCCATGTGACATACCTTGTTAAAATTATCTTTCTAAAATAATATTATGTCAATTCTGTCTTTAAAAGTTTAAAATTTAAGTGAGTTGGGTAATTCTGCTTGGATTGCAAAGCCTTTCAAAATTTGTCCTTAAATTTCTACCAAATTGGGATGCCTGGGTAGCTCAAGTCGGTTAAGCATCTGCCTTCGGCTCAGGTCACCATCCCAGTGTCCTGGGATTGAGTCCTACATCGCACTCCTTGCTGAGTGGGGAGCCTGCTTCTCCCTCTGCCTGCTGCTCCCCCTGCTTTTTTTTTTAAAAGCCTTTCTATCTGGCAAATAAATAAAATAAAATAAAATAAAATAAAATAAAATAAAATAAAATAAAATAAAATAAAATAAAATAAAATAAAATAAAATAAAAAATTCTACCAAATTGACCTCCATTATCCTTCTACTTGTACCTCCTGTTTTAATCAGTCTGGCCTGACCTGAGTAGCTGTTTATTTCTACTTCTCTACTTTATTTTTCTATTCCTCTATTTTTTGTTCATTCCATGTTTCTTACTTGATCAACACACTCTCTTGTTCTAACTATATAAATTCTATTCATCCTTCATGTTTTAACTAACATTGCACCTTTATAAAACTCTGACCATTCTAGTACATAGTGATGTTTCTCTTCTGACATATTTATAGTTATTATCTTGTCTTCATAATGATAGCAAAGAATTGTAGATTGTTAATTTCAAGACTTAGCTTCCATTTTCATTTCTGCCACTAACTTGTATAATGCTGGGCAAGTTCATTTAACATCTCTGGGTTTCAAAATTTGTCTTTAAAAAAAAAAACTACTAGGAACCACAAGAGTATTGTGTCCCATGTGCTGTGAGAAACTATGTCTTACAGAATATATTTTAATATATACAAAATATTTATAAGTGAATGCTTTTAAAATACAGTTGTTAATTCTCAGGTATTTGAAGCACCCTTCCAGTAATCTTCACTAAACTCTCTTTTTAAATAAAATGTACAATAAGCAAAGCCAAATTTAGGCCAATTTAATCTAAATAAGTTACGGGGTCTTATTAAAATTTTATCTTCAATTTTAACATTTATCATTAAAATTATGGTTGATGATAAGAGCTGAGAAGTAGAATCATAGAACTTAAAAACCAGACACCAACCTTTTTTTAAATACAAGAATAGAGCTCTTATTCCCTATTCTTATTTGTCATAGCTGAGCAGCAGTTCTGGTTTACCGACATTCTTGAGCTATTTCTCTCCCAGCTTTACACAAAGTGTAGTTTCTCCTATGACCCTCTTGTTTTGCTGGAGAGCTTCACAGAGAGGCTTCTGTATAACATTTGCTTTCATTAGCAAAAGGATACATAGGAACGAGAAGAATGAAGAGGGCGGCAACCTTCACAGACTGTCAACAGGCTGCAGATTAAATGTACCTTGTTTCCTTTGCTAAACTCCCAGCATAGATTTCCATTAGAACAGTTATAAATTCTTTCCACCCAGATTTCATCTCTGCATTCTAACCATTTACTCTGGGCCTCTTCCATATAGCAATGTAAAACTGAGAAAGTCTAGATTTGCATTGTTAAAAAATTGTTCTCAGTTTTATGGAAGATATTTCTATCTGAGAAAAGGATATACACTAGAGATTTGCATATTCTCAGAATTGCCTATTCTTGCTTATCGTTTTATTATTCTTTATATGCTGCTTTCAAGGTACATTTTGGAGTTCACATAATATCAATATTAATTATTAGTAAATGTCTACCACAAATCAACAGACAATTAAATATTAGCATATCAACATAAGAGGCTTTCAGTGGTATACTGGCAGCATATATAGTATATCAAGTAAGCATTTTTTTTTATACATAAGTACAAAAATAGGAGGAGTGGACAGAATTATAGTCCATAACAGCTTAAAGTAAAAATGAAAAACAAACAAACAAATAAACACAAACAACAAGCTTCTTTTACCTTATAATATTCCTTAGAGCTCAGTAATGCACTTGAAGGCAGGGCCAGAGCCAGTTGTGGGTGGGAAATGAATCCTAAAGGATATGGTAAGTTGTTCTCTAGAGTTTCAGGACATGCTCTGTGTTTTTGAAACTCTTGGGTTCCTCTTAATTCCTTTGGGAAGTTAATTTTTGTCCTCTTTAAAGGTGTATCTACATCAGGATGACTTTTAGGTTTATATTGAAAGGACAGGTTATTAGTCAGGCCCAAATTCAAATAAATACCTCCCACCTTTTTTTCAGTGGGTTCTTTCTACTATCTTCTAAGGGCCAGGGAGCCTGGGCTTTTTGTGTGTGTGTGTGTGTGTTGTTTTTTTTTTTAATTGAAGGTCCCTTACTGGTCCTGTTTCCACGGGTGGCCAAGACCAGGGAAAAAGGGGAGGGGAACCAGGCGGCGCAAGGAGGGGTCATCTCCACAACATTCCATTTATACACAGAACTAAACAGACAAGCACAGAGTCACTATTGCGGTTAGAAGTTGGCAGCACGGGAAAAGGGAGGAACAGGTGGGGAATTGGGGTGTCATTAAAAAAAATACAGGGCCCCCCCCAAACTGGGGCGCCTGGGGGGAACTTGGTCTGCTTCAACCCGAGAGGAATCAGAAGATCGAAAGCGGATTGGGAGGGCCGGAGCTGTCAGGGATGGAGGGAAGGGGAAGGTCCAGGGGCGAGGGGGTCTTCTAAGGGCCAGGGAGCCTGGGTCAGGGTGATACTAAGTAGCCTGTGACACTGTCTTCACCAGTGTGAGTTCTAAGTTGGCTGGCTACTTAGCTATGGGCTTCTCTAGAACTAAGCATCCAGGTAAATACAAATGGTGAAGATTTTAAAAACAATGACATTTGAAAGTCTGTCTAATAGCTTCTATTCCAATATCCTCAGAGGAAGAAAAAAACGAGGAGGAAAGAAGGGAACTTTAAAAAGTGAAAGGACATATAAGCTACTCCCTTTTATGTTATTAGTAGGATGCTGTGTCCAAGGTTTGGATTATGTTGTGTCGAGGTTGAGCTGAAGCTGGGGCACAGGTGTAGAGCAAATCTTGTAAATTGGTAAGGCAGAGCTTCTTCAAAAGCACACTTGCAAGAAATTCCTACCTTGTCCTGGGAAGAAGTCTCCAGACATAATGAGCTTTACTCAGTTACAAGATGGTGATAAAGGAAAGGGGCAATTATGGGGGACAGATACATCATGCTATCTGTCACTCAGATTTGTCTCCCAGCTCTGTCTCCACCAGGCTGATGTCTGAGTATTATTAAAAGCAGGCATGCCTCTTGTGAACCGGAAATCCTGGTGAGAGAGGGCTGAGTAGCAGTGTCACATGGTAGTGGAATGCTCAGAAAGAGCAGGCTTGCTCTTGATCACATGTGAAAATCTGTTGGAAGTTCATAGAAATCCTTGGCTGAATCAATTTAGAATATGGGTAATATGCTCTTAGAGATGGGCAATTCTAGTCAATGTACCTCCATTTGTACTTACAAGTGGGTGAAGGCTAGAGAAACTTGGGTTACATAAGATACAAAAAAAAGCAATATAAAAGTCCTAGAAAACAATTGTATTTAAACTTCAAAGGAGCAGTTAGCATGAATTTTAACATTCTTTATCTTCTTACTCTTGTCTTTCCTGCCTTTCTTGAAACAAGTGAATGTGAATAGGAATAATACCATCACCATTAGTTTCATCAAAATAAAGCCAATGCTATCAAAAAAGGTCCTTGGAAACTTAACATACCCATAGGAGAGCAAAATATTTCTCCTATTGTAATAGACATTCCAGGACAATGTCTATCTCAAAAGGACATAAACCTGTTCATAATTCCTTGACTTTTGAAGAATGAGATTAGTGAAAATTATGGTATTAAATTTCTGTCTTTTTAGCAACAATCCCACCTAGTTAGTACTCCGCAAATTCAAATATGTACAATAACAACTTCCAAATAAAACCCAATACTTACTTGTCTCCCACAATTCCCAAGTTGATTGTGGGGTAACCATGTTCCTGAATTGTTGCCAAGAGGGTTGAACGATTGCTGTCTCGAATCTTTCCTGGTAAGAGGTCATCCTCAGGATTGAGCAGCTACAAAGCCAAAAAAACCACCACAAGTTATTCTCTTGGGATAATGTTGCCTATGGTTAATGGAAAAGAAATACATCTAGTAAGCAGAGTTTACCTTATCTAACACCTACTACAGTATCTGGCACATGGAAGATACATGCCCAAGGGATCTCCGAATAAATATTGAGAGTACAGGAGATTGAAAAAAACATTCTTCCAGAATTAAAAAGCATGCAGAAATTTAAATGGTGACTAAACAGCAGGTCAAATATCACACCTGCTTTGGCTACAGTTTGACAATAGTGCTCTGTAGAGATTGGCCTTTCCAGTGGTTGCCCACCAGGGTAAACCAAATAAAACAACTTCCTTTTTCCTTCTCAATATTATTTTCCAGTTTGTCTTTCACTGATAACATCTGAGGTAGAGACTATGTGACTGTGTCTCAAGTATGAAGAGAATGATTGTTAATATTTTGTTTCAAGCTTTTGAATCTCTTTTCTGAAGTGAGATCAACAGTACCAAAGAATTTAAACTTATTTGAAAGAGAGGGAGACAGGTATCTTGTCTCTTTATCAGCAAATTTAAACAAGTAATACTTAACTAGACATATGCACAATTATTCTATGACTCTGAATTGAGTCACCCTTTTAGAGATTTAATATCTACCATTATATGTCTGTGAAAAAAAATTATTAGAAGCTTATTCTATGTTGGGTTGTTTCAGTGAGGCAGTGTGGTACAGTAGGAAGATCTTGGGATTGAGACGAGATTCAAATTCAAGTTACCCAAACACATTATGCCTAATATTCTCGATAATAGCATATAGTAGTAATAACTACCTTGAATAGTAGTTGTTAGGATTGATTGAGGTAACGAACACTCAGTTAATATGGGTAAATATATAATAAATATGATTGTCTTCCTAAAGAGTGCATTTTACCCCAATTGTTGTCACTTTACTCCTGGATGCTAGTACAGAAAGAATTAGTCTATAGTATGAATACAGATTTAGATTAGGTTATAAAATACTTATGAGTAGGGGTTCTTAACACATGCAGACACACCAACATACAACTTTAATTTATACATCAATTTCAAGATGGACTTTGATTTCAGAAATATAAAATTAAAAAAAAAGTACATCTTGGAAGTGAGGAAATCTGGACTATTGTCTTAGGAGGTTGAAGGCAAGCATACACATTTCAGATACTTAAGCTATTAATATGACCAATTCTCAGGGCTTCATCTCAGTTCTCCCAAACAATAACCTCTAGCCCCTTCAATCTTCCTTCTGACTCAGTGGTGATACCATGTGGCAGGACCTTTGGCTTTACGCTGGAAAAGTAGTAGCTTTGCAACCAACTGTCCCCTTAAAATAGCTAGAGAAAAAACTGATCATCTTATTCAGTGTCACCTGGGAGTCTTCCCTTCAAATACTGCATTAATTTAACTTAATCAGATGCCATGTGACATCGCAACCCACTTTCATCCTTAGTCACTAACAGAGCTTAGAAAATTGCTACTGCAGTGCTAATATAGATTAATTTTCTAATCTTAATTAACACAGTTATTGAAGTCATTATAATTTTATAAAGGCAAAGGCTTACAGCTCCTTAACTCCATTAATTAGACAAGTTGCTTCGGAAAGAAAACTGTGTGGTTATATAATTTTTTTCACAGAAGGGTACTGACCACCAACTAAATAAGAGTCCCTGTTATTAGGGTGTTTTCTTTGCCATTCACATTCCTTTCTGTTATTTTGCTGCAAACAGTTCTAGAAATAATAGAACAATTAAAGAGTATTGGAAAACTAGTTATTTAACTGTAAAATTGACATAATGAAATAATACCTGATTAAATGAAAGTGTGGGATTTACAGTGGATTTTAAGTATTTTCAAAGAAAACAAACAACTGAATGGAAGTATAAATCCATACATAGAATAAATTCACAATATTTCCTTTTTTTCCCCACAATATTTCCTTTTAAAACTTAATCTTATTTTCTGGTATCCTATACTTCTGGTCATCTTTGGAATGATGCCTAGAACTTGTCACAGTTAAAAGACAAAAGAAAGAAAAATGCAATGTAAAAAACCCCCCACATAATCCATTATCTCCACACCTTATTACTTTCTTGTCTACCTTATATTAAATTTCAATTTCTAGTTTTTGTTCTCATCAATGGTGCCACTGTCTTTCCAGTTTTCATATAAACCTTTGATTCTTTTTATTTCCCTTTGTATTCTACTATCTTCCCAAAGATTACAATTCTTAAGAACATCTTAATATATCTCCTTCTTGACCCTATGTTTTCAGTCATGCTCTTACCAAGCTCCCCCATTCAGTATGTCTGAATGTTTGCAAATCCTTATAATTGGCTACCATGCCTACAAGGTCTTTCCTTCTGAGAAATAAAACAGAAACATCAATTGCAAAACTGTACTATTATTTGCATAACAGATAAACTGTACCAAACCATGACATGTAATTCAAACAACTATCTTAAGTCAAACCGTTTTAACACAAACTTATTTAGACTTATATGCTCCAAGACCATGCACAAATTGAGACCATTATAACTCCAGGTAGACTCGTGTGCTCCAAAGATAAGACTGTTTCAGCAACTTACCCATTTTACAAATCTGATCAGTCTCTATCTAGACCTTACTTACTAACTTCTACCTTAACCTCCCCATCATTCTTATAACCAACCTCAGTTCTCAAACGCCTGTAAGTGTCCTTCTGTAATTTCCTGCTTCTGGGATACTACCAGGACTGTGCCACATTGATAATCTCCCTTGCTCAGAAATAATAAACAGGTGATCAACACATTTCTCTGGTGGTCATTGTAATAAGAATCAATCTTTCTTTCCTCCTTCCTCCCTCCTTCCCTCCCTCCCTCCCCTCCCTTTCCTTCTTTCCTTTTTTCCTTTCCTTATCTCCTTTCCTTCCCTTCCCCTTTCCTTCCTTCTCCTTCCTTCCTCATTCCCTCCTTCCCTTCTTTTCTCTTTTCCTCCCTCCCTCCCTCCCTTCCCCCCTCTTTTTTTTGTAGCAAATAAACTTCTTTAATAAAATCAACATTTTCCAAAATAATTTGAGCATAGAACCTGTTTTTAAAAAATCACCTCTTAGCTTAAAGAATCAGTGTTCTATGGAAAAATTTTGAAAAATAGCGTTCTAGGGCATTGTTTATTGATGCATGAATGTCCTATCCAACTCTCTAGCAGGAACTCACTAGTAATAAGACTTTTATAGTCATGTAGGTCCCACCAAGACTTAGACAAGACTCCTTTCTACCAATATTCTCATATAGGTTACATTGCATTTCAGGGAGGTCTCTTAAGTCTCCGGAGATTCTTTGTCTATGATGGTAAGTCTAGCACTTGCTTAAGGTCTAATCCTTTTTTGTTGAGCTTCCAAAGCTAGCTGATATTAATTTTGTTTGTTCTAAGAATAAGGTTCCGAAGGACTTTCTAGTTATCTAATCCACTTTGTATAAATTTTTGTTTTCCTTGTGGAGGTGCTAAAGCATTGATTTGATATTAATCATCTTACTTGTCAGCAAAAAAGATGTAGTTTATTTGGCTACATTATTGTGTGTCTATAAAAACCTCTCTCTAGGGCGCCTGGGTGGCTCAGTTGGTTAAGCAACTGCCTTTGACTCAGGTCATGATCCCAGAGTTCTGGGATCAGGTCCCACATCGGGCTCCCAGCTCCATGGGGAGTCTGTTTCTCCGTCTGACCTTCTCCCCTCTCATGCTCTCTCTCACTGTCTCTATTTCAAATAAATAAATAAAATCTTTAAAAAACAAACAAACAAACAAACAAACAAACAAACAAACAAAACCCTCTATGCTTGAGAAACTGGCCTTGGAAGTGATATCTTCTCGACCTCTTCCCACTGATTTTTAGGGTCAGCTGTTAGGGATTCAACCTTAGTGGTAAGGACTTTAGACATAATACATAAGCAATATTTTCCCTTTTGACTAACTTCAGCTAATGAATTCATGGGCTCATCTAATAATAAACTTGTGCCACTTCTTAGAATAACTCTGGCTTGTTTTATTTTTCTTGCATTTATCTTTCTAAAAAGTATAAATTTGGGGTGCCTGGGTGGCTGGATCAGATCTTAATCTCACTGTCTTGAGTTTGAACCCCGCGCTGGGCTTTATACTGGGTGTGGAGCCTAAGTATAAGTAAATAAATAAATAAATAGCACAAATTCATCAAGAACAATTTGGAATTCCAGTGGTCATTTTGGAGTACATATAACATGACCACTATTATTCACTTAAAAGCATGTTGAGAACAAAAGGGAATATAATTACGAATATTCAATACCAATTAGCATTTTTATTGTTATGCCAAGCTTCAAAATGAAGTTTAAATAAAAATGTAAAAAATTTAAAATTTTTTTGTTCAACCTTCATGAGGAAATTCTCTATCTCCTTTCTAAAAGAGAAATCACTTAGTTTAGATCCAAAGGGGCATGTGTACCCCCACGTTTATAGCAGCAAGTCCACAATAGCCAAACTATGGGAAGAGCCTAGATGTCCATCAACATATGAATGGATAAAGAAGATTTGGGGTATATATACACACACACATATATACGATGGAATATTATGCAGTCATCAAAAATGAAATCTTGCCATTTGCAACAATGTGGATGGAACTAGAGGGTATTATGCTAAGCAAAATCAGTCAATCAGAGAAAGACAATTATCACATGTTCTCAATGATATGAGGAATTTGAGAAATAAGACGGAGGATCATAGGGGAAGGGATGGAAAAATGAGACAAGATGAAACCAGGAAGGGAAATAAACCATAAGGGACTTTTAATCTCAGGAAACAAACTGAGGGTTGCTGGAGTGGAGGGGAGTGGGAGGGAGGGGGTGGCTGGGTGATGGACACTGGGGAGGGTATGTGCTATGGTGAGTGCTGTGATATGTGCTAGACTGATGAATCACAGACCTGTACCCCTGAAACAAATAATACATTATATGTTAACTTAAAAAAATTATATAAAAAAAAAGAGAAAGAAACATTCTTCTTCGTTTTTGTTCTTCAGGGATTTAATCCTATGGTCTTGAGAATTACCAAAGGTCCTAAGATTGGTTATAATAACTCATTTTCCCTTTTTTATGTTTTGAAATGGGTTCGTCTGCATCTAAGACCTTTTCCCTCTTTGCAGAGGGAAGAAATTAGACTTTTATAGTGGTCAGTAACTCTTTCCATATCCCTTGCAAGCAGCTCCCTTATACATTCCTACTTTTCTTTCTCCCTTTTCTAGAAAACACGAATCACTAACTGATCAAAAACCAATTCTAGTCATTATGGACACACCTTAGAAATACTCAGGTTTTAAAAAAAAATAGACAGTCCAGATAAACAGATCTAAAACAAAGAGAGGGGAGAAATTATAAGCTCTAATGGAGCATGTTCTTACTCTAAATAGCTTTTGATTAAACTCTGGGAAAAAATTTTTTTAATTGAGTGTTAAACTAATTGCCTTGGTTACTGGGTTATAAAAAAGAAAAAAGAACATTCAGACCTTTCAAACATAATTTAAGAATTTGGTTTATAACAACAGAGGTTTACAAATTGTTTTTGAAAAAAGTCCACATTCTATTATGATGACTTTTCGTACAAATTAGACTGATTTTATAATCTTGGTTTAAAGATTGTCCTGATTTTAATAGCATGTAAGAAATTATACTAGAACAATATTCTATGTCAATAAAAAAAAATGAAAAAAAATTCTAGTTTAATCTTCTAAATTTCCTCTCCTGGTTTTGTTATAAGATAGCAAAATTTATGTTCATCTAAATCTGAGAATTGTCCTAACTTTAACAGCATGTAAGAAATTATACTAGAACAATATCCTAGTTTAATTTTAATCTTCCTAAATTTCTTTTCTTGGTTTTGCTACAAGATAGAAAAATTTATGTTCATCTAAATCTGAGAATGATGATATGGAATGTGTCTGTGAAAACAGGCTGATGAGGTCCAAGACATGCTACCCCAAAATGTGGCAACTGTTATACTTCATGTTTCAAGGTGTAGGAATTTGAGAAAAGGCCTGTGTAGGAAGGACTTTCTGACTTTCCCCTTAAGCACATCATAAAACCCTCACATGAGAAGTACCCTCCCTATGCCTGAAAGAAAGGAGCATTCTTATCTCTGAAAATGAAGAGACTCGGAGGAATCTGAATGAACAAGCCTTGCTGTTTCCCTCAGTTTACTACACTTTCCTCATACTTTGTCCTATTTTTCCATGACTTTCCACTCCTCATCAAACCTAATATAAAAAGGCTCATGTTTAACATTTCTTCAGGTCTTCACTTTCTTGTGAAGGCTCTTATGTCACATAAAACTTATATTAAATAAACAGGTATGCCTTTTATCTTGCTAATCTTGTCTTTTGTTATAGGGGTAACAAAATGTAGAACTTGAGACATTAAAAGGGTGGAGGAAAAATGTATTTTTCCTCCCTATAACGTGAATTTTTTTTTAGATTTATTTATGAGAGAGAGAGAGAAAGAGAGAGAGAGAAAGCAAGCATAAGCAGGGGAAGGGGGAGAAGGAGAGTGAGAGACAGAACCCAAGCAGACTCCCCTCTGGCACGGAGCCCAACATGGGGTACAATCTCATTATCTTGAGATCACGACCTAAGCCAAAATCAAGAGTCAGACACAACCAACTGAGCTACCCAGGTGCCCCAATAAATAAATCTGTAAAGAAAAATTGTTTTAATACCAGCTCATTCAGAACTGTAATTATATATTCACAGAAAGTTATACAAATAGTGCAGAGAGGTCTGCACCCCTGTACACTTCACTCAGTTTCCCCAGTGGTTACATTTTATATAACTATAGAATAATATTAAAACCAAGAAACTGACATTGGTATAGGATATATGTATACTTCTTTGCCACCTTACCACATATGTAGATTTGTGTAACCTGCCACTTTAAATCAAGACACAGAACTATTTCATCACCTCAAAGATCTATCCCTAATGCTATCCCATTATAGTCAAGTCACATTCTCCCCCTTCTCCATCCCTAACTTATGGGAACCACTAATATATTTCCCATCTTTATAATTTTATCATTTCAAGAATGTTATATAAAAGGAATTATATATGTAACCTCTTAAGATTTTTTTTCCCCTACCCAGCATAATATCATTGAGATCTATCCTGGTTGCTGCATGTAGCAACAGTTCATATCTTTCTACTGCTGTCTCCAGTTTTGGGTATTATAAATAAAATAGACCACTTACATTTAATGTAATTATTGATATGTTCGGACCTACATCTGCCATTTTATATTTTGGCTTCTTTTTGTTCTTTTTGGTTGTTTCTTTTTTCGTTTTTTTCCCCCTTCCTCTGGAGTACTTAAATATTTTTTAGTATTCCACTTTGATTCACTTGTATTATTATTATTATTATTATTAAAGATTTATTTATTTTAGAGAGATAGAGCATGCACATGTGCAGGTGTGTGAGTGATGGGAGGAGGGGCAGAGGTAGAGAGGGAATCTTAAAGCAGGCTCCTCATTGAGTATGAGAATGACACAGTTCAATACCAGGACCCTGACATTGTGACCTGAGCCAAAATCAAGAGCCAGCTGCTAAACTGACTAAGCCACTCAGGGACTCCTCACCTGTATTATTTTTGAGTGTATCTCTTTTGTAGATGTTTTTAGTAGTTGCAAATAAATATGGATGTTCATCGCAGCATTGTCTATTTCAATGGTGAAAAATGGTAAGCAAATTATTTCTCTAATAATAGGCAATTGACTAAATTAATTATGAGACACCTATATAATAGTCTCCTATATAATAGTCTCCTAGCTTTATAGACATATATCACTTTCATTGCAAGATATTTGTGATATGCTATTTTAAGCAAAAAAATAATAGTATTAATAGCACTGTCTCATTTTTACAAATAAATATATATTTACATAAGCCTAGAAATAAGTCTGAATGACTATGTATCAAAATATTAGCAATGGTTTCTTTTCCTTTTTGTACGATACTAGAATGTAAGCTTCACAAGGATGGGGACCACTGTGTTTTTTTGTTAACTACTGTATTCTTGGCAACTAAAATAGTACTTGGCATATAGTAGGGACTCAACATATACTAAGTAAATGAATCAATACAAATGTTATTTGTATTTTCTGTTTTTCCTATAAGTAAACTGTCACTACGATCCAATCTCTTTATGTTAAATAGTGTATACTCCAGAAATTGAAAGCAGGGTCTCAAAGAAATATTTGTACATCCTTGTTCATAGCAGCATTATTCACAAAAGCCAAAAGGTAGAAGCAACCCAAATGTCCATTATGGCTGAATGGATAAACAAAATGTGGTATGGGATGCTATGCAATGAAATATTATTCAGCTTTAAAAAGGAAGGAAATTCTGACACATGCTATAACATGGAGTAACTTTGAAGACATTTTGATGAGTGAAATAAGAGACACAAAAAGGCAAATTATGTATGATTCCACTTATGTGAAGTACTCAGAGTAATGAAATTCATAGAGACAGAAAGTAGAATGATAGTTGCCAGGATCTGGAGGGAGGAGGAAATGGGGAACTATTGTTTAATGAGTACAGAATTTCAGTTCTACAAGATGAAAACAGTTTTGGAGGTTGTTTGCATAACAGTATGAATGTACTTAATACTATTGAACTATATACTTAAAAATGCTTAAGATGATAAATTTTATGTTATGTGTATTTTACCACAAATGAAAATGAAAAAAAAAAAAATGTCACTGATGGCCTTGGTAAAGAATAGTGATGCTTCCAAAAAGACAGTCTCTTCAACAAATGGTGTTGGTAAAATTGGACAGCCACATGCAAAAGAATGAAACTGGACCATTTCCTTACACCACACACAAAAATAGACTCAAAATGGATCAAAGACCTCAATGTGAGACAAGAATCCATCAAAATCCTGGAGGAGAACACAGGCAACAACCTCTTCAACCTCAGCCGCAGCAACTTCTTCCTAGAAACATCTCCAAAGGCAAGGGAAGCAAGGGCAAAAATGAACCACTGGGACTTCATCAAGATCTGCAGAGCAAAGGAAACTGTCAACAAAACCAAAAGACAACTGACAGAATGGGAGAAGATATTCACAAATGACATATCAGATAAAGGGTTAGTATCCAAAATCTATAAAGAACTTCTCAAACTCAACATCCAAAGAACAAATAATCCAATCAAGAAATGGGCAGAAGATATGAACTGACATTTCAGTAAAGAGGACATCCAAATGGCCAACAGACGCATGAAAAGATGCTCAACATCACTCGGCATCAGAGAAATACACAACAAAACCACAGTGAGAGACCACCTCACACCAGTCAGAATGGCTAAAATTAGCAAGTCAGGAACGACAGATGTTGGCGAGGATGCAGAGACAGGGGAACCCTCCTACACTGTTGGTGGGAATGCAAACTGGTACAACCGCTCTGGAAAACTGTATGGAGGTTCCTCAAAATGTTGAAAATAGAGCTACCCTATGACCCAGCAATCGCACTACTGGGTATTTACCCTAAAGATACAAATGTAGTGATCGGAAGGGTCACATGCACCCGAATGTTTATAGCAGCAATGT
>CM052797.1:97027215-97057867 GCA_028533885.1 Nasua narica | reverse complement strand
TATACAATGGAATACTATGTAGCCATCAAGAGAAACGAAATCTTGCCATTTGCAACGACGTGGATGATGCTAAGCGAAATAAGTCAGTCAGAGAAAGATAATTATCACATGATTGCTCTGATATGAAGAATTTGAGAGGCAGGGCAGGGGGTTATGGGGGGGGTGGGGAAGAGAAATGAAACAAGATGGGATGGGGAAGGAGACAAACCATAAGAGACTCCTAAACTCACGAAACAAACTAAGGGTTGCTGGGAGGTGTGTGTGGGGGGGTAGGGATATGGACATTGAGGAGGGTATGTGCTATGGCAATTGCTGTGAAATGTGTAAGCCTGATGATTCACAGACATGTACCCTGGGGCAAATAATACATTATATGTTAATAAAAATTAAAAAAAAAAAAAGAATAGTGATGCTTCCAATAGAAGAGGGAAGTCAGGAGGGAAGTACACCACTCTTTATGGTAGGAAGGGACAGATGGTGAGTGAGATTAGGTAATGGTGGATCATCAAGTAGAAATATCCAAAGGAACACACACACACACACCACATTTTGTTTATCCATTCAGCCATGTTATCTGTGAGGAGTAAGAGTTTGACTTCTTTGCCAATCTGAATGCCTTTTATTTCTTTTTGTCGTCTGATTGCTGGGGCTAGGACTTCTAGTACTACGTTGAACAACAGTGGTGAGAGTGGACATCCCTGTCATATTCCTGACTTTAGGGGAAAACTTCTCAGTTGCATTTCTATGCACTAACAGTGAGATAGAAGAAAGAGAAATTAAGGAATTGATCCCATTTACACTTGTACCAAAAACCATAAGATACCTAGGAATAAACTTAACCAAAGAGGTAAAGGATTTTTACTCTAAAAACTACAAAACGCTTATGAAAGAAATTTGAGGAAGACACAAAGAAATGGAAAAACATTCCATGCTCATAGATTGGAAGAATAAATATTGTTAAAATGTCTATGCTACCCAGAGCAATCTACGTATTCAGTGCAATCCCTATCAAAATACCATAGACATTTTTCACAGCGCTGGAACAAATAATCCTAAAATTTGTATGGAGCCAGAAAAGACCCTGAATAGCCAGAGGAATGTTGAAAAAGAAAACTAAAGCTAGTGGCATCCAATGCCAGATTTCAAGCAACATAACATAATAAAAAATGATGATGATGATGATGATGATGATGATGATAATAATAAAAGCTGTAATCATCAAGACAGAATGATACTGGGATGAAAACAAACCCACAGATCAATGGAACAGAATAGAGAACCCAGAAATGTACCCTCAACTCTATGGTCAACTAATCTTTGACAAAGCAGGAAAGAATATCCAATGGGAAAAAGACAGTCTCTTCAGCAAATGGTGTTGGGAAAATTGGATGGCCACACGTAGAAGAATGAAATTGAACAATTTTCTTACAGCATACACAAAAATAGACTCAAAGTGGATAAAAGTCTTAAATGTGAAACAGGAATCCATCAAAATCCAAAAGGAGAATACAGGCCTTTGATCTCAGCCACAGCAACTCTTTGTTAGACATATCTCCAGAGGTGGGGGAAACAATAGCAAAAATGAACTATTGGGACTTCATCAGGATAAAAAGCTTTTCCACAGCAAAGGAAACAGTCAACAAAACTAAAAGGCAACCTATGGAATGGGAAAAGATATTTGCAAATAATATATCAGATAAAGGGCTAGTATCCAAGATCTATAAAGAACTTATCAAATTCAACATCCAAAAAAAACCCAAAAAATCCAATCAAGAAATGCGCAGAAGACATGAGCAGACATTTCCCCAAAGAAGACATCCAATGGCCACAGACACATGAAAAAATGTTGAACATCACTCGGCATCAGGGAAATGCAAATCAAAACCACAATGAGACACCACCTCACATCAGTCAGAATGGCTAAAAATAACAAGTCAGAAAACAACAAATAGTGGTGAGAATGCAGAAAAAGGGGAACCCTCTTACCCTGTTGATGGGAATGCAAACTGGTGCAGCCACTCTGGAAAACAGTATGGAGGTTCCTGAAAAAGTTAAAAATAGAGCTACCCTATGACCCAGCAATTGCACTACTAGGTATTTACTCCGAAGTGACAAATGTAGTGACTTGAAGGGGCACCTGCATCTCAACGTTTATAGCAGCAAAGTCCACAATAGCTAAACTATGGCTTTATTTATCCAAATGAATGGATAAATAAAATGTGGTGTGTGAGTGTGTGTGTGTTTGTGTGTGTGTCTCGAATGGAATATTACTCAGCCATCAGAAAGGATGAATACTTAGATGTAGATGGAAGTGGAGGGTATTATGCTAAGCAAAATAACTCAACCAGAGAAAGACAAATATATGGTTTCACTCATATGTGGAGTATAGGAAACATTGCAGAGGATTATAGGGGAAAGAGGGAAAACAGAATGAAAAGAAATCAGAGAGGGAAACAAATTATGAGAGACTCAACTATAGGAAACAAACTGAGGGTTGCTGGAGGGGAAGTCGGTGGAGAGATGTGGTAATTGGGTGATGGGCATTAAGGAGGGCATGTGATATGATGAGCGCTGGGTGTTATACACAACTGATGAATTATTGAACTCTACATCTGAATCTAATGATGTACTATATGTTGGCTAATTGAATTTAAATAAAAATAATTTTAAAATAAATTTAAAAATGAGATAAAGAGAAAAACAAAGACAATATAGAATGTATGAATGAACTATCTACTGAGGGTATGTGCTAGGAAATTGACAAGATAGTGACATCAGAATTACTGAGCAAATTACTGGTCCAAATCTCTTGGTGGATATTACACACCTTTCTAACTAGTCTCCCTGCTTTTTTCCTTTTTCCTTTCTCTCTCTCTCTGTGTGTGTGTGTGTGTGTATATATATATGTATACATATATATACATATATATATATATATGACATGGCATAAATATGCCATGCCATATAGAAGCCTATTGAAGACAGAGTAAACATTTAAAAATTGAAGACACGTTATGTTTCATGTTACATTTCCCTTCCTCAAAACTGACTATTTAGAATAAAATGGTCTTGTTTCCATTATCTCCCCAACCTCACCTTCTTTTACTTTGCTCCTTTTCTTCTATACTTCAGTCACAAACATGACAAGCATACATCCTACCTCAGGGTTTTTCTGTCTTTGTTGTTCTCTCTGCTTGGAACTCAATTCCCCTCACATGGCACCACCCTCAATACCTTCAGATTTCCACTCTAATTTTGCCTCTTTTGTGAGGCCTGATTACCCTATATAAAATAGAAGACTCTATCACAGGTCTGGAAAGGAAAACCAAATCCTCTAAGTATTTCAAATGAAGGCGAATGAGTGGAAAAAAAAGGATTCAATACAGGGAATTGGTTACAAATGTGTTAGGAGGGTTGGAGAAATAAAAGGAGAAAAGTGCATCTCCAAAGATCAGTAACTACAGGAAGTCACCACTGTCCCTAGGGCTGCTGTGAGAAAGTGATGTTACTGAGAATTGAGGAGCTTATACTTCTGCTAATTTCTTCCTCTTCTCCTCCTTCTCCCCTCCCTCCTCCTCCTCCTCCTCCTTCTTCCTCTTCCTCTTCTGCTCTTACTTGTCCTTCTTCTTCTTTTAAAAGATATTATTTATTTATTTGATAGAGAGAGAGAGAGAGACAGCGAGAGAGGGAACACAAGCAGAGGGATTGGGAGAGGGAGAAGCAGGCTTCCCATTGAGCAGGGGCCCTGACGCAGAGCTGGATCCCAGGACCCCAGGATCATGACCTGAGCTGAAGGCAGACGCTTAATGACTGAGCCATCCAGGCACCCCTACTTCTGCTAACTTCTTTCCAACTTCTAATATTGTGTTAATGCATCCCAATGACAAAACCTAACAGGACCATAGCTGGAAAGAGAGTCCAGGAAATTGGGTTTTCAGCCTTCCAGCCTCACTGTAAAGGGAAGAGTATAAAAGGGCTGATGTAGAGTAGGTTTCAACAGGCAATATTTGGCATATACCTCTTCTACTACTAGTCTTTATCATCTTAATTTTTCTTTATACCACTTACTGATATTTTTTGTTCACTATCTCCCCTACCCTGCTTCCATCAGAATATAAATTCTGTAGGAATCGGGAATTTGTTTGTCTTGTTTGCCGCTATATCCTGAGCAGTAAGAACAGTGCCTGGCATCAGTATGGTAGCATACTAAATGGGGAGGGGTGGTGGAAATGGTTTGCCCCAGCGGGCATATTTTATCACTAACTTTCCTTAGATTTGCCAGTGCATGGTGATGATAAAAAGCAGAATGACTTGTAGTCAGTTTTATTATTACTTTCTAATTTTCTACAGATGGTGCATCCTCTTATGAGGGTAAAGAGTTACAAAACCCTTTTCCATTTCTAAGGACAAATTTGAGCTTGGGTTAACTTTCTAGCTCTGTTCTCTGGAAATTTGATACAGATGAAATGTCAGCTTGTTATTAGTCAGTATTTCTTATGGCAAAAATAATCTCTAATTGGTAACTTGCATATGGACTAGAAGGAACTATAAATGAACTATAGGGCCGCCTGGCTGACTCAGTTGTTAAGTGTCTGCCTTTGGCTCAGGTCACGATCCCGGGGTCCTGGGATCCAGCCCCACATCAGGGTTTCTGCTCAGTGAGAAGCCTGCTTCTCCCTCTCCCACTCCCTCTGCTTGTGTTCCCTCTCTCATTGTGTCTCTCTCTTTCAAATAAAATAAAATAAAATAAAATAAATAAAATAAATCTTAAAAATAAATAAATGAACTATAAATACCTAGTGGGAAGCCACAGCTTTGGGCTTTTGTCAATGTGGTGACACTTGTATCTGGACATTTCCCTTGTAGGGACACTGGAAGCTACCTAAGACTGTTCTAAGAAATATTGATTCTTATGTAGGACATGTTTCTAAGTTGCTGGTTTCCATATTCTCCTAGTATAATTCTTCCCTTGCACCTGAATGTCATTTGAGGAAAAAAGAGAATAGCTCTTGGATGGCTGTGTAGATAATTAAGAGGACTAGTTCCACTGAAGATGAAAGTCTGATGCAGCCCTGCTGGACACTGAGTTTCCTGTTCAAAATCCTTCTAAATAAACAGGTTCACGGTACAGTGTATTCACATCTTATAAAACTGACTTTAGATACAGTGTATTCACATCTTATAGAACTGATTTTAAGACAATCCCTCATGGGCCTTCCAGCATGTAACAGATGCTTAATATTTATTGAACAAGTGAACGAGGCTGAAAATGTATGCCACAATTATGTAATTCTTGGATGGTGTTACCTAAATGTTAACATACACAGTTTGTTGAAAGAAACAAATGTCTACATCTGTATTAGTTATAGTTCAAAACTGTATCTCCCCAATTTTGAAATAATTCCCTCATCCCAAATAAACACACGTAGTCACAAAATACTGGGCAGGTTTTAAAGATAGTATACACAGACATCTTGTATGGCATTCTTTGGGTTGCCTCAGGCCATTGTTCTGCTTACTAATATACCACACTAGATTCAAAAGTGGACATAAAAAGCTATTCATACCAGGGGAAATCAGTTAGTACTTAAGGGGAACTTGTGCTATGACTGACTAAATTATAGACTTCCACATTAACAGACAAGTGTAATTTCTTTTGGCATCTCTGAAAATAAATAATTTTTTCCCATTATTTTCTGTCTATCAAAGATCTCAAGCTTTCAGAAGAGATACTATACTTCATTTATTTCTTTTATCCCCAGTTTCCAGTATAATTCTTGGCATAGAGGTACCCAATAAACACTGGTTGAACTAAACTATACAATCATAGAGAGTCATAATAACAGCTAACCTTGGATAGAAATAGAGAAGGAATGCCAAGCTATATGGAACAAGAGATTATGGATTTAGAAACATTATTTTAGATTGTGGATTTGGAGATTTAGAAACATCATTCCCTTGGAAAACCATGGTAAATACAGTAGGCCACAGAAAATAGCATCTATTAAAGCCTCTCCAAGGATAATCAAGCCTATGGAGGCGGGGAACTAGGACTACAAATTCTTCCTTAGATTCCATGATATAAGTATCATCTCTAGTCTTATCTAGTCACTTTTCTTTAACTAGCAAATAGTTTTAATACAGAATGTATGATAGCTTTAAAAATTACTACCAATGTACTCTGGTGGATAAGTGAGACTATGGTCCAGCCCTACAAAAACATTAGGAAGAATACAAGAAATATAGCTTAAACAAAGTTGCCTAATAACTAGTTATTTATGAATTTGCTCATTCTCTTTAGCTTTCCCAAACCCCATGAACTCACTTAGATGCACAAAGCATACAAATAAATCACAAATAATAGTTCATTAAGTCAACCAGTTTATCAGAAATTTCTTTCTGATGCTAAACATAGTGTCAGTTGGCCCTAGGGATATTAAAATCTTTGCTATATAGATCAATTGAAAAGAATGTTTTGGGTCAATCAATAGTTTTAGAGAATGACCAGTGTACCCATACTGAGTCTAGAATACTGATTCATCTCTCCATGAGCAAAACAAATATTCTTTTCTTTTGCCCTATTTTTTTTTAAATTTTGTTTTTTCAGTGTTCCAAGATTCATTGTTTATGCCCCACACCCAGTGCTCCATGCAATATGTGCCCTCCTTAATAACCACCACCCGGCTCACCCATTCCCCCACTCCCCTCCCCTCCAAAATCCTCAGTTTCTCAGAGTCCACAGTCTCTCATGTTTCGTCTCCCCCTCCGATTTACCCCAATTCTTTTGCCCTTTCTAAAAGCGCTAAAAGGATAACAGAGAGACCTTTGAAAATGTTTATTTTCCAAGACTTTTTTTAGTATATGTGCTGCCAAAGCGAGCACTATTTTCCAAGACTTTAAGAAATTAAAAATAATGATATCAAATGGTTTATTTTCAGAATAAAATTAGAGATTAAAAGAGAAAAAAAAAAAGAAATCCTGTTAATCTTTTTAAAAATAGTAAGGTCTAAAGGCCTAAGAAAATCTCAATAGTTTCCGATTCTGCTCTTAGGGTCTGAATTACTAGCAGATCCATTTTTCAATATTCCCAGTTTGATTAGAACATCTGATTTCTTGTATAACCTAAGCAAAACATGGAACAGGAATTTTTCAAAAGTTTTTAGAGAAAGAGTGACTCTTTCTCTCCATCCTAAATCAGGGCTGAAATGACATTTGACATATTGAGAAGTATTCCACTAGAGATGCCATCTTTGCAGAAAAAGAGAAAAGATTATCAAATTCTTTCGGTGATTAAGGATCACATGGAACTTCCAGCAAGATGAAAGGCTAACCATTGTGTCCAAATTCACTGATCCACACAGAGATGGCCCATCATCTCAGCAACAGGGTAGGTAGAATTCACTGTCCTAATAGACTGAGCACTCAATTTGCATAGTTGAGATCTATAGCTACCAATCAACATTCTTTGTTTATAGGCACTGAGTGTGTGGCAAGGTCATTGGTTGTAATATTTTGTTCTAATAAATGGAAGGGAAGATTTCTCAATATGTAATATCTAGTCTTCCTCCTTCTCTTCTGTCCTTGAAGTATCCTGAGGCCAATTTATTATTTCCCTGTTACAGGTATGTGGTAAAATCTATAATCCACAATGTTCTATTTATAACACAGAACAAAAATCAAAAAGACTTTTTTACCTTAAAGTTCAATTAGCCCCCCACTCCCCCGAATTTTTTTTTTTTTTACCTCATTCCCTGTTGACATGACTGCAACAACTGGAAATTTATTAACTTCAACCTCTGTGACACCTACAGTTGCAAGAAGACCAATCTCTGAGGGGCCCATATGGGTTCCTTTGGCCAAAACGCACTCCCCTCTTTTAATGTCATGGCCGATGGGTCTGAAAGTCAAAGCAGAATCGTAAACAGTATGATAAGAATAATATCTTCTCAACTGACTTTAGTGTTAAAGAAGGAGGACACTCAAGAGGAGAAAAGAGATGAGGCAGGAATGGAATAATAAAATAAAAAGCTCCTAAAAACTCTTTGGTTTTTTAATAAAAAATTTAAATCACACAATAAAAGAAATAGGATTTCCATTATTGCTAAGGAATATGTTACTTCACATTTGAAAACTATTTTAAAAATTGCTTTGTACTAAATTACAGTAAAAAAATACCAACCGTAAACTTTCTTCAATATAAAGCAAGAATTTATATGAAAATATCTAGTGGCATTAATGATAAGAGGTCCATAGCATGTTAGCTTTGGGGTGAGGAGAATAACACTAATGAGGTTATAGGCACAGGGATAATTTCTATTTGGACAATTTAGATCTATGGCCATAGAAGTCCACTCAGCTTGGCTTCTTGCCATAGGGATGTGAGAATTGTAGCTTTGTTATAAGGACATTTGAGCAAATGCAGTATTGATGGGATCAGGGCAAACATATTCCAATGTAAGAAAAATAATTTAAAGTTTATACACTACTTATGGTAAGATAGTAGTCTCATTTTTGTATATAAAGAATAGCAGATTATTCTACTATTATTGGTAGTCAGTAGAGGAGGGGCTATCAGTTAATTGTATAAAAACTCAAATCTGGGATTATCTGTGTTGATATCAAATTCTGGATTATCTAGGGCTGGGGCTGGATAATTCTGGAATATCTAGAAGTATGATTAACTATGGATTAAGTAGGCTCATGACTTTACTCCTTCTCATGTTGCTTTTGACTATTTTATTTGCCTTTACTATGTTTATGAAAAAGTGGGCAGAATAGATGTGAGATTTAGAATTAAGAAAATTCATTTTGCTACTTGTTAAAAGTCCTGAACACTAATGGCTAAATGACTGAGCTGTGTATTTACAATAGGCATGCTCTCCTGAGTTCATGATCATGAAGAAACAAAAGTTGGCTATATATTCTATACATTATGAATTTACCTGATATCTTGGCCTGGTCGAGCTTGCACCAGAATTCGTACTTCAAGTTCCTCAGTGCCCTATAATAAGAGCAAGTCATGTAATTTTGAACAGAATAATCTAACAGAATTTCTAATCAATATAACTTACCAACTCAGATGCATTTATCATCAGATAGGTACAGAATATATACAAATATAGAGAAACAGAACCATTTGCGACACATTTTGAACATGATAAATTTCTACTACAGGTTCTTGAAAAACTAGGTTTGATGCCAATACATTTATTTATAAATAAATAAAACCTTTTTTTCATAATTTTCATGTTTTTAAAAAATGTACCAATTCAAATACTGGATCTTACATTGTAAGATAACATTCT
The DNA here is from genome assembly GCA_028533885.1 of Nasua narica. NCBI lineage: Eukaryota > Metazoa > Chordata > Mammalia > Carnivora > Procyonidae > Nasua > Nasua narica. The sequence goes on along the minus strand of CM052797.1, from coordinate 97,048,562 downwards.
CAAGGGAAAACAAACGATATATCTATATGGCTACCCTAATAGATATATCAAATGTGGATGGAGATAACCTGTCTCTTTTGTTCCCATGAATCATGCAAAGTTTCCCAAATATCTGCAGAAATTTCAGTGAAGGACTTACAGTTTTCCTAGTATTAGATTTCTATAAATTAATGGTGACCATTAATTTTACATTTATGGGCTGTGAATAATATTGTGACACTACAACTGTGTCTTGTCATCTGGCAGAGTTTGTGGATGCATGTGTTCTGGATTTTAATGCTTTGCTGGTTTCCCTGATGCCAATAAATCTGTTGGACAGTTTTAACAGCAGGCAGTGTGATCTGTATGCCAAGATTTGAATTTTATAAACCTTACATATGGGCAAGTGATTAAAAAGAAAGTCCCAGATCAGAAAAGTGGCTATCTCTCAGCATGCCAAATTTTACTATATAGCCAGCCCAGAAGAATATTATTTATTTTAGCTCCAGCTTTTAAGATACAAAATATCTTAAACTACTTTAAAAAACAAGTTAAGATAACCAATCATTAAAATGTTAGTTGAAACTATTCTTTTATTGGTGGCTGACCCTCTGGTTCCAATAATTGCCACTAGTTTCAGTGAGATGAAGGCCCATTTAGACCAAGAAAATTCTCAGGATCCTTTATTGTAGGCTATAGAGGGGGCGCCGACATAAATTTAATTTTTCTAGGTGTCATTTGGTGGCAAAGATTTTTCTGAATTATAGAAAACCGGAATTGAAGGGTTATTTAGTTCAAATGCTTGGCTTAGTGTAATATTCAAGAACTTGCCCAAGTATTCTTTGTTAAATTCTCCTTCACATTTTATCAGATTAGTCTTGAATAAATTTCTCAGCTATAAGGTATGTCAACCTTAATTAATTAATTAATATCTCCGCTATTCTATTCGAGGTAGTTTCCTTCCTTGTTTGCATATGAAATTTTGTGGATCAAATGTGGTTCAAATTCTGTTATAATTACGGTAACAATCATAAAAACATCTGTAAAAAAAGATTTTCAAATATAAGGCAATTCCTATTTACTGGAGACCCATACACTACAATGTAAGATCTTAACATTACCAAACAAACAAACAAAACCCAAAAGCCCAACTGGATTAACCTTATAAACACTACAGAAAATGGGCATGGTTTATAACACCGCCAAAGGAACAGAGCAGTAAGACCTGGTGATGACGTACATCATCGGATTCCCTGATTAGTTCAGTATCTTCTACTTGTACTACTGCATCAGCACCGCAGGGGATTGGAGCACCTGTTGTAACCCGCATGACTTGTCCTGGCATTACTGTCTGAGTCGGCTGAAAACACAAACATTATAAGAAAGAATTGATTTACTCTGCTGTGGCAAAGGAAAAGTCTGCAGGAGATGTAATATTTTTAGAAATAAACCATAAAAGGGAAATCTTATACTCTTGTTCATTTTGGTCCAATGTAATAAAAACTACCTACAAACAGGTAGATTTACACCAAAGAGGCTTTGACTTGATTTAAGGTAATGACCATTACACAGATGTCTTTCTTGACGCCCTGTTCTCCTTTTGAAGAACTGTCACAACTGTCACTATTGTGTCTCACTCAGATAATGTGAATTTCCTTAATACCTGTATGTAAAGTGATTTGAGCGTCTTTAAGGAAAAAAAATGCCATGCAATGTGATTTTATAAAAGACAATTATGAAAAACTAGCATGTTGGTCATTTACTTAAGTTTTTTTTTTCATTTACTTAAGTTTTGATGTTTAAGAAATGTAGTACTTTATTAACTAAACTGTTTTATTTTATAAAGGCAAGTCAGAAAACTCATTTTAATTATTTCACTTGAAAACCTTTCCAAAACATAATAGTTCACCTTTCAATAATAAAAGCCTAGAAAATGCAATTAAGTAATTCGAAAACGATTCCAGTGTCTGTAATAATTTCTCTTAAACGTTATATCCAAGATTTTTATTACCTGAGTTCTCATACAGATGGTACAGGAGACTGACCCCAGGTCCTGCCCTGTAAACTTCTCTCAGCACAGAGAAAAACAGATTTCTGTAAGATCCATTTGATAGGTTTGATTTGGCCTCATAGGCCAATGATTTAGGTCAGAGTTAGGAAAAGGAATGCTTCAAATTTCTCTTAAAAGAGAATTCTGAGGGAATATTAATTTACCAATAAAAAAGAGATCTTTCCAAAGATATCTTCTTCTTAAGTATTTAAAATCTTAGGTCACAACAATATGAATATATTATCATTACTAAACTATACTTAAAAATGATTATGATGGTACATTTATTTTATGTTATACATTTTCTACCACATTAAAAAAATTAGGGAGTGGTTAGGGAAAAATACCCCTCTACTCAATGTACAAAGCAAAACAGGAAATTTATTTATTAGAACAGATTTATTAAAAATCTTTTTTCAATAATATTACTGTAAACCATACCACCAAGAGCTAAAATTATTATACTAGGTACAGTGTTAAGTGTATTGTTATATTCTAGAATATAAGCCCTTACAAAGACCGGGATTTGTTTTTTGTTTGCCTCTCCAGATCACATCTTCATTTTCTATTCTGTGCCGTGACCCAGAAGGCTGACCTCTATGGACTATTTCATCCAGGTTCCTGTTACTCTGGCTTTGGATTAGGTTCAGCCAATGGGAATGGTCAACAAGAGATTAGAGGTAAGAGAAAGGGAAAGGTAGGGTTTTTATTCTACCTGCTCTTTCCCTGCGGGCTGAAGTTTGGTGATGGCTCTATCATTTTTATTATTGAGGCCCACAGCTCCTACTGGGTGGTGCTGTCTCATAGCTGTGAATCTTCCCGGGTCCAGGTACCACTCTTTCCCTTTGCCCCATTAGACCTAGAGGTGGTTGGTAATGGAGTGTCATTGTTAGCACTTGGGTGCTTAACATTTCTTTGCTGGTTTCCCTTAATCCTATTTCTTGGGTATAGTTCCCTTAATCACCCCTTTTCCAGAAATATTTATCACTTTATCATACCAAAGCCTAGAACTTGTCTAGCACAAAGTTGGTGATGAATAAATATTTCTAGAATGGATGAATGAACATGTATGATCTCAGTAGCTCACAACTACATGAAGTATTCCATCCTTCTTGACTTAATACTCCAGTGTTCTCCCTGCTTTTCTCCCACAATTATTGGGAAAAGAGATTCTTGGGATCAGCTCTGGCATTGAGCTATGGATCTTATACTTACTTATTCTGCTATTTGAATAAAAGACATTCCAGGGTTTTGGAATGGTTACATTTTTATGTAATTTTCTACGAAGATGCTGCATAGGACTTCATATGAAAAGTTTAGGGCCCAATGCATTAAAATTTAAAAAAATTCAACCTAGATATTACTCATTGTCTGGGACATCTCTTAATCTAATATACATGGCCATTTTGCAGTACAGTGATTTTTGATGAAAAGCATTAGTTTTGATATATGTATTTTTTAGTAGTGGTATAATGCTAAAACTATCTTCAGAGCCTATGCAACAAAGATATTTGATATAGGCCTAAACAGGTCCTTCTTTTACTGCCTTTTTGGCTAAGGCAGACAGTGAATCCTAAAGTGAGTTTCAGGGCAGCTGCTTCTTAAGCTGAAGTGTGTTAGTTTGGAGCCCTTCCTCAACTTAGTCAGGTTCAATGGATACTTTGTAAATTTACTTTAAGTTTTATTATGGCTGTACTTGTAATTTTCTCTCCTTTTTGGTTTAAACTAACTCTTCAGAAATGTTTTTGTGGAATTGTTAAATAAAAAAATGTGGCTCCTTTCTAAGATCAGTAAATCTAAGTGATAAGTGAAGACTTCCTACCAGCTCACTTATAAGATCCAATGTAAAAGATATTATTAGATATATAAAGATATTTATAAACCTCAATTGAATGGAATCTGATGAAAAACTCTAGGAATATGTGAACTAATTCCTTTAGATTGTTAAGAGTAACAATTCTTTAAGAGTAACTCATTCCTTGTTTATAGCAGCAATGTCCACAATAGCCAAACTGTGGAAAGAACCTAGATGTCCATCAACAGATGAATGGATAAAGAAGATGTGGTATATATATACAATGGAATACTATGAAGCCATCAAGAGAAACGAAATCTTACCATTTGCAATGACGTGGATGGAACTAGAGGGTATTATGCTAAGCGAAATAAGTCAGTCAGAGAAAGACAATTATCACATGATTGCTCTGATATGAAGAATTTGAGAGGCAGGGCAGGGGGTTAAGGGGGGGTGGGGAAGAGAAATGAAACAAGATGGGATGGGGAAGGAGACAAACCATAAGAGACTCCTAAACTCACGAAACAAACTAAGGGTTGCTGGGAGGTCGGGGGGGGGGGTAGGGTTATGGACATTGGGGAGGGTATGTGCTATGGCAAATGCTGTGAAATGTGTAAGCCTGATGATTCACAGACATGTACCCTGGGGCAAATAATACATTATATGTTAATAAAAAATTTAAAAAAATAAATAAATAAATAAGAAAAAAAAAGAATAACTCATTCTTTTTTATTTCTATTGATATACCTTATATGTTTTATATAAACTAAAAATGGTTAAAATCTTGATTTTTCCTTAATGGAAGTATTGAGGTGTTTTTTTTTTTTTTTTGAGATTTTCCCAATGACAGCATTTTATGATCATGTAATATTTTTTTTGACAGTGTCCAGTGCTAATCAATAGGATCGAACTATTAAGTGATTTAAAGTCAAGTATTTTAGTACACTAAGAAAGTATTTTATAAATCACTGTCTCATTGTATGCACTGGCACCTAATTCTTAAGCATATGTACTTTCAATAAGTGAGCAATTTGGCTAATGTAAGATCTCTGTGATTGCTTCCAAGTCTGTATGATACCTTAGTTATAAAGGACATCACAGATAAATTGAGGAGACACTCCATTTTCTTGTATAGTTTTCATCTTTTTTCCCATAGACCTTGCAAGAAGTTAGCAACTTTTAAGTTTCATGACTTTTCTTGTGTTCCTAGTTCTCTAGTAGAGTCGGAAGTCTTAACTAGTAAATAAGGTTTAAGAAGTCTTAACTAGTAAATAAGGTTTAACTAGTAAATAAGGTTTAAACAAGGCACTTATTAACCTGTTACCTATCTATATATTTATACTAGACTTTGACTATCATGAACTATTTGCAGTTTCCTAAACATTCCATGCAATTTTTTAAAACACCTCTGGTCTTGATTTATACTGTTCTCTTGGCCTGGAATGTCCTTTTCTCATTTCTGTTTTTGTAAAATCCTCTTAGGTCTAGCTCCAATGTTATTTTCTTAATCCTCCTAGGATGAAATGCTCAACCTCCCTATTGCCCTCCACAGTATATGACTAATAGCATTAGTTTAACATTTAATATATTATATTTAGTTGTTATATTCTGTCACCTCCACTAGATGTAAACTCCTTAAGGGTAGAAATCATCTTAATCTACTTTATACCCCTAGAACCCAACACAGTGCTTGGTACACACAGTAGGTATGTTTGATAAATGGTAGATAGACTCAATTGAAGATCAGAGACCTGAATAATTGGTACTTTGCAGTTTTGTTATACAAATGGCTGCTTCAGACATCCAACATTGAGTGAAATATGTATCAAGAAGTCGAGTAAATTATGAGGTCATAATACAAGTCATTTATAAAAAAAGGACCCAGGCCAAGCTGTTCTTTTTGTAATGAGGATGAAAACCAGCCTGTGTACAGCATCTTATCGCTATAGTGCCAGGCTTAGCTTCAGAGATCTATACACAGTCCTCTTCGATGCTTGGATGTAGGGATGAGGTAGGTGGGGTCACCACCATGGGCACACCATTCTTCTCTTATATACTTCCTTAACTTTTCCATATTTTCAGTACCTATGGGAGTATATACTGAGCCAAGGAAGAAAAGGCATGGGACATAGCTTTTGCCCAAATCTCCTCATTCATTCATTCATTCATTCATTCATCCATCCATCCATTCATTCATTCATATCCTCCATTCATAAGGAGGATATGAATGCTCCATAGTAGCAGAGGAAAAAAAGTATCTTGGTGTTCTTCTGGTTCTATTTAATAAGGCAGGAGCTCTTTTAACCAACCTTCAAAATTCACTGGATTAACATATGTTCTCTATTTCCTCTTAAACATAATGATGCTTATAGCACCGTTGAAGTTTGAGGCGGTTAGACTCTTTTTAAAGATTTTTTTTTTTTAAATTTTACATAGACAGCAAGAGAGGGAACACAAGCAGGGGGAGTGGGAGAGCGGAAACAGGCTTCCCGCCGAGCAGGGAGCCTGATGTGGGGCTCAATGCAGGGCTTGATGCGGGGCTTGATGCAGGCTTGATCCCAGGACTCTGAGCCCCCCAGGCGCCCCAGTGAGGCTGTTAGATGCTTGTATAATTGTAAAGTAAGGCTTTATGGTTCAATTGAGTTTCTTCCCAAACTTGTTTGTGCCAGTTTATAGCAGTAGTTGTCACTGAATTATGTAATTTAAATAAATATTACATAAATTAGTGATATATGAAATATATGATATATATGATATATAAAAGAGGGTTTTTTTTCCTATAAAAATTAAGTTAAATCTTTGGAAAAACTCAATTAAAAAAATTTTCCAAGGGACGCCTGGGTGGCTCAGTCGGTTAAGCCACTGCCTTCATGGTCATGATCGCAGAGTCTTGGGATCAAGTCTTGTATCCAGCTCCTTGCTCAGCGGGGAGCCTGCTTCTCCCTCCGCCTGCTCTGCCTGCCATTCCCCCTGCTTGTGCTCTCTCTCTCTGACAAATAAATAAATAAAATCTTTAAAAAAATTTGCCAAAAACAACAGTCAAATTAGGTGTGGGTGAAGTAGCTGTAAAAAAAATTGTAAAAATCCAATAAATATCTAGAAGGATTCTATATTTAGATACTTTGCAAGTGTCCTTAAATTTTTTTCCACTTTAGAGACCCAAACTGGAAATCACATGTGCTTTTGGGTGTGATTTATATAAGAAAGACTTCTTTATATAAGAAATAAATGAAATAGTAGATATTTATTAAAATAAAAGCATTAGCTATCCATCAAATTATTGACAAATGTTCATTTAAATTAAACTTATATTTATTTTAAAGATATAAAGTAATTTTCCACTTGTTTCCAATTAAATGGCCAATTACTAGTCTCAAAAGCATCAAATAAGAGAACTTCTACTGTACTTCCATTATGGCCCATTAGTGCTTCATTTCTTAATAGAAATATATGTATACACCTGTTCACTGGCTAGCTCACTAGTGAGAAAAGCTAATCTAAGTGATTAGCTAGAGAGATTAAATAATTTGCTTCTAATTTTCTCTGTTTGTAATACAGGTTGGAGAAAAGTCCGAGAAGATGACCTAGAAACTATAGGTCTATTTAGAACATTACTGTTTATATAGGAAGCAAGAATCATCTAATCATAGGACTAGAAAATGCTTGGGGGGTATGTCTGTGAGACATAACAATAATACCATGCCATATATTTAATAGATGCAGATTTCCTTCAGTTCAAAAATAATTCTTTTGGCTTTCTCATGGGAACCATCCTTTACTCTCTTTGATAACCTGACTAATCCATCTCTAAAATTTCCATTACAATGACAGTGGAGGCTTAGAATTTGATGTTAAAAGTTCATGAAATTGAAATCTTCAGGGCCTTTCAAGCCTGTGAATCTTACCTGCTCACCAGCTTGGGATTCCCCAATGATGAAACGATCTCCTGGGCCATCAGCAGCTGGGAGGTGAACAGAACCAAGAACAAACATCAAAATGGACGTATAGCAAGGTATAAGGATTTAGTGCTGGAATTCTAAAATTTGACTCAATGATCAGATAAAGTTTCAGGAAAACGGAATACTTTTCTGAGCTCCTCGACCAGACAGTGGTGGTGTGACTACTGGTTTGATCTTTGTATCCACCATTCAGAAGTACTAGTAGAAGTGATTTTAATCATGCTCTTTTTTGGTGTCACTGGAGAAGGTCTTACTGTAGCTCCTTAATTTGATACTTGTACTTTTAATTTTTTTAAAGATTTATTTATTTAAACAAGAGAGAGAGAGAGCGAGAGCGAGCATGTGTGAGTGGGGGGAGAGGCAGAGGATGAGAATTTTCAAGCAGACTCCCTGCTGAGTGGTGAGGCTGATCCCATAACCCATGAGATCATGACTCATGAGATCACGATCTGAGCTGAAACCAAGGGTCAGGGTCAGAAGCTCAAATGATTGAGCCACCCATGAGCCCCATATATTTGTACTTTTTAAATAGAACTATTTCTTCTAGCCCATCCTCCTAAATAAATACTATCTTTTCTATGGGCATATATATGTGTGATATATGTGTACACTCTCATGGATTTATCTATACAGGTATATTACTATTTATATTCATATTTTTCCATTTTCTATAAATTTCAAACTATTTCATACTATTTTCTTATTTATCACCCAGTCTGATTTTCATAAAAACCCAGTCGAGTAAAAAAACATATCTTCCTTTTTTCGTTTGACATTTGAAGGAAATGAATCACAGAATGAAGGAACTTAGGGTGACAGATTCTGGTTAGTGGTAAACCTAGGACTAAAACACAGTCCCTTAACTCCCAATACAGTATTTTTTTTTAAATAATAGGCCAAAATTTTATTTCTAAATCATAATATATAGGCAACTCTGGATTACAATTTCCATTGACTATTTTTAAATCAGAAGAAACAGAATTGAGATGAAAAACCTTATCAAAATTTTTTCTATATACAGTATAGTAATAGCTGCATCAAAAATATTCCTGGAGATGGGCGCCTGGGTGGCTCAGTTGGTTGGGCGGCTGCCGTCAGCTCAGGTCATGATCCTGGAGACCCGGGATCGAGTCCCACATCGGGCTCCTAGCTTCACAGGGAGTCCGCTTCTCACTCTGACCTTCTCCCTTCTCATGCTCTCTCTCACTCTCTCTCTTTCTCTAATAAATAAATAAATAAAATCTTTAAAAAAAAAATATTCCTGGAGAGAAATATATTCAAAAAGGTTTTTTTCACCTATGATGTGGATTATAGATCCATACTACTGGTAAGGCAGTGCCTATTTAATGAGTTTTATGATCATGAAAATTACTTCCATGTCATCTGCACACGGCAAGGATTTGTGGACACATATGCAGAAAAGCTAACAACTTTCTATATGAATATTTTAATTATATTCGCAATCATGCAGATAAATAATAAAAAGTATTTCTTTTACGGGCACCTGAGTGACTCAGTGGGTTAAAGCCTCTGCCTTCCGCTCAGGTCATGATCTCAAGGTCCTGGGATGAGCCCTGCATTGGGCTCTCTGCTCAGCGAAGAGCCTGCTTCCCCTCTTCTCTCTCCCTGCCTCTCTGCCTACTTGTGATCTCTCTCTCTCTGTCAAATAAATAAATAAAATCTTTAAAAAAAAAAAGAAGAATTATACTCAATAATGGGTGTATTTAAAGTAGTTTTGAGGGTACCTGGGTGCCTTAGTCCTTAAGCATCTGCCTTCGGCTCAGGTCATGATCCCAGGGTCCTGGGATTGAGTCCAGCATTGGGCTCCCTGCTCTGCGGGAAGCCTGCTTCTCCCTCTCCCACTTCCCCTGCTTGTGTTCCCTATCTCTCAAATTCATTCCATCCTGGGGAGAGGTCCAGTGTTAAGACTTGAGGTTGTCACCTCCAGCTGCCATTACCCAAAATAAATGTCTCCCTTTCTCTTTTACAAAAAAAAAAAAAAAAAATCACTCCATCCTGAATGCAGTTTTAGGTTTATTAGGTTACAGGTCTTCCTATTATATTGTCATCACTTGGTTTTTGCCTTCTCTAAACTCAATTTTTTCTTCCCTTTTTTTTTTAAATCCATTCCTATTTCTTATTTGCTCATTTTTTACTGTCTTGATTTTTGAACCCACATACCTTAAAGCAAGTGATTCTCCAACTGGTTTGGAATTTTATGCCACATGTTTCTGAAGGATACTGGCTAATGCTTAGTGATCCAGAGCAAGTTAGCAACCTCTTTAGACCTATAGGGTTAGCAATGCTCACAGATGCCTTTGGTTATTACTGGAAGGCCTAGGGCAAAGGCAGAGGAGAAGAAAAAAGGGAGAATCAAGGGAGTGGGGAGAAAGGAATGGGAGTAAAGGAACACAGGGTTGGAGAGAAGAAGGTACAGGAAGTAGAGTGGTAGAGAGCCACAAAAATAGCCTCAAGGATATCCTTTACCAAACACTGCCTGAGGGTGTTCTAACACTGAAAAGACTGCGGCCAGGCCTCTTTGTTCACCAATGGCTTTTTCTGCCTTAATTATGATGTTGGTATGTATATACAGACACAGCAAATATTCCCACTTTTGAGATTTAACCATATCCACAATGGTTATCTGTTATGTATTGTGTCTCTGTTATATATTCTGTATCTTGGAGATAGCAACATTTCATAGGAAATGTTAACAAGCTGCATAATAGTCTGTTGAATGTTTTATATTGAGATGTTAGATGTTTTTTATTGGGGTGTGTGTGTGTGTGTGTGTGTGTGTGTGTGTGTGTGAAATAGCTGAAAACACCACTATTTCTAAACGAAAGAATAAATATCAGATGATAATTTTATGTAAAATTTCTTTGGTAGATTCTACGGTATCAGGCTCTTTTAAGGCTCATGTAGGCTAATCACTTTTTTTGGCAACTAGAAAAGCTAAGAGCAAGAGTTTCTTTTTATTGAGCTGTTGCTATCTCATGCAGAAATCACAGAACAACATTCTGTATGAGAATAATTCTGCCTCAAATGATTTATTTTCTCACTTTCTCCTTCTTTATATCACCAAGAATGTAAAAAATAAACTTTCTTTTCCCTTTGGTAGTTCATTTGCTAAAGTTGTCTATTTTATTCTGGAAGTAAGAATTCTTTTTCATTTTATAGTAACCTTATATGGCTACCAATTATAAGTTCAAAACAGAACTGACATTTTAGTTGGAGAACAAGAAACAAGAGGAGCCAATGAGGCTATTAGAAGACAGAAATAATTTTCTTTCTGGACAATATTCATTATAATAAGCACCGTAGATGGAATAAATTTGAAAGAAAAAATCATAAGAGCCACCAGGGATTTGTTACTCATGTTTTCAGAAATGCTCTAATTTACTGAAATAAAACTGAATGAGATGCATCCAAGATAGTATCCCTGAGAAAGAATACACTAGTAGGAATTAATCTCTCCACCACTTCACTTACATAGAATAGGAGAGTAACAATTCCGATAAATGTTAATCTTTTTTTCAGAGATGGTCTAAGGAAATGTGTTTATAATAATGATAGTGATAATAATAGTTACCATTATCAAACATTTTATAAAATAATTATTGAGTGCTTGTTTTTGGTGCCAGATACTTTACTAAGGCTTTCTAGGGTCTCATTCAATCCTCGCAACAACTTGTTGGGTTAAGTATTATTGTAATTATCATCATTTTACAAATGAGACAACTGAAGCTGAAAAAGTTTAAGTAATGTATACTTAATACTCATAGTTATAAAGATCAAACTGGTACTGGGACCCAGATCACTCTTACTTTGCTTTTCAAAGCCCATAACCATAACCATAGCCATTTGCTTATAGCCTCCAATACAAAAAGATACTGCTAAAAAATAGTGATGGAACATGGGGAAACTAATGAATATATTTAATTATAAAAATGAAATTATTTTAATGGCTGGATAGAGTAAGAACAATAACAAACAAGTAAGAGACTCCTTGAAGTACCATTAAAAAGGAATTGGCCTTTTTAATAGCTTCGATAAGCTGGAAAATGTTTTTAGATATTTCTTCAATGATATCAGCCCTAAGTTAATAATCAATAATAGTTTCTAAATAATTCCATTGCATTTTCATTTTGGGTTCTTAAATTAGACTTTAAGTAGGTAATTGCTATTTAATATCTGCTTTTAACCTTTATGCAATCTCAGGGAACTCCAAAAAGGTATGAGCTGCTAGTACCATCTGGGTTTCAGAGCTTTGAAATTCAGCTCGTCCAGGGAATTAGAGGTTTTCCTTGTGCTTGCTTCTTATGAAGCCCTTATTGATGTTGAGTTTAAAACAGAAGAAAAGTCCACCCTACATGATCCCTGTATTGGGAATCTGCTCTTCTTTCTTGGACCACATAGATGTTTTTAACTAGAAAAAATGGAAACTTCCGGACCAAGACTGTCTGCTACCTGGTATGTGTAGAGGTCAAAAGAATAAATTATGGAACAGTATTTCTATCAATTTCTACATATTTATTTGTTAACAAACATTTTTCAAGTAACGACAGTACTTTCACTGAAAAGTTTTAATCCAGATGTTTTTTGTGAATAAAATTATTTTGAAAACTAAGCAGGAAAAGAATGTAAAACTCACTGGGTGCCTAGACTGAGCCAAAAATCTGAAAAACAAAAAACAAAAAACAAACCCCAAAAAACCAACAACACACAGTGTGAATAGGATGATCCTCAAAAAATCCTAAGATACTTACCTCGGACAGCATAGCCATCTTTTACTGATGCTGGAAAGGGGGGTAGGTTGTCTTTTGCATATACATCTTGAGCAAGGACTCGCCCCATTCCATCTGAAAAAAGAGAAAATAAGAAAAATGTTGATTTTGAGAGCAATGGGTTAAACGGACAGTAATAAACAAAGTGGGTAAATGCCTGTCTGACAAGGCTAATATATGCGCTCAGTCAGAGCTCCTGATTTCTATCCCAAAGAGTTGGGAGACAGAAGAAAGAGATGTATCCTTGTGCCTGAAATGAAAGATTAGATTCAGTTAATTAATAGTTATGCTTCAGAGATTATTTGAATATGAGCAGCTACACGGTCATCAAAGATGTGTTCAATTTGTTGTGTCCTTAATCTTTAACAACCCAAATATGACTTTCTTTAAAAAGCCAGTTCTTTTTTTTTGGTATTTATTTTTATTTATTATTTTTTAAATTAACATAAAATGTATTATTTGCCCCCGGGGTACAGGTCTGTAAATCATCAGGCTTACACATTTCACAGCACTCACCATAGCACATACCCTCTCCAATGTCCATAACTCAGCCACCCTATCCTTCCCCCCTAACCCCCAGCCACCCTCAGTTTGTTTCGTGAGTATAAGAGTCTCTTAGGTTTGTCTCCCTCCCTATCCCATCTTGTTTTATTTTTCCTCCATTCCCACAAGCCCTCGCCCTGCCTCTCAAATTCTTCAGAGAGATCATATAATTGGCTAAAAAGCCAATTCTTGAACATTTTCATATTTGTTGATCCAGTAATTTCACTTCTAGAGAGCTATCCTAAGAAAACAGATAAGACTTTATGCACATGTTTATTTTAGTTGTTTACATTAGTGAGAAAAGTAAAGAAATAAAAAGATCAATAATATAGAAATTTAAGTAGACAATGATTTATCCTTATGATAAAATATTATGCAGGTTAAAGCAATACTTATGAAGAATATTCATCGACCAGGAAAATTCTTATGACACATATTTAAAAAACATACAGAACTGCACATGTAGTGTATAACCTTTACTATGTTAAGATAGATGTGTACATGTTACTAGAAAAAGATGAGAAGGGCATTTATGAAAATATAAAGCATTTGTTATTTTAGTATGTTAGAATTATGTATGCTTTTTATTCACTTTGCTATACTTTTCTGAAAATTTCCAAGTTTTTATAATGATAAAATGTCATTTTTATATTAAGAAAGGTTTTTTTTTTCCTTAAGAAAAGTAAAGGAATTTTAGCCTTTGATCTTGGCTTTATTAACCTAAAAAAATGAGTGGTTACAAATAAGCAGAGGGGCAGTAACCTGTCTTGTGAAATGACTATTCAAACCACTCTGGATAATAATCATTTTCAGCTAGAGCTTAGGAATTTGAACTAGTGCCAACAAGAATAAAAGTTTCAAGAGTCATGACTAATTCCTTAAATCTTCTAGTCAGAATCTATCTTTATTATATTATTATTTTTATTTCAAAGAGGCAAAATAATAATAAGTAGGAGGTGGAGAAGGAAGAGGTGGAGGAAAAAAAATCGAGATTGTCTCCAAAGACTGTAAGTAATACAGGACTTGATTTACAGGAGATGTTCGTATAATTAGAAAACTCCATTGTTTCCAGAGCTAGATGGGTGTCTTTTGTTTGTTTGTTTGTTTTGGCTTTGTCCTTCTTTTCACCTAAGGCCTCTGATTTCCAGATTCAAGCACCTAGAAGTAAGTGCAGAGAGATTTTTAATTTTGTACTCTGATCCATAGTGACAGTGATACTCTTTCCTTTTAGGGAGGTGATAGCTGAATTGGAAGGGAGAACTTCTTAGCAGTTTCTAGCTTCAGATAGTCCTAGAAGGTTGTAGCTATTCTGGAGCCATCCTGGAGCTATGGACTGATATTTAGTAAAAGCAGGGAAGTGGTGAAACCAGAGTTTAGTTTGGATTCACTTATACAATATTAACTGCCAAATGAACCTGAAGCTCTAAGGTAGTCCCTGATGGTGGGCCCCATGGCATTTTCCCAGGATCACAGTAAACTTCCCTGGGTGGCTCCTTGCCTGGAACCAATCTGCCCTGGCATGGTTCATGAAAATGTAAACTCTACCCTAGCTCAGATCCTAAGAGAATGGGTTTGCTGGGATTTTGAATAGCTCATTAATAGTAAGAGTTAATAATCAAAGATAGCGCAAGGAAATTAAGAAGTATAAACGTCAAGGTACAAAATAACTGGTTTTCCTGGGTCTTCAGCATAATCATGGGAGCCAATTCTTCACAATAAATCTCATCATTTTTATATAATCATGTATGTGTGTGTGTATATATATATATATTCATGTATATATATATAATCATGTATGTGTGTATATATATATATTCTGTCTCTTTGCAGAACCCTAATACAAATTGAATAGAATAGAGGGTTCAGAAATAAACTTTTGTGTATAATATGGTCAAATGGTCTTCAATAAGGGTCAAATGATATTCAGTGGTAAAAGGACAGTCTTTTCAACAAATGGTGTTGGTGTTGGGAAAACCGGACATTCACATGCAAAAGAATGAAGTTGGACCCTTACCTTATGCCATATATAAAAATTAACTCAAAATGCATTAAATAACTAAATATTAAACCTAAAACTATAACATTCTTAGAAGAAAAGATACAGGAAAACTTTATGACATTGGATTTGGCAATGATTTTTTTTATAATGGTGATGAATAAATAAAATTTTTTCCTTATTTTTTTGAGTATTTTCTGATTTTATAACATTTCTCTAACAATGTAAATGGGCCTCAGTTTTTTTAAAGTTTTTATTTTAATTCCAGTTAGTTAACATACAGTGTAATATTAGTTTCAGGTGTACAATATAGTGATTCAATACTTCCATACATCACCGATGCTTATCACAACAAGTGTACTTCTTAATCTCCTTCACCTATTTAACCCATCTCACCAACCACTTCCCTTCTGGTAGCCATCTAGTTTTTTCTCTCTAGTTAAGAGTCTGTTTCTTGATTTTGGTAATGATTCCTTCAGTATGACACCGAAGGCACAGCCAACTAAAGCAAACATAGACAAATAGGACCACATCAAACTTAAAAACTTTTGTGTATCACTCCTGGGTATTTACCCTCAAAATACAAAAACACTAACTCAAAGGGATACATGTACCCCTATGTTTATTGCAGCATTATTTACAATAGACAAATTATGCAAGCAGCCTGTGTCTACTGACAGATGAATGGATAAAGAAGATATGGTGTATCTTCTTACCATATCTTGTGTAGAGAACATACCTATCATGTATAGAGAACAAACTGAAGGTTACTAGAGGGGAGGTGGGTGGAGAGATGGGGGAAATAGGTGATGGGGATTAAAGAGTACACTTATGATGAGCACTGAGTGAATCACTATGTTGTACACTTGAAACTAATACAATACTATAAGTTGTATGTTAGCTATACTGGAATTAAATAAAAGACCTAAAAAAAGATTACATAGGAAAAAAAACTGCATTAGAGAACACAAACAACAGAGTGAAAAGGCAATCTATGGAATGGGAGAATATAGTTGCAAATCATATATCTGATAAACAGTTAATGTCCTGAATATATAAAGAGCTCCTGTAACTCAATAACAAAAAGATCAAATAATTCAATTAAAAATGGGCAAAAAATCTGAACAGATGTTTCTCCAAAAATGATATGCAAATAATCAACAACATATGAGAAAATGCTCAACATCATTAATCATTAGAGAAATGTAAATCAAAACCACAATGAGATATCATTTCATACCTATTAGGATGGTTACTATCAAAAAAACAAAATAACAAGTGTTGGGGAGATGTGGAGAAATTAGAACCCTTGTACACTCTTGGTAGGACTGTAAAATAGTGCAACCACCATGGAAAATCATAAGAATTTTCCTCAAAAAATTTAAAATAGAAATACAATATATTCATCAATTCTACTTCTGGGTTTGTATCCAAAAGAACTGAAAGCAGGAGCAAGATGGCAGAGAAGTAGGAGGTTGAGATAGAGTCGGATCCCAGAAGTTCATCTGGATAGTTATCAAATCATTCTAAAAGCCAGCATACTCAACAGGAGAGAGAAGAGAGGAAGAAGAGCAATTCTAGGAGCAGAAAATCGACCACCTTCCGAAAGGTAGGATTTTTGGAAAAGTGAATCCAAAGCGCCGGGAAGAGAAACCGCGGGGTGGGGGGTGGGGGGTTCCCTGCAGCCGCAGAGCCGCAGAGCCCAAAGTCGGAACTTTTAGAGTCTGCTCCGCTGATGGACATCGCTCCAGAGGCTAAGCTGGAAGTTTAGCCCTCATGGGAACAGTGTGGTTCCAGGACCTGTGAAGTCACAAAGAGACCGGGGGTGTCTGAGTGCGGCAGAGCTCCCAGATATCGGGTTGGAGAAGCCGGCGGCAGAGAAAGAGCCACGCAGTGCGTTTTCAACTGGGGCTTACCCTAGATCGTGGCCGTGGCTCTTCGAGCGGCGCATTCCGGAGAGAACCCCCTCCTTCCTCCTCGGGGAGGAGTGGCGCTGGAGCGCGCAGCAGGAATCTGCTGGGGTTGGAGACTCCAGACGGGGCCGTGCGCCAGAGATAGAAATGCACTGCCACCAGTGGCTGAGCTCAGAGCCTGGGTGGGGACGAGCGGGGACTCCAGCGCTCAGCTCCTCTGGCCGGAGACTGGGAGCTGCCATTTTCATTCCCAGCCTCCAGGGCGGTACGGAAAGCGCTCAGGGAACAAAGACTCCCAAGAGCGAACCTGAGCGAATTGCTTGGCCCGTCCCTGGGCAAGGGCGGGGCAATTCTGCCTTGGGCAAAGACATTTGAGAACCAAGTTCAAAAGGTCCCTTCCCAGGAGATCAGTGAGAATATCCAGTCAAGCCCAAGTTCATTAATCAGTGAAAACTGTGGAACTCCAGAGTATTCCCTCTCGCTCATCTATTCGTAGCTCGACAAAATGACAAGGCAGAAAAACTCACCACAAAAAAAAGAACAAGAGAGAGTACCAACGGCTAGAGATCTAGTTAATACAGACATCAGTAATATGTCAGAAATAGAGTCCAAAATGACAGTTATCAAGATGCTAGCTGGGCTCGAAAAAAGCATGGAAGAGATTAAAGAATCCCTTTCTGGAGAAATAAAATCCCTTTCGGGAGAAATAAAAGAAATAAAATCTAACCAAGATGAAATCAAAAAAGCTATTAATGAGGTTCAAACAAAAATGGAGGCTCTTAATGCTAGAATAAATGAGGAAGAAGAAAGAATTAGTGACATAGAAGACCAAATGACAAAGAATAAAGAAGGTGAGAAAAAGAGAGACAAACAACTATTGGACCACGAGGGAAGACTTTGAGAGATAAGTGATACCATAAGACACAACAATATTAGAATAAATGGGATTCCAGAAGAAGAAGAAAGAGAGAAAGGGGTGGAAGGTATATTGGAACAAATTATTGTGGAGAATTTCCCTAATCTGCTGAGGGGAAACAGCATCAAAATCCAGGAGGCACAGAGAACCCCCCTCAAAATCAATAAAAATAGGTCTACACCCCATCATCTAATAGTAAAACTTACAAGTCTTAGTGACAAAGAGAAAATCCTGAAAGCAGCTCGAGACAAGAAATCGCTAACATATAGAGGCAGGAATATTAGATTGGCAGCAGACCTATCCACAGAGGCCTGGCCGGCCAGAAAGGACTGGTATGATATATTCAGAGCACTAAACGAGAAAAATATGCAGCTAAGAATACTATACCCAGCTAGGCTGTCACTGAAAATAGATGGAAAGATAAAATCTTCCAGGACAAAGAAAAACTAAAGGAATTTGCGAACACCAAACCAGCCCTACAGGAAATATTGAAAGGGGTCCTCTAAGCAAAGAGAGAGCCTAAAAGGAACATAGACCAGAAAAGACGAGAGGCAATATACAGTTAACAGTCACCATACAGGCAATACAATGGCACTAAATTCATATCTGTCAATAGTTACCCTGAATGAAAACGGGCTAAATGCCCCAATCGAAAGACACAGAGTATCAGAATGGATAAAAAAACAAGACTCATGGATATGCTGTCTACAAGAAACTCATCCTGGCCCAAAGACACTTCCAGCTTTAAAGTGAGGGGGTGGAAAACAATTTACCATGCTAATGGAAATCAAAAGAAAGCTGGGGTGGCAATATTTACATCAGATAAATTAGATTTTAAGCCAAAGACTATAATAAGAGATGAGGAAAGACACTATATCATACTTAAAGGGACTGTCCAACAAGCAGATGTAATAATTGTAAATATCTATGCCCCTAACGTGGGAGCAGCCAATTATATAAACCAATTAATGACAAAGTCAAGGAAACACATCAACAATAATACAATAATAGTAGGGGACTTTAATACCCCTCCCCCCACTGAAATGGACAGCTCATCTAAACAAAAGATCAACAAGAAAATAAAGGCTCTAAATGATACACTGGACCAGATGGACGTCACAGATATATTCAGAATACACTTTCTTCTCTAGAGCACATGGAACATTCTCCAGAATAGATCACATCCTGGGACACAAATCAGGTCTCAATTGGTACCAAAAGATTGGGATCATTCCCTGCATATTTTCAGACCACAATGTCATGAAACTAGAACTCAGTCACAAGGGGAAAGTTATAAAGAACTCAAATACATGGAGGCTAAAGAGCATCCTACTAAAGAATGAATGGGTTAACCAGGGAATTAAAGAAGAATTAAAAAAAATCATGGAAACAAATAAAAATGAAAACACAACTGTTCAGAATCTCTGGGACACAGCAAAGGCAGTCTTGAGAGGAAAATATATAGCAATACAAGCCTTTCTCAAGAAACAAGAAAGATCTCAAATACATAACCTAACCCTACACCTCAAGGAGCTGGAGAAAGAACAACAAATAAAACCTAAACCCAGCAGAAGAAGAGAAATAATAAAGATCAGAGCAGAAATCAATGAAATAGAAACCAAAAGAGCAGTAGAACAAATCAACGAAACTAGGAGTTGGTTCTTTGAAAGAATTAACAAAATTGATAAATCCTTGGCCAGACTTATCAAAAAGAAAAGAGAAAGGACCCAAATTAATAAAATCATGAATGAAAAAGGAGAAATCACAACCAACACCAAAGAAATACAAACAATTATAAGAACATATTATGAGCAACTATACGCCAGCAAACTAGACAATCTGGAAGAAACGGATACATTCCTAGAGACACACAAACTACCAAAACTAAACCAGGAAGAAATAGAAAACCTGAATAGACCCATAACCAGTAAGGAGATTGAAACAGTCATCAAAAATCTCCCAATAAACAAGAGCCCAGGGCCAGATGGCTTCCCAGGGGAATTCTACCAAACATTTAAAGAAGAATTAATACCTATACTCCTGAAATTGTTCCAAAAAATAGAAATGAAAGGGAAACTTCCAAACTCATTTTATGAGGCCAACATTACCTTGATCCCCAAACCAGGCAAAGACCCCATCAAAAAGGAGAATTACAGAACAATATCCTTGATGAACATGGATGAAAAAATTCTCACCAAAATACTAGCCAAGAGGATCCAACAGTACATTAAAAGGATTATTCACCACGACCAAGTGGGATTTATTCCTGGGATGCAAGGTTGGTTCAACATTCGAAAATCAATCAACATAATATAATACATTAATAAAAGAAAGAACAAGAACCATATGATACTCTCAGTTGATGCTGAAAAAGCATTTGACAAAGTACAACATCCTTTCCTGATCAAAACTCTTCACAGTGTAGGCATAGAGGGCACATTCCTCAAAATCATCAAGCCATCTATGAAAAACCCACAGCGAATATTATTCTCAATGGGGAAAACCTGAGAGCTTTTCCCCTGAGATCAGGAACACGGCAGGGATGCCCACTATCCCCACTGCTGTTCAACATAGTCCTAGAAGTCCTAGCCTCAGCAATCAGACAACAAAAAGAAATAAAAGGCATCCAAATTGGCAAAGAAGAAGCCAAACTCTCACTCTTTGCAGATGGTATGATACTTTATGTGGAAAATCCAAAAAACTCCACTCCAAGACTGCTAGAACTCATACAGGAATTCAGTCAAGTGTCAGGATATAAAATTAATGCACAGAAATCAGTTGCATTCCTATACACCAACAGCAAAACAGAAGAAAGAGAAATTAAAGAGTAGATTCCATTTACAATTGCACCCAAAACCATAAGATACCTAGGAATAAACCTAACCAAAGAGGCAAAGAATCTGTACTCAGAAAACTACAAAGGGCTCATGAAAGAAATTGAGGAAGACACAAAGAAATGGAAAAACATTCCATGCTCATGGATTAGAAGAACAAATATTGTGAAAATGTCTATGCTACCTAAAGCAATCTATACATTTAGATTGTATATCAAAATACCTATCAATCCTATCAAAATACCATCAATTTATTTCAAAGAAATGGAACAAATAATCCTAAAATTTATATGGAACCAGAAAAGACTATGAATAGCCAGAGGAATGTTGAAAAAGAAAACCAAAGTCGGCGGCATCACAATTCCAGACTTCAAGCTTTATTACAAAGCTGTAAGCATCAAGACAGTGTGGTACTGGCACAAAAACAGACACATAGATCAATGGAACAGAATAGAGAGCCCAGAAATGGAACCTCAACTCTATGGTCAATTAATCTTTGACAAAGCAGGAAAGAATATTCAATGGGAAAAAGTCTCTTCAACAAATGGTGTTGGGAAAACTGGACAGCCACATGC
>CM052797.1:96995391-97026715 GCA_028533885.1 Nasua narica | reverse complement strand
AAGGAAACTGTCAACAGAACCAAAAGACAACTGAAAGAATGGGAGAAGATATTCGCAAATGATATATCAGATAAAGGATTAGTATCCAAAATCTATAAAGAACTTCTCAAACTCCACACTCAAAGAACAAATAATCCAATCAAGAAATGGGCAGAAGATATGAACAGACATTTCAGTAAAGAGGACATCCAAATGGCCAACAGACACATGAAAAAATGCTCAACATCACTCGGCATCAGAGAAATACAAATCAAAACCACAGTGAGAGACCACCTCACACCAGTCAGAATGGCTAAAATTAGCAAGTCAGGCAACGACAGATGTTGGTGAGGATGCGGAGAAAGGGGAACCCTCCTCCACTGTTGGTGGGAATGCAAGCTGGTACAACCACTCTGGAAAACTGTATGGAGGTTCCTCAAAATGCTGAAAATAGAGCTACCCTATGACCCAGCAATCGCACTACTGGGTATTTACCCTAAAGATACAAATGATCAGAATAGTGATATAGTGATCGGAAAGATATAGTGATCGGAAGGGTCACATGCACCCGAATGTTTATAGCAGCAATGTCCCCAATAGCCAAACTATGGAAAGAACCTAGATGTCCATCAACAGGTGAATGGATAAAGAAGAAGTGGTATATATATACAATGGAATACCATGCAGCCTTCAAGAGAAATGAAATCTTGCCATTTGCAACGACATGGTTGGAACTAGAGGGTATTATGCTAAGTGAAATAAGTCAGTCAGAGAAAGACAGTTATCACATGATCACTCTGATATGAAGAATTTGAGAGGCTGAGCAGGGGGTTATAGGGGGGTGGGGAAGAGAAATGAAACAAGATGGGATGGGGAAGGAGACAAACCATAAGAGACTCCTAAACTCACGAAACAAACTAAGGGTTGCTGGGAGGTGGGGGGGGGTAGGGTTATGGACATTGGGGAGGGTATGTGCTATTGCAAATGCTGTGAAATGTGTAAGCCTGATGATTCACACAGGGGCAAATAATATATTATATGTTAATAAAAAATTAAAAAGAAAGAACTGAAAGCACATCTCAAAGAGATATTTTCACGTCCATGTTCGTAGTAGCACTATTCATAATAGTCAGGAGGTGGAAGCAGCTTAAATGTTCATCGACAGATCAATGGATAAACAAAATGTGGTGTATGTATTTATATACTGTCACATGATACAACAAGGATGGACCTTGAAGACATAATGCTAAGGAAAATGAACCAGCCACAAAAAGACAAATACTGCATAATTCTACTTATATGAGGTATCTAAAGTAGTCAAATTCTGAGCAACAGGAAGCAGAATGGTGGTCACCAGGGGCTGGGATGAGGGGGAAAAGGGAGTTGTTTAATGGGTGTAGAGTATCACATATCCAGTATGAAAAAGTTATGGAGATAATGTTTCACAGCAGTGTGAATGTACTGAATGCCACAGAATTATACAATTAATAATGGTTAAGATGGTAAATTTTATGTTAATGGCTGCAATAAAACAAGGAATGAGGTACTGATACATGCTACAACATGGATGGATCTTGAAAATATCATGCTAAGTAGAAGGACCCAGTCACAAAAGATCACAGATATGATCCCATTATATGAAATGTTTAGAATAGGTAAATCTATAGTAGAAAGTACATTGGTAGTTACTTAGGGCTGGATGGGGGTGATTGGAGGGGATAGGAGAGGATAACAGCTAGTGAAGATGGGGTTTCTTTTGAATGATGAAAATGTTCTAAAATTGACTGTGGTGATGGTTGTACATATCTGTGAATATACGAAAAACCCCTGACTATACACTTTAAATGGGTGAATTAGATGATGAGTTATATCTCAATAAAGAATAAAGACAATAGATTAAAAATAAGAATATTTATCTTATTTCAACATATAACTATATTTAGAAGAAACAAGAAAAGTCGTTATTTGTAGCAAACATATATCACCTGGTTTTTATAGACCTTCAAATATCATGGAAAGAAAAATAAAACATTTCATCTGGAAAGAAAGAATTGCTTCACATTTGTTTATTAATATAAATTTAATAATATATATAATTAGCCAGTTAGGCGGTGTACCAAGAAGCTATGGTCCTGCTTTCAGAATCTGAAGAGATCATGTCCATTCTGTTTGATCCTCTACAACACAATATTCTCTAAGTTCTGTTTAATAAAAGATATATTAAATTTGATGATGATGATAACGATAAATGCATATTTCCTGGATTCTGTGGGGATAAAAAATCTTAAATGTAGGGGTATGTATCATTTGGGACCCTTGTCCATATATACAATTATGTGATCTCAAGAGGTAATAAGAAGAAAGAAATGGAAAAGACTGGTTGATGATTTACACTGTTTTGTGTAGTATGCTCACTCATGCTGCAAGAAGACAGTGCAGAGTGCTTCATCAAAGGTGATAGACTTTTTATGTTGTCAGCAAGATATTCATATACAAGTCAACTTCCACATGATGATAGTCATTAAATTCTCTACTCTTTGGAGTCTTAGCTTTTTTATACTGGGATGACTGTCTAAAAATATCTTCAGAAAGAGTCTTTATAGATTCAAATGGTTGACAATGGACATATATAGAAGGAAATCAAAAGAGAGAGCTATTTATTAAGTTGATTACGATTTCTAAGCATTGAATCCAAATGTCTTCTCTAAATGGTAAAAGTAAAATACTTAACTTGTTTGGTTGGTCATTTATTCTGGCCCAGATAATACTTTTTTCTTTTGTCTAAAGTAGGATGTTAGGATACTCAAGTGGGTTTTAGATATAAGATATATATATATATATATATATATATATATATATATATATATATTATATAAAAAACATGTTATATGTTTATAAACATATAAACAAAAAGTTCTTTCTATAGTTTGAGTAATTTAAACTTTTCTTTATTGGTAATTTCTTAATCACTGTCCTATAAATTGTCAAAAGCTCCACAGGAAATAAAAAGTTTTTAAAATCTAATTTCCATAATTTTGAACTACATATCCTAGTATCCTAAAAAAAATTCCTAACTTTTTCAACATTGGTTCTATATTAGGATAGTACAATGGTTATTAAAAGAGAAGTAATATGGAAGAAGTATTTTATAAAAAGAAAAAAAATGCATGATAAAATCAAGCTCCTCCTTAATGCCCATCACCCAGTTACTCCATCATCCCACCCCCTTCCTTTTGCAACTCTCAATTTGTTATGTACAACTACTGAATCACTGAACACTACATCAAAAACTAACAATGCACTATATGTTGGCTGATTGAATTAAAAAAAATAAAAAATAAATAAAATCAAGCTCCTACATATGATGCAAGAAGAAATAAATAACAAAAGGACCAACTATGACAATGACTTGAAAAATTATGATGATTTATCTCCATATGGCTAAAATCAAAGTAAGGAAATTAGTAAGGTATTATAGTTTCAAGGCTGCAATAGTATCACTGAATCACTCATGCTGTTTCCAAATGATAGCCAAAATGTTAATAGATGATTTTTTCTTTTAGCAAGTTAACCAAGAGTATCAAGATTCTGTAGAAAAAGAATTCCTAGAAACAGAAATATAAGATTTTTTTATTAACATATAATATCTTATTTGGCCCAGGGTACATGTCTGTGAATCATCAGGCTTACACATTTCACAGCACTTACCATAGCACATACCCTCCCCAATGTCCATAACCCAGTCACCCTATCCCTACCCCCCTACCTCCCAGCCACCCTCAGGTTGTTTCATGAGTTTAGGAGTCTCTTATAGTTTGTCTCCTTCCCCATCCTATCTTGTTTCATTTCCCACCCCCACCGCCCACCCCCCGCCCTGCCTCTCAAATTCTTCGTATCAGAGAGATTATGCGATAATTGTCTTTCTCTGATTGACTCAAGAAATATAAGATTTTTAACCATTTAAATAAGTTATGTTTTCAGAAAAACTGAATTAAAGTTTTAAAATTTATTGCAAATCTATTCTATTCTCATACACATTCAGATACATTACAAAAAGCATTGTCGATCTGACTTGCTTACTATGCTTTTGTCTCACAATTAAATGAAAGACTGGTTTTCCCTGGTGCTAGCCCATGCTGCTTGGGGTAAGTTAACAGCTTGCCAGGAGAAAAGTCTTTATCTGACAAAACAGTCAAGAAGGTAACTACAGTGGTGCCTGGGTGGCTCAGTTGTTAAGCAGCTGCCTTTGGCTCAGGTCATGATCCCAGAATTCTGGGATGAGCCCCGCATTGGGCTTCCTCCCTCTCCCATTCCCCCTGCTTGTGTTCTCTCTTTCACTGTCTCACTCTCTGTCGAATAAATACATAAAATCTTAAAAAAAAAAAAAAAAAAGGTAACTACTGCATACTGGATGCTCTAATGCAGAAGTTAATCAATTCAAACTTAAAAAAAAAGCTATTGTCAAGTTTTATTCCTGACAATTCTCTAGCTGGTGATGGCAAATCTTTTACTTCCACTTAAGTTTTAAGTTTATTTTTTCATTTGTACTAATTTTCTTTCCCATACTTTGGAAAATCTTTTTTTTTTTTAAATATTTTATTTATTTATTTGACAGAGGGAGAGAGATCACAAGTAGGCAGAAAGGCAGGCAGAGAGAGAGAGGGGGAAGCAGGCTCCCCGCTGAGCAGAAGAGCCGGATGCAGGGTTTGATCCCAGGACCCTGAGATCTTGACCTGAGCCGAATGCAGAGGCTTTAACCCACTGAGCCACCCAGGCGCCCCCATACTTTGGAAAATCTTATATATTTACATGAATTTTCATAATTCTACTAATATAACATTCATTAAGAATATACAGAAATGAGTTATAACTTCTAAAAATTTGACAGCTTTCAGATTTTGATCACTGTGGAATCAAGTATTTTGATGTTTCCTTCTTAAAAATTTTCTTTTTGTTCCATTTTAACTGAAACATTTTTCTATTACCTGTATTCTGAGTCCTAACTTAATGGTATTGATGTAGACTATGGCACTTCAAAATAGATACCGAAAAAGATTGCTAAATAAATTATGCACTAAAGTATGTATATTTAAAATGTGAAAAGATAATGAAGTATCTAAAAAGAATGGAAAACTAAGAATCATATTTAAAGACTGTATCTTGTTTTAACCTCAGATATATTCAATAAAAGCTGTGTAAATTAATTTAAAAATCATATTAAAATTCTTTCTAAGATTTTTTGGTTAAAAATGAGTTATTTTGGGGGCCCCTGGGCGGCTCAGTAGGTTGAGCATCAAGCCCTACATCAGGCTCTCTGCTTAGCAGCAAGTGTCTTCTTCCTCTCCCTCTGTGCTATGTGACCTGTCTCACTCTCTCTCTCAAATAAATAAATAAATAAGTAAATAAAATCTTTTAAAAATAAACAAATAAATATGAGTTATTTTCTATCAAAATTGTTTAAAGTGAGATATATTTATAATACGCTTTATTTAGGAAAAGGGGATACATATATGGAGATATATGATGGTATACACAGAAACAAGTATGAAATAGGAAGATTAGTCTACCTGCTTGCAACATAGGAATAAATAGGCCAGTGTTATAAGTCGGATTCCTATGTGAGTTACTCAATTATATAATTATAAAAATAACTCCCCCACACAAAGAGGCTTTGTATGTATTGTGATAATAGCACACATGTGGTATATCCACAATATCAGGTAAGGGGGGAAGCACATATACAGAGAATAGACTGGTAATATAATCATAATCTTTGGATATGAAAAATGGCATAATTCTCTAGACATTGTGATTACATACACACATACACATATGTACATGCACATAAAAACACATCACAAATATATAGATTGGGATATTTATATTTGAGGAATGCAGGGAGAAATATGAAGGGAATGATGTAATCAGAAGCATAAATAGAATTTAATGAGATGTATTCATTTTAGAGGTGTAATGAAGTTAATGGACTAAATAGAGGAGACTATCTGAAGGGATTTATGAATGAATTCAAATAGCCACACTGATAGAAAAACCTAAAGCAAATGCCAGCATAGACCAATCCCCAGGAGATATGTGCAGGTAAATAGGAGGATCATCCTAGGTGAAAACCTTACTGGACTGGAGATAGAAACTGGAGGCAGTAATTTGGATAATAAAAATACATGATTTCACTTGAAATATTTGAATAACTATCTCGATTTTCTGCTTTAATTTTGTAAAGCTCAACCAGAGATAAGCAGAAAAACAGTGAAAACTGTTGCTTAGGTAAATTTTCTAATGAGATAGGGAGCATAGGCCTGAATGACTTGGGTAGGTGGAATGTAAATCTGGTTACAACAAAATGCATAGGGGTCCAGAGATTGTTAACATGGATCAACAAATGCACCTGAGCCAAGGAATTCTTGTTTTGACTTTGTAATTTACAAGTGCTTGTCCTAAGCCCTCAATCTTAGAATCCCAACATGGAGAAGGAAGGAAAGGGAATCAGCTACTAAATTCCAAATATGACAGCTTTATAAAAACTTGATGATTAACATAAACTATTTCTTTTAATAGTACTTCATAACGACCTTACTGGGTAGACATTATTTCCATTTTTAATATATGAGGGAAATGGTATTGGGAAAGGTTAAGTAGCTACTTAAAAACTAAAGCAAGGCAAAAAGTATGTCTGATGGCAAAGCTCCTTCCCGTATACCTTACTTCCTTTTTCCTTATTTTCTGACAGCCTCTGAATTGTTAGGAGGAGTTAATGAATTCCTAGCATGACTTGTGAACCACTTTGGTGAGAATCTCCTATGGCTTAGAATCAGGAGCTTCTGCACTTCTTCTAGAGGGCAGTGAATTTCTGCTTTAGATTACTGCCTGGAAATAGGCAGTTATTAAGTTAGACAGTTAGTCAGCTAACTATTAAGTTAGACACTGGGAGAAGTCCTTTTGCTATGGTCAGTAATCTAAAAGATTCTCATAGGAAACTAGTTCTCATAGGAAAGCTTAAAGGTTCCTTGACTAGAATTATGTAAGTCCTTTGTAGAGAAACCAAGAACCCAAGTCAGAGATACTGAAATCTTTGGTCATTTTAATCTTAAATAAGAAAGCCTAGTGCTTGTCTAAAATAATGCTAATTATTGTCTAAAATAATGCTAATCTAATCTAAAATAATGCTCCTAAGAAAGCAGAATTCTTTCTATTGAAAGATCAAGTTTTTCCAGTGTTAACTGAAAGAGATTGGGAATTCCAGGGATGGTGCCAGAATATTTTAATCTGCCTTACAGTAAGTAGTTGGTGCTGACCAAATGTGAAGTTATAATTTATTCATGTCATGCATTTTACAAACAAAGAGGATGAATTGTATATGGTAGTCTAACAAAAACTATCATCTATTGTTACGCCAGGTACGCTTCTTCTAAGAAACCAAAGGAAGGTCATTTATCATCAGTGGAGCACTTGCTCCTTAAAGGCCTTGCTTGCAGATAGGAGCTAAAAATAGTACATATGCTAAAGAATAGACCACAGACAATAGAAAATTCATCTGTAGCCCAAACAGATTAAAACAAACAAACAAACAAACAGTACACACACATGCACATCTAGACACTTGTTTTAGAGTAATTTTCATGCTGATTTGAGATGTAGTGTACTATCATGGAATGAACAGCAGACTAGGAGTCAAGAATTCTAGGTCATCCTTGGTTTTAATCATAAGCATGTGTCCAACTTTAAGAACATTATTACACATCTTTGGTTTCCAATTCCCTCATCTTTAAAGTAAGAGAGACTACTTGATCTCCCAATTACCTTCTTTCTTTAATATTCTAAGTATTTCATGTATTATACTCTAAAATTCCTTCATAGAGTTACCCTATGTCTCTGATCTTGACAGCAATCTCTTCCAGCATTTCTGTACATGTTTATCCTTAGTTTTCTGGAATTATTGTTGATTCTTCTCAGACATAAAAATTTCTTTTAGAGATGTTACAGTTCCAAACTGCTTCATAGATTCAGTGGTTCTGGACATTTCTTAGGAAACATGGGCTCTCCTTATGGGCTTCTCTAATTGTAGGTGTCAGAGAATTTTACAGGCAAAATACTTAGGATTTTAGAAAACCGTAAAGGATTTTCAGTCTCCCCTTTCCCTTTCCCTATACTTTTTCTATTCAGTGACTGAAGGATGAAATTCAATATTTAGAGGTACATCTAGCAGAAATAAAAATGAACTGTGAAGGTTCTGGATTGAAGGTCAAATCAGCTACAACATTCCCTTAAGCCAAAGCCTAATCCATAGTAAGGCCTTAACTCTCTTCAATTCTGTGAAGGCTGACACAGGTGAGAAAGCTGCAGAAGAAAAGTTTGAAGCTAACAAGAGACTGGGTCATGAGGTTTAAGGAAAGAAGTCATATCCATAATATCAAAGTGCATGGTGAAGCAGCAGGTGCTGATGGAGAAGCTGCAGCAAGTTATCCAGAAGATCTGGCTAAGATAATTAAGGAAGGTGGTTGCATTAAGCAAGAGGTTTTCAGTGTAGATGAAACAGCCTTCTACTGGAAGGAGATGCCATCTGGAACTTTCATAGTTAGAGAGGAGAAGTCAATGCTTGGCTTCAAAGCTTCAAAGGACAGCCTAACTCTCTTGTGAGAGGCTAACACAGCTGGTGACTTTCAGTGGAAAGCAGTACTCATTAACTATTCTAAAAATCCTAGGTCCCTTAAGAATTATGCTAAATCTACTCTGCATATGCTATATAAATCAAACAACAAAGATTGGATGACAGCACATTGGTTTATAACATGGAATAACATGAGTATTGTAAACCCACTCTTAAGAGCTACTGAAAATAAAGATTCCTTTCTGCTTTATCTGCTTATCAATGACCTTACTGCTCATTACTAACTGCAAAGTTAACTGAAAACCTTTTGGAAAGAATTCATATCTCAATGCCCCAAGAACATTTGTGATTTGTGGGAAGAGGTCAAAATATTAACATTAACAGGAGTTTAGAAGAAGTTGATTTAAACCCTCTTGGATGACTTGGAGGAGTTTGAGACTTCAGTGGAAGATGTAACTGGAGATGTGGTGAAGATAGTAAGAGAATTAGAAAAATTAGAAGTAGAACTTGAAAATATGACTAATTTGCTGCAATCTCATAAAAAACTTTACCTTATAAGGAATTGCTTCTTATGGATGAGCAAAGAAAGTGCTTTCTTGAGATGGAATCTACTCCCGGTAAAAAAGTTGTGAAGGTTATTGAAATGACAACAAAGGCTTAGAATATTATATAAACTTATCTAATAAAGCAATGCAGGATGAGAGGATTGACTCCAGTTTTAAAAGAAGTTCTGCTGTAGGTAAAACACTATCAAACAGCATAACATACTACAGAGAAATTGTTCGTGAAAGGAAGAGTCCATTGATGCAGCAAACTTAATTGCTGTCTTAAGAAATTGCTATAGCCCCCATAATCTTCAGCAGCCACCACCCTCATCAGTAGGCAGCCATCAACACTGAGGCAAGACCCTCTGCCAGCAAAAGGATTGTGATTCACTGAAAGTGCAAATGATGGTTAGCATTTTTTAGCACTAAAGTATTTTTTAAAAATTTTTATTTAAATTCTAGTTAATTAATATATAATGTAATAGTAGCTTCAGGAGAGCAGCATTTTTTAGAAAAATATTTTATTTATTTGAGAGAGAAAGAGTGCACGAGAGAAAGCACAAGTTAGGAAGGGGCAGAGGTAGAAGCAGACTCCTCACTGAGCAGGGAATCTGACGTGGGGCTCAATCCCAGGACCCTGGGTTTATCTGAGTGGAAGGCTGATGCCCCACTCACTGAGCCACCCAGGGGTCCCAGTAAAGTATTTTTTAATTACAGTACGTACTTTCTTTTTTAGACATAATGTTATTGCACATTTAACAGAGTTTGTATAGCATAAGCATAATTTTTATATGTAGTGGAAAACTGAAAATTCATTTACTTGCTTTTTTGCAATATTTACTTCGTATTGTGGTAGTCTGGAACACCTGCAATATCTCTGAGGTATGTCTGTATTTGGGCATCAAATTGGAGAATGGATTGGAAGGATGCTAACTGGGAGAAGTGAATCTATTATAATTATCTGGGAAGTTAATAATAAAGATCTGAATTAAATCAATAGCAGTAGGGATGGAGAACAAGGGATGGATTCCAGAGGATGTAGAAGAAACACATAGAGGTGAAGAAAATGTTTAGTATTGATCATGTTAAATTTACTAGCAGCAGGTATACATTTGGTGTATGAGTCTGGAGCTCAGGAAAGGTCTGGGAAGTGATATAGGAACTAGAAATCGCATAATATTTGAAACATCTGAGGTTATCTGAAGTAAATGTGTAAGATCTGGAAAGGGCCAAAAATGAAAACTCTAAAGAAAGTTTACATTCAAGGAATTGAAAAAGGAAAGCAAGCCTATAAGAGCCAATAAAGGAGACAAATGCCACATTATCTACCTCTCTCCTGTACTATAGTGAGATCCATGGGGTAAGAGTTTCATTTTATTCATCTTTTATATCTGGGATCCAACATAGTACTTGACATTTAGTAGATGTTTAGTAAATATTTGTTGAACAAACTGAATACGATTCTATATATGGGATTGTTTTTTAAATACCTAACTAAAGAGCTTGGAAAGTTTAATTATAATACCCTTTTGCCATAAAAATTGAGCTTGATATAACTCAAAGGTTGAATGCAAACTTCTCTATTATTTCTCAACATCACGGGTGGAAACACTTGACAAGGAAGGTAACCATCCATGAAGAGATTGCTTACTTATGAGTGGAAAGTGATTTAATGAACAAATGAAGAGGAAACAGGCACATGAAGGGAAAAGAGAATCCATCTCACAGCATTTTTTTTCCTAAAAGAAAAATAAAAATGGCCATTTTCAATTCTGTTTTTTCCTTAGAGGAACTGAGATTTCTATCTAAATGTGACTTTGGCATACACAGTAAGATCATCCAAGGGACTGATGTTAAGGGAAACTACCCTAAAATTATCATAAGCCTGAGATAGTTAACTTATTTTTATAATAAGTAAAGTATTACTTAAACTTTTTTCCAAATTAAGTTTATATCATATTTTCTGAAAATGTCTCGGTATTGATATAAAAATATCTGAACATTTTGTTTTTAATAATATAAAGAAACCCATTTCATTGTAATTGCTTTCTGAAATCACATAGTTAATTGCTGAATAATTCCCCACTCTAATTTTTAAAACTTTATTTCCTTTAATGAGGCGTGAAAGAAAAGTGAAAGAAAGTGAAAGAAAAGATTTCAGCCTACTGATATACATATACCAAGAAGAAGATAAGTCAAAGATGTATAGCTGTATAAAAACAACTTTTGTCTATGTAAGGTCAGGGACCAAAGAGCCAGAATTGGGCATTTAATATTTCATTAGTTTTTGACTTCTTTTAAAAATAGTTTTATTTATTTACCTAATCTCTACACCCCACATGGGTCTCAAACTTATAATCCTAAGATCAAGAGTCACATGCTCCCCCAACTGAGCCATCCAGGTGCCCCATAGGTCTTTTAACATAATTTGTTATGTTTTCTAGAATTATTTTTTCTATTTTAATACTGAAAGAAGAGCACTATCATCTGGTAAAAAGAAGAATGTAAGTCTTGAGATTTAAACCTATTCTGCTGCTGCTATAAGTTTGAGTTTCCTTGCAGAAAAATTGTGGTGTTTGTGTACTCTCTAATGATCATTGAAGTTTGAATATTTTATGATCCATGCATAAAGCTTTTTATTTGTAAAATCAATCCTTTTGTGTTTATCTGCATAACAAAAACAATTAAGAAACCAAATTTTATTCAAATTGCACTAAAACATCTATGTTGAATTTTTAGAAAAGTAAATGTTTGATTAAAAACTGAAAACACAGAACACTACCTTTCCATTGTCTTTTCACAGGCTGGTCTCCATGTGAGACCAGGTCTCTATTAACCTAAGAGCTTATATGCATATTCAGGATACTAAATGAGAAGAACATGAAGCCAAGAATACTTTATCTAGCAAAGCTATCATTCAGAATGGATGGAGAGATAAAGAGCTTCTAGGATTGGCAGAAACTAAAAGAATATGTGACCACCAGGCCAGCCCTGCAAGAAATACTAAGGAGGGTTCTATAAAAGAAGAAAGACCCCAAGAGTAATATAGACCAGAAATTGAGAGAGAACCCTTAGAAACAGGGACTGTACAGACAACGGGATGGCAATAAATACATACCTTTCAGTAGTAACTCTCAATGTGAATGGCCTAAATGCTTCCATTAAATGGCACAGGGTTGCAGATTGGATACAGAGACAGAAGCAATCCATATGCTGTCTAGAACAGACTCATATTGAACCTAAACACACTTCCAGACTGAAAGTGAGGGGATGGAGAATCATTTACCATGCCAATGGACCTCAAAAGAATGCTAGGGTAGCAATTCTTATAACAGAAAATTAGAATTTAAATTAAAGACTGTAATAAGCAATCGGTGGGACACTATATCGTACTTAAAGGGTCTATCCAATAAGAATATCTAAGAAATGTAAATATCTATGCCCCTGACATGGGAGCAGCCAACTACATGAAGCCAACTGAACCAAAATAAAGAATCAGGTCAACAATAATACTTGAATAGTAGGAGACCTTAACACTCCACTTTCAGCTATAGATAGATCATCTAAGCAAAAGGTCAACAAAGAAACAAGAGCTTTGAATGACACCCTGGACCAGAGGGACCTCATAGATATATACAGAACATTCCACCCTAAAACAACAGAAAACTCATTCTTCTCAAATGCACATGAACTTTCTCCAGAACAGACCACATACTGGGTCACAAATCAGGTCTCAACTGATATCAAAAGACTGAGATTATCCCCTTCGTATTCTCAGACCACAATCCTTTAAATGGAATTTAATCCTTAAATTGGAATTCAATCACAAGAAAAAATTTGGAAGGAATTCAAATACTTGGAAGCTTCTCATTGAAAATGAGAAGATGGATAAAGCAGAAAAACTAAGGTCAGACTGGCTGCTCAGTGATCAATGGATAAATTAATATGGTTTTTACATTTTACATTTAAAAAGATGTTTTCTACAAAGGAAAACATGATTACAAGACACATTTATTATTTCCCATTTCTGACAAAAAGGACAGCAGTGGACATAGAGTTAACTACTTTCCTCACTCAGGGCTGATAATCCTTTCTTTCTTTTTTCTTTAAGATTTATTTTATTTATTTAAAGTCCTTTTTAAAAAATGATTCTTTTATTTATTTGAGAGAGAGAAAGAGTATGGGTAGGGGCAGAGGGAGACAGAATCCCCAAACAAACTCCCCACTGACTATGGAGCCCTATGTGGGGCTTGATTCCAGGACCCTGAGATTATGACCTTAGCAGAAATCAAGAGCTGGACACTTAACTGAGTCACCCAGGTGCCCCTATTTTTTGAGAGAGACAGAGCATGAGCAGAAGAGGGAGTGGGGGAGAGAATCTCAAGCAGACTCCATGCTGAGCATGGAGCCTGAGGCAAGGCTTGATCTCATGACCCTGAGATCATGACCTGAGCTGAAACCAAGGATTGAATACTCAACCAACGGTGCCACCCAGCCAGCCCTGATAATCTTTTCTTTAGTTTAGAGTATTGGTACGTTGACAGAGAGGGTAAAAACAGTTGATTATTTTTCTTCCTTTTTTTTTTTTTCTTAATGAAGAGAAAGTTTTATAGGTGCTTTACTCTCTAATACCATTAAGATTGATCTTAGAGTTGAGTAGAAATAAAGCAAAAATAATGATAGTAATTGTGATAATGGTTAATATGGTTTATAACCTTTCTCCTTTAAAAAAACCATGTATTTATATTATATGAATCTTACTTGGAAAAAAATGAAAAGAAAAGGCAATGGGCAAATATAATAGTACCTCGGTAGTTGATGATTTCTGTCCCAAGCACCGGAGTCATCTCCAGGACTGTGATGAAGGCTTTGTCCATAGATGTTAGAGGAAAAGGAGACATGCGGTGTCTTCTAGCCACCTTGGTGATATCAACAGCACTGTGACCTAAACAGGAAGATAATTAACTGCTGAAACAGTGATCACAAAGTGGGAATGTTTTATAAATATCATTAGTTCTCATTTTCATACGTCTGTAAATGCATATTACAAGGTAGGAAATTTTCTCCTCCTTCCAAAATGTAGCCTGCTTTGGTGGAACATTAAATCAGGTCATCAGTGTTACATTATGTGTCAAAACTTGGTGAAATTTAATCATGTTATTAGATAATCCTTTTGAGTACTTACTATGCATTGTGGCACTGTTCTAATTAATCTTCACAACAACCTTATGGGGAGGCATTATTATTATCCTTATTTACAGATGAGGAAAGAGGGGTATATATATCTTGGCCTAAATTACAGAGCTAGTAATAGTAGAGACAGGACTCAAACCAGAGTAGCATGACTTCAGAGTTTATGTCCTCAACCACATACTAAATTGAACACTTAATGAGCTAGTTAGTAAAATGAAATATGCAAACCTGAATTTATTTAGGCTTTCATAAGAAATTTTCTTTTTCAAAAAGCCACAGGAAAAGATTATTTAGCTACTCACTCCTTATGCACCCTCCTTTATGGCATCAATATTACCCATACACTAAAACTCCTATTTCATATCTCCAATCCCAACCTCTACCTTTAACTCTAGATTTATATGTCGTCTAAGCAGCTGGTGGATAAGAATGTGCATCTCCAAACTTATAAATCATCCAACCTGCACTTGGATGTGCAACAGGTAATTGAATCTTAACATGTTCAAAATCAAACTCTTGATTCCCCCACCTTTCTGTCTTGCCCTTATGATGTTTTGTTTTCTTGCAATTTCTATCTCAGAAAATAGCAACTTGATTCTTCCAGTTATTAATTCAAATTCTTGGAAACATCCTTGATTCTTCTCTTTTTGTCAGAACCATATCTAAACTACCTTTGAAATATCTCTAGAATCTGACCATTACTTACCATCTCTGCAATTACTACAATAGTTGGATCCATCCTTTATTTCCTGGGAAACTGAATAGCCTCCTAACTGATCTCCCTGCTACTGTCCTTGTTTCACTATATTTTATTCTCCACAGTAGTTATGGTGATCCTTTTAAATTTTAAATTGGATTGTGCTAATCTTTGCTCATTACTCTCAATGACTTTCCATCTCACTCAGAATAAAATATTTGCTATGGCCTACAAAGTCCAACATATTATGGCCCCCACTATACTCATCATCTATCATTTCCCCTCTTGATCATTGTGCTCTAACCACACTGTTTTCTTGCTTGTCCTTGAGCATGAAAAATACATCTCTCCTCAGGGTCTTTGTACTCGGTATTTTGTCCACCTTGACATCTTTCCCTGGATATTATGGTTCCATCCATCTCTCGTTTCTTTCAGGTCATTGCTAAAATATCATCTCATCAGAGAGGACTTTGTTAAACATCCCATCTAGATTATTACCCACCATCATTGTCTATTCTTTTTATCCTTTCTTCGTGAATATATAACACACACACACATATATATGGACATTCATATCCACATGCCTATAATTTATATTATACATTTATATTCGTTTATAGCTTTCCCCTTTGTAGAATGTAAGCTCCATTGTATTTTTGCTTAATGTTATCTCCAGTATCTAGAACAGTATTTGGCACATAATAAGCAATAAAAATAAATATTTATTAAACTAATGAACCATTTAATGACAAAAGAGAACTTTTTTTTAATTAACATATAATGTATTATTTGCCCCAGGGTACATGTCTGTGAATCATCAGGCTTACACATTTCACAGCATTTACCATAGCACATATCCTCCCCAATGTCCATAACCCTACCCCCCATACCTCCCAGCCACCCTTAGTTTGTTTTGTGAGTTTAGGAGTCTCTTATGGTTTGTCTCCTTCCCCATCTCATCTTGTTTCATTTCTCTCCCCACCCCCCCATGGCACCCCGCCCTGCCTTTCAAATTCTTCATATCAGAGAGATCAGGGGATAATTGTCTTTCTTTGACTGACTTATTTCGCTTAGCATAATACCCTCTAGTTCCATCCATGTCTTTGCAAATGGCAAGATTTCGTTTCTCTTGATGGCTGCATAGTATTCCATTGTATATATATATGCCACTTCTTCTTTATCCATTCATCTGTTGATGGACATCAATAGTTTGGCTATTGTGGACATTGCTGCTGTAAACATTCGGGTGCATGTGCCCCTTCAGATCACTACATTTGTATCTTTAGGGTAAATACCCAGTAGTGCGATTGCTGGGTCGTAGAGTAGCTCTAATTTCTTTAATCTGCTTTATCATGATTGTATATATTCCTCAGTAGTCTGTAAGTTCCTAGTCATTGCAATTTATTAAGTTTAATATCTCTAACCCAACCCCAGCAGTTGCTTTGGACATATTCACTGAATTAACTTAAAGGTACCACCTAAAAGAGTTTCCATTCTAAGATGAATGATACTGTCATTAGTACTTGAAGAAAAAGACATAAAGATGTTATTGTTAGGACATTTCCCTCCCATGGGGAGTCATAAAATTACAAAATTTTCAAATCTTGAAGGGTCTTAGAGATTTAATGTTAAACATGAATAACATTTCTACTCAAAATTTGAATAAGTGGACACTTATAAAGGATTATATATATCATTTACTTAAAATTTGAAACATAAATTTGTTACTTTCACTGAAATCCCAACCTTGTCATTAAGTATCATGAAAACATATTGTCACAACTAGTGTAATTGGAGAAAATGATAGGGATAGGTGCTTCTGTTTTTTATTCAGGTTTATTGGTCGCAGATATGATATTTTCTAATATATGTTTTATTTTTTTATGGTGCAAATTGTTCATAACCTTATAAAAAGTGTCCTTTTAAAATGTTTAGTTTCTGAGGAGAAAATTGTACTTTTTAACTGAACAGTTTGTTGAATTGCTTTGTAATAAAATTTTTCTTATTAGAAAACTGGCTTGATTATCAGTGATACCCACATCTATTCAACAAATATTTATTGATTGCATTTTATGAGCCAGTTATGGTTAGGGACTTAGGATACAGAGTGAGATACAACCTGCCATGAAGAACATTATAGCTCAGCAGAAAGGAAAAATGGTAAATAAAAAAATAAGAGCAGGTGGGTATTAAACCACCTGATAATGGTTCTCTAAGTATAGATACTGCTGGTTTTCTCTCTCTCTCTCTCTCTAATTGGAAATTACAGTGTGAATATTTACCAGCCTGAAAAAATTTCCCAAAAATCTTTAAAAATAATTTTGCACCTTATTTATATATATATTTTAGAGCACCTACCACTTCTGTCTTATGTTATAGACATTTAAATATTTGTCTTACCTATGTTAGTCAATTGTAAACTCCTTGAAGGTAAACCCTATATCTTACTAAATTTTTGGCTTCCATTTTTTTTAAAGAAACATGATTTCAACTATTTTCTGATGTTGACAGTAGTGACTTACAAGAAGCTTCAAAGTGAAAGCTTCAGAAAATTTAAGAATAGTTATCTTTGACTTCTTTTATTTTATAAGTTATGATCCCAAAGCACTTTTATTTGTCCTGGGCATTAGAGAACTCAATCAGATAGGAAAAAGGATCAAGAATTGTTTTTCTCCACACCCCAGTCCTCTTGTTGATTCTGAGCCCAGAATAGAAATCTAATGGAAGAGAAAAAAAGTATGTACTTTTATGTCTTGAAGGTGAGGTGGATTATAACTGAGCAGCCAAATTTCACTGAATGGGCCATAAAATCCAGTTTGATAGAAGTAGAAAAGAAGGAAAGAATAATTTTTTTTAAGTAAGAAGGTTATAATAAAAGATAGTTTGTTTTTTGGATAAAAAAAAATCCAAAAATTAAAAAAAAAAAAATCCAAAAACTGAGAGAAAATTTGGATAGTTTTCCTATAAAGCGAAGATGATTTCATGGCCACAGATATATTCTGATAGCTACCTTACAAATAAATACCAATGGTCACAAAGAGAATCTTTGGGGGCATTAGCTCCATTCAACTCATGTATGCTACAAAACTAACATGTGAAAATATGTGTCCTATATAGAAGATTATAGTGTTCAAGGGAATATTTATTTTAACTTATAATAGTAAAATTAGTTGGTGATATATGGCTATCAATGATAATTTTTAGGCAGGGTAGCTACTTTGACAGAAATAAACTATAAAGTGCTGTATGTAGGATACGGGAATTTTTTTTTTTGAAGATTTATTTATTTACTTATTTGACAGAGAGAGAAATCACAAGTAGGCAGAGAGAGAGGGGGAAGCAGGCTCCCCGCTGAGCAGAGAGCCTGACGCGGGGCTGGATCCCAGGACCGTGAGACCATGACCCTAGCCAAAGGCAGAGGCTTCAACCCACTGAGCCACCCAGGCGCCCCAGGATACGGGATTTTTATATGGAAGTGGGCTGAGGATGGTGAAAGGAAGTCTAGACATCCCCTCCACTAGTAGGTATCTGAATTGAGCAAAGAAGAA
The DNA here is from genome assembly GCA_028533885.1 of Nasua narica. Classification (NCBI taxonomy): domain Eukaryota; kingdom Metazoa; phylum Chordata; class Mammalia; order Carnivora; family Procyonidae; genus Nasua; species Nasua narica. The sequence goes on along the minus strand of CM052797.1, from coordinate 97,008,127 downwards.
CAGGTTTGAATTATTATAATTCTAAATTGACAGCATTCTTCTGCAATGGGTTTAATTTTCTCAAGTAGACTTATAGGATTAAAGCAATTCTAAGTTAGCCACAGATTGGTGACCAGAAGGTTTCTCTTACAAATCTAAGTTTCTATAAGTAAAACTTAACTTGTTGGGGCACCTGGGCGGCTCAGTGAATTAAAGCCTCTGCCTTCGGTGACTCAGGTCATGATCTCAGGGTCCGGTGATCAAGATCCGCATTGGGCTCTTGGCTCAACGGGGAGCCTGCCTCCCCTGCCCCCCCCTTCTCTGCCTGCCTCTCTGCCTACTTGTGATCTCTCTCTCTCTCTCTGTTAAATAAATAAAATCTTAAACAAAACAAAACAAAAAAGAAAACTTAACTTGTCACTTTTATATTTCCTGGTGCATAAGTTCAGATGTGGGCTTGACTATATGTGAGCTTGGAATCTTTGCAGGTAAAGTACTCAAAATGTTACTGAGATTTTCTTTCTTCCGTGCAGGAGTTATAGCCATTAAAAGGACTATATAAGAAGTCAGTGTAAAAACAGTATGGATTCAATCAGGATTGCCATCATAAGGATATGTTTAAATACTAATGGCAATATCTGTGATGTACAAGGCCTTCAAAGGGGCATAGAAAGTACAAATGGATTCCTTTCTACTGAGTAGAGTATCTAAAGATCTTTGTTATATAGCAGTAATCTTTTTCTTATGTAATGGCCATTGTGAAATGAGTTATTTATACCAATGAAATTATTTTTCCCAATTCAAATGTATCCTTTTCAATCTGACAATTTTAAATATACAATGTTTCATCTTGGCTTGAAAATCTACTCTAAATTAGAAGTAAATAAAGAAAAGATGCTTTCAAATGATAGAATAGAAAATAATAGAAACAAGATATTCGTGCAGGTTCTTCTTGATTAAATTAAAATCCTCAAGAGGAAACTTTATTCCTCAAAACAACCAAACTGCCTACAGTGTAAATAATTATTAATTCTTTGTGTATACAGAATATCTTAAGGAAGAGGCTTCTTCTGTCCTATTAATAACATTGCCTTTCTTTATCATACTATTTGCAGCTTGAATTCCTTATATTTCTACTTTCTGAATCTTTGAGAGCAGCAAACCACCTAAAATAATGAATAGCTTTCCTAGGAAACCTAAAGAGTGAAAATGATCGTTTGTTCAGGTTAATTAGCTAGGATCTTTGGTAATTCAAAGGATGTGTGGTTCAGATATATAAGCATTTACTCTTTCATATCTCTCAAATTAAGAGAAATCAAGTTCAAAGCCTAAGAAAACACTGGCTGTCATAGAGTTTGTAGGCTTAAGACGATATGGCAGTTTGTGTATCTGAAAATAATTTCTCATATAGTTTTCAATTTAATAGTCTTAAATGTTTTTATACTTGTTTATCCTAAGATAATGAGCCTTACGGCCTTTCTGAAAAAACCTAGAAAACATGGCTGAAGAGACTGTGTTATTTTCTAGGGCATTATAAGAAATATTAAAGGAAAGTACTCTTAGGTTTTGTGCATCAAGATTATAAAATAGCATGGTCACGAAATGTTTGCTCTATAGTTTATATGCACAGTTCACTACTCATGGGATAAAATAAAATTCCTTCGAATAGTATATAAAACACTTCCTCGATTCCTTTTCAGCCTTATCACTCACTACTCCATTAGAAAATTAAAGATACTGTAGATATTAGAATATACATACTATTTCATATTTTCCTTTGCCTAGAATGAATTTTCTCTTATCTTCTTAAGAAATTATTATTCTTCCTTCACAACTTTCTTTAGTAGGGAAGTAATCAAATAATGATGGAATATGTCAAAAGGATCTTGGAGTCAACTTGAAGAGACTGTTTGGCCTCGGGCAATTTAAGCATCAAAGTAAATTAGGATAGTAGCATATAATGGAATCCATTTAATAAAATGACAGTAAGAATCTATGAACATACACTAATATAAATAAATAACTACATAAAATTCTTCCTTACAACAGACTGCTAACTGATAAATGAAAAAATGTTGGAATTAGAAAGTCACCACTTGGCAACTATCATAACAAGAATTGGTTCAGGCAAAAATCATCAATGAATAGTAAAACTAGAAGGTGAAAATATGAAGAACAACATATTTATATAGTTTTGCCATATAGTCCCATAAGATTCTTAATTACAAAGCAAAGTAGTAATTTTAGAGAGGAAAAACCTGGAAGACAGCATCTTAATCAAGTGACCGAAGTTAATATCACCGGTAATAGGATAAAATGATATCATGAACCTCTCTATATGATGTGTGAAGAAGGATACATCACATAAAGTATTTCGCATACATTTTTTTCACAGAAAATATTTCACATAAATATTTTTTACATAAAAAACATCACATGAAGTATTTCTTTTTTTTTTTAAAGATTATTTATTTATTTATTAGAGAGAGAGACTGAGAATGAGAGGAGAGAAGGTCAGAGGGAGAAGCAGACTTCCCACAGAGCCGGGAGTCCGATATGGGACTCGATCCCGGGACTCCGGGATCATGACCCGAGCCGAAGGCAGTCGCCCAACCAACTGAGCCACCCCGGCGCCCCACATGAAGTATTTCTAACAAAAATGCATAACCTGAATCATCAGGAAATATGATCAACAGGAAATCATCAGGAAATATCAGAAAAGTCTAAAATTGAGGAACATTCTATAAAGTAACTGACCTATGAACTTGAAAAATGTTAAGGTCATTAAAGACCAAAAAAAAAAAAAAAAAAAAAATTGAAGAGTTGCTCCAGATAAATGAGCCTAAAGGCACATGGTTGCTAAAAGTAATGCATGATTCTGGATTGGATCTCAGATCAGAAGGAGAAAATGTTCTTTCTTTTGCTATCAAGAATATTATTAGAAAAATTGACAAAATGTAATTTGAATAAGAATATATAACAGTAATACGGCAAGGTTTGTTTCCCGATTTTGGTGATTGTATTGAGGTCATATAAGAGAATATATTTTTTCTTTCTTTTCTCCTTTTTTTAAATAAAGGAAATATACATTGAAGTATTTGGAGGTAAAGAGGCATCATGTCTGCAATTTACCCACAAGCAATTCCAGGAAAATATGTATATTAATATATAGAGAGAAAGATAAAGCAATTGTGGCAAATGCTAACAGTTGAGGGAATTTGGTGAAAGATATACAAGCGTTCTTTGTACTATTCTTGCAACTTTTCTGAAGTTTGAAATTATTTAAAAATAAAAAAACAAAAAAAACTTCTTTCAATAATCTCTCCTTTATGAAGCAATATATGCCCATTCCTTTTCTTTCTTCTTCCTGCACTGAGGCACTACGAACTACTCTATCCTAGGATGCTCATTACATACTGTTTTAACTACATATCTTACAGTAATTATAATTATTTATATGTGTATATTTTCCTAACTAGATTTTCAGCTCTTTGAGAAAGGAAAAAGTGTCTTAATGTCAAAGCCTAAGGATGCTGTGCCCACAGTGGGCACATAGAAAATTTTTTTTGAATAAGGTCCTAAATGTTTGATTTTAATCACTCTAGAATATACAGCGTGACAGAGATGAGCTGAGAGATAAACACTATATACAAATTCAAACATTATTCTGGTAAATAATTTCAATGTTCTTTTTACTAAAATAGTCCATATTTAAAAATAATTACAAACATTTATTAACAATAAATTGAAACTAGGTTTTCTTCTCTTTATCATTTTGTTTAAAAGTGGTAAAAAGGTCAATGCAATAGGGAAATGAATAAAGAGAATAAAAAAATATTTTAATGGTGGTCAAGCAGTCAGGGAAATGAAAAGTTAGCTTTGGTTTCAATGTATGCACTACCTAAATAATTAACACTCTAAGTAAGTAACATTGTAAGTAAATACTTTTGGTTATCTTTAGATCAGGAGATTTATCTATAGAAAAATTATAAGACCAAAGGAGGAAAAAGTAATTTATTTCCCATGGTCAGGTGTGAACTGTCTTTATAGCTATCTTCCTTCCGCTTTTATTTTTAATTTGTCATATACAAGTAAGCTAAATATATAATATTAAAAATAAATAGATAAAATTAACTGAGAGTACAGGGTAAAAAGAGATGAAGTGAAAAAATGATATTAGATAAAATAGACTAGCTAAAGCAACACTAAAAAAGGAAAAAATTATTATTTTCATTTTTTAATTAACACAATGTATTATTTGTTTCAGGGGTACAGGTCTGTGATATTATTTTCATTTTTTAGAAAAGATTTTATTTATTTATTTGAGAGAGCATGTGTGTGCATGTGCATGGGCGAGAGGGGGGCAGGCAGAGAGAGAGGGAAAAGCAGACTCCCCACTGAGCAGGGAGCCCAATCATGACCTGAGCTGAAGGCAGATGCTTAACTGACTGAGCCACCCAGGCGCCCTAAGGATAGAATTATTTTTAAAAAACAGTAAGTAGGAGTCAAGTGCTAATACACCCAACAAAGGCAAACAAAGTCTTTTGAGTTGAGGTGGCTGCAGATGATCTGTAGTAATTTTTCATGACTGTCTTTATGGGACTGGACTTCACTACAGGTGTTCCTAAGGACTGAGGGCTCTTGAGGAAGGCCTCAAACCTTGATCCTTAGGTTCTTGCCCTTACTAGCTGCACTAGTGCTGTATACAGATAAAAAAAATGTAGGTACTGGCTATAGCTACTATGCCAAAAGACCAAGTTTCGACATAATCTTCCTCTTTCAGATACAATCTTTCCCTTTCTACCCTTTCACAAACTTTCATCAGATCTTTCTCCTCTTCACTTACACTATTGGTAACTACCTTCTGCTTTGCTGTCACTCTGGTTCAGGAATACAAACAAATATATCACCTGATCTGAAATCCCTTGGTTCATTCTTGTCCTGCTGTTGATTTCTGATTTTGTGCCCTTTTTGGGTCTCTGAACTTCAGCTTGCTTTGTTAGGCTGCTAGGACCACTTTTTTAAACCTAAATAGCCAAAAAGCTGAGAATTCTCTTATTCCCCAAAGAGGTTGTCGGGATATAATTTCAGAAGCATTAATATAAATGTTTGTATGTATATATGGGTATATGTATATATATATAATACATACACATATATAAACTTAAATATATTTTTGTTAGCTTCTATTTGGAATGTCTTCATAAGTGCCACTAGCATTAAAATGCAAAATGAGAATTGTTTTCTTCAGTAGGTCCTTGTTCTAAACATTCTTTAGACAATGGTAGAGAAAAAGTAATTTTTCTTTAGAAATCATAAGCTATTATATTTCTAAATATACTAACTAGTATAAAAAGATACTAACTAGTATCTTTTTTTTTTAAAGATTTATTTATTTATTTATTTATTTATTAGAGAGAGAGAGACTGAGAATGAGAGGGAAGAAGGTCAGAGGGAGAAGCAGACTTCCCGCAGAGCCGGGAGTCCGATACGGGACTCGATCCCGGGACTCCGGGATCATGACCTGAGCCGAAGGCAGTTGCTCAACCAACTGAGCCACCCAGGCGCCCCTAACTAGTATCTTTTAAAGCCCTTTCTGTACCCTGGGGCAAATAATACATTATATCTTAATTAAAAAAAAAAAAAGACCTTTCTAAGCATTAACTAACTAGTCTCTATAATGCCCTGGGGAAGTCATTTTTGTAGTTAGAAGAGTTTTTTGTAGTTAGAAGAGTTTTACCAGCTCATAAAAGCTGCATTTATCACAAAAGCCCTAGTTAATCTTCTCTAGATGGTGTTGTTTTTCATATTATTAGGTATAAGCACATAAGGCTTCAACTCCAGAATGTCTACCCTAGTTATTAGTTTTAATGACAGACTAATAAAAAACTAAATTTTGACTAATATCTTTTGTAAGATGTAAACATTGTTAAACATGATCATTAGGCATGTGGTAGATGTTAATTTGTATACTTGAGAAAGAAAATCTTAGAACAGGTGATCATTCAGGCAAATATGAAGACTGAGTCAGTGTTCTTGGTGAAAATAGAAATCTAGTTTTTAAGGTATTTTGTATATAAACAGAAACTATATAGTTTATTCTATATTTATTGGGCATTTGGTATGATACTCATCTTTTGATAGGCCTAAAAAGTGGGGTTAATTCACAACTAATTCTGCTGATATGAGGGCTATATTTTTTTTAAAAGTATAAATCACTGTATGACTATAACTATAGAATTAAAATACAATCCAATGTGTATACTGGAAGAAAATAATTATATGTGTTAGTAGCAATTATCTCTAAGTAGTAGGATGAGACTGATTTTTTTCCTTCTTACCTTTCTGTATTATTCAGGTTCTTGACAATAATCCTAAATCACTTAAAAATATTTAATAAATGTTTTAAAATTTATCCTAGGGATACAATTCAGACATGCTAGAGTAATGTGTTAGACTTTTCATGATCTGTCCTTTCTCTTTGACTTCATCCCTCTTTGCTCTTACATATACCCTTATTTCAGCTATAGCAAACTTAATAATTTCTAGTACACAGTATGATTTTTCTTCTCACACACCTGTCTTAACTGCTCTTCTACTTCCAGTCTAACTAGCAAACACCTGCTTATTTTTAAGACTATGAAGATAAAATATGAGTTATATCAGTATAGGATCTTATAATTCATGTTGCTCAAGTTAGAAATTGGTGGTCATTCTTGACTTACGTACCTTCCATATCTAGTTTCCAATCCTGTCAATTGTGATTCCTTAATATTCGAAAAAAAATCCTGTATTATTTTTCTATTTCTATCGCTCCAGTTTTAATTCAAGCTCTCATTAGATTCCTGCTTCTGATCTCACCAAGAATCAATCCATTCTTCACATAGTAGTAAATCTTCTTTCAAAATTTAAAATATGATCTTGTTATTCCACATTCAAGTTCCTTTACTGACCTTTACAATAAAATCCAAACCCATTAGCATGGCAATTAGGAGGTTTATCTGCAAAAACTATATGGCCAACTAGAGGTCATAATTTGGTAACTTTTCCAGCCTCTTATTTCCCTTATTCCCTTCCTCCTCCTCAAACTGCACCCCCTCCTCCATACAATGCTTGGTGCATAGTAAGCTCTTCATAAATGTTAGATATTTGAATTAAGGATGCCTGGGTGGCTCACTCAGTTAAGCATCCTACTCTAGATTTTGGCTCAGGTCATGATCTCAGGATTGTGAGATTGAGCCCTATGTCATTGGGCTCCAAAGCAGGTGTGGAACCTGCTTAAGATTTCCCCTCTCCCTCTCCTTCCTCCTCTCTGCTCCCCTCCCTAAAAAAAAGTTTGATATTTGCATTAATATTTTTAATTGTGTCATCATCTGAGATAGATTTAAATCCATGTGAAAAGAACAGTTTGAATAAAGCAGCTGCTTTTGCTCTCCCACATTTCTCTCTACTTTATTCTACCTTGCTCTGTGCCCCAAAGGGCTAGCATTTATGGATAGAACCAATAGAATCCTTATACCTGTGACTTCTGCTTGAGTGCTGGTTGGCAGTGGTTATGTTCCTTTAATAAAAACACTTAGCTGAGGCAGGCCTCTCTAACAGACTTATTTTAGACAATTATTCCCTTCCTTGGCTCCTTGAGGTTTAAGGGTAGCAACAGTTTCCTGCCGTTGAGAGTCCTCAAAGTTTCTTTAACTTATCTTGCTTTTCCTTAACCCTGGCTACTCTGTTGTAACTAGTTCCTTTATTAAATTCTCTCTGTTTGAGTGTGGCATTTGACTCCTGCCAGGACTAAGTGATACAGCAGCCAAGGTGAGACTGGACACAATATGTTTAGGGAGAAATGTAGAGATGGATATTGGTAGAGCACTTGGTTCCTAATGGGGATCAGAGGGAGTTGAGGCTAGAAAAGTAACTAAAACCTTTAAAGCCCTTGAGTGCTAGGCTTTGGAGATTGAACTTTATCACGTTCAACTGGAAAACATTTGCATAATTTTATCATGTGAGCCAACATTTTGAAGTTTTTTTTGTTGTTCTTTTAATTGTTATGTTAGCCATCATAGAGTTCATCATTAGTTTTTGATGTAGTGTCTCATGATTCATTCTTTGCACATTACAAACTGCATATAACAATTATTGCTCTAGGCAATAAGAGTGACACATATAAAGATTTCTTGTAGACAACAAGTTCTACCACAGAAAGGTTGAAAAATTAGCTCAACATCACATGTCTAAATAGATAGCAGGTCTATGAAAATGAAAAGACCAAATGTCCAGATTTTGCCTGGGGTGCTTTCTCCTGTATCACACTAGGGGGACTTTCTTTCCTTCAACTTCATTTACTAAATATAAATTGAATACTTTTCCTATATAAGACACTTCATTAAACACTAGGGAGTAATGCTGAGGTAAATAAGATGAGATTCCTATTTCTCACACAGTGTTTTAAGGAAAAACAAACCTGTAAATGCTTATGTTTTAATGTTAAAACAAAAAACTATGTATGATAATGCAGAAAAGGAAATAACTAATTCTGATGGCACAAATGGTAAAGTTCCGCAGAGGAGGTGACACCTGAGCTTTAAACAATAGAAAAAGGGAGGAACATTTGAAACAGAATTAACAAAATAATAGAGATTTGAAAGTACTTTTAGAGAGAATGAGGAATCACCTAATGATGCTGGAGGTGGAGAGGATAAACTATAAGGTATAAAGGTGGCCATTTCAGTTAAGGATAGGATTTGAAAAGGATTTATACTGTAGAAAATGGAGAGCTATTCAAGATTTTTCATACAGAAGTGATACATATTTAAAAAGGCAATACTTGACTGATGGTAGCTTGCAAGGAAGAGAAACTGCAGTCTGCAAGTAAGAGAGTCTGCAGTCAGGCAGAACAGTTAGTATGCTACTACAATCTTAAGTTAGAGACAAAGAAGGCCTTACCTATTATAATAGGCACTGGAAAAAGACTAGGAGAGCCATAATAAATGGTTCTATGACTAACCATGCTTTGGGAAAGAGGGGTAAATATTATGATGAAAGTGAAGTTTAGTTATGAGGATAAGTGGAAATGACATTAACTAAGATAGCAATAAAGGGACAATTTGGAGGGAAGAGTAGTTAATTTGGTTCTGATGAGGGAAATGTGAGATCCCAGTAGAACATCAAGGAGTGATTTCGGGGACGCCTGGGTGGCTCAGTGGGTTAAGCCTCTGCCTTCGGCTCAGGTCATGATCTCAGGGTCCTGGGATAGGCCCTGCATCGGGCTCTCTGCTCAGTGGGGAGCCTGCATCCCCGTCTTTCTCTGCCTGCCTCTTTGCCTACTTGTGATCTCTCTCTCTCTCTGTCAAATAAATAAATAAAATCTTAAAAAAAAAAAAAAAGGAGTGATTCCGGTACATAACAACAAGAGGAGTTTGGAGCTTGGGAGAAAAGGGTTTTTTCACCTTGTGTGATTGAAATTCTATACCTATGGAACAGTAACACCCCATTTCCTCCTCCTTCCAGCCCCTGGAAACCACCATTTTGTTTTCTGATTCTATGAGTTTGATTATTTTAGATACCTTAGACAAGTTATGTTGTATGACAGGATTTCCTTCTTTTTTAAAGGCTGAGCTGGGTAATAGTTCATTATATAAATGTGTTCACTCATCCGTTGATGGACATTTAGGCTGCAGAAACTATTGTGAATAATGCTGCAATGGACATGGATATGCAAATATCTCTTTGAGATCTTGCTCTCAGGTCTTTAGGATATATACTCAGAAGTAGGACTGCTGGATCATACTGCAGTTTTATTGTTAATCTTTTGAGGTGCTTCCTACAGTTCCATAGTACTTGCGCCATTTTACAATCCCATGAATAGTACACAAGGGTTTCAATTTCTCCACATCTTTACCAACACTTATTTGTTTTTTGGGGGGGGTTTGTTTGTTTTTTTAGTAGTGGTAGCTTTGATTTGCATTTCCCTTATAATTAGTGATATTGAGCATCCTTTCACACGTTCAGTGGCATTTGTGTATCTTTGGAAAAATGTATATTCAAGTCTTTTGCCCACTTTTTACTTGCTTTTTGTTGTTGTTGAATTGTAGGAATTCCTTCCATATCCCAGAGATTAACTCATTATCTGATATATGGTGTGCAAATATTTTGTCCCATTCTATGGGTTGCTTTTTCATTCTGTTGTGTATTTTCCTAGGCAGAAGTTTTAAAATTTAATGTAGTCCCATTTATCTATATTTATTTTAGTTGTTGTTTTTGTGTCATATCATTGCCCATTCGAATATCATGAGGCTTTCCCCTTATGTTTTCTTCTAGTTTTGTAGCTTCATATAAAGTTATAAAGCTTTTATATATATAGCTTTTATAGCTACAGTTTTATGTTTAGATCTTTGATCTATTTTGAGTTAATTTTGTTATATGGTATAAGATTAAGTGTCCATCTTTAATTTTTTTGCATGTGGATATCCAGTTTTCCCAACACCACTTGTTGAATAGACTATCCTTTCCCTATTGTGTAGTTTTGATGCCCTTGGCAAAGATCATTCGACCATATATGTGACAGTTTATGTCTGGGCTTTCTATTCTGTTCCATTTGTCTATACGTTTGCTTTTATGCCAGAACCACACTGTTTTGATTAATGTGTCTTTGTAGTATGTTTGAAATCAGAAAATATGAGGCCTGCAGGTTTGTTTTGCTCAAGACTATTTTAAAGTCCTTTGATTTTCTTTTACTGAATTTTATTTATTTATTTATTTATTAAAGATTTTATTTATTTATTTGACAGAGAGAGACAGAGAGAGAGAGATCACAAGTAGGCAGAGAGGCAGGCGGGGGGGCGGAGGGGAAGCAGGCTCCTCACTGAGCAGAGAGCCTGATGTAGGGCTCGATCCCAGAACTCTGGGATCATGACCTGAGCCAAAGGCAGAGGCTTAACCTTCTGAGCCACCCAGGTGCCCCTTTTTACTGAATTTTAAAATGGTTTTTCTATTTCTGAAAAAAATGTTGGGATTTTGATAGGGATTGCACTGAATATTTAGACTGCTTTAGGTAATATGAATATTAACAATATTAAGTCTTCTAATTTATGAACAAGGTGATGTTATTTCTTTCAGCAATATTTTATAGTTTCAGTGTACAAGTCTTTTGCCTCCTTGTTTAATTTATTCCTGAGTATTTTATTTTTTGATACTATTGAAATGGGTTGTTTTCTTAATTCCTTCTGGATTGCTCATTGTTAATATATAGAAACAACTGATTTTTGATTATTGAGTTTATATTCTGCAACCTTGCTGAATTCTTTCATTCTGAGAGTTGTGTGTGTGTGTGTGTGTAATCTTTAGGGTTTTCTACATATGAGACTCTGTCTTGTGTGAACAGAGATCATTTTACTTCTTCCTTTCTAGCTTGGATGACCTTTTTTTTTTGCTTTTCTTGCCTCAGAGCTCTGACTAGAACTTCCAGTATCATACTGAATAGAAGTGGTGAAAGTGGGTACTCCTGCCTTGTTTGTGAATAAAGGAAAACTTTTCAGTTTTCTACTGTTGTGCATAATATACCTGTGGGCTTTTTATATGTAATTTTTATGTTGAGATAATTCCCTTCTATTCCTATTTGGTGAGTGTTTTTACCAAGAAATGACATTGAATTTTGTCAAATGCTTTTTCTGTATCTATTAAGATGATCATGTGGTTTTTGCTCTTTTGTTTTGTTGATGTGGTATATTCTGTTTATTGACTTTTGTATGTTGAACCATCCTTGCATTCCAGGAATAAATCTCACTTGATCATGGTGTATAATCTTTTTAATGTGCTGTTGAATTTCGTTTTCTAGTATTTTGCTGAGGATTTTTGCATCTACATTCATAAGAGATACTGGTCTGTAGTTTTCTCATAATATTGTTTGGCTCAGGGTAATGATAGCCTCAGAAAATGAGTTAATAAGTGTTCCCTCTTCTTTAGTATCTTGGAAGAGTCTGAGAACTGCAATGAATTCTTCTTTAATTGTTTGGCAGAATTCTACAGTGAAGTCATCTGGTTCTGGGCTTCTTGGTGGAAAGCTTTTGGTTACTGATTCAATCTCCTTACTAGTTGTTAGGTCTGTTTGGATTTTCTGTTTCTCTATGATTCAGTCTTGGTAGAATGTATGTTTCTAGAAGTTTATCCATTTCTTCTAGGCTTTGCAACTTGCTAGAATATAATTATTCAAAGTAGTCTCATAATCTTTTTAAAAATTTTTGTGGCATCAGTTGTAATGTATTCTTTTTCATTTCTAATTTTAGTAATTGAGTCTTTTATTCTCAGTCTAGCTAAGGGTTTGTCAAATTATCTAGTTCTTTAAAATAACAACTCTTTGTTTTGTTGATTTCTATTGCTTTTTTGATTCTCTCATTTATTTCTGCTCTAATATTTACTATTTTCTTCCTTCTGCTAACTTGGAGATTAGTTCTTTTTTTTCTCTAATTCTTTGAAATGTAGTTAGGTTGTTGATTTCAGATCTTTCTTCTCTTTTAATGTAAGCATTTACTGTTATAAACTTCCCTGTATTATTGCTTTTGCTGCATCCCATAAGTTTTAGTGCTTTGTTTTGGTTTTCATTAGTCTTAAGATATTTTCTAATTTCCTTGTAATTTCTTCTTTAACTCATTGGTTGTTCAAGAATGTGATTTCCAGACTAGACAATCTGGAAGAAATGGATGCATTCCTAGAGACACACAAACTACCAAAACTGAACCAGGAAGAAATAGAAAACCTGAAT
>CM052797.1:96963788-96994891 GCA_028533885.1 Nasua narica | reverse complement strand
CAGCAATGTCCCCAATAGCCAAACTATGGAAAGAACCTAGATGTCCATCAACAGATGAATGGATAAAGAAGAAGTGGTATATATATTCAATGGAATACTATGCAGCCATCAAGAGAAACAAAATCTTGCCATTTGCAACTATGTGGATGGAACTAGAGGGTATTATGCTAAGCGAAATAAGTCAGTCAGAGAAAGACAATTATCACATGATCACTCTGATATGAAGAATTTGAGAGGCAGGTCAGGGGGTTATGGGGGGGTGGGGAAGAGAAATGAAACAAGATGGGATGGGGAAGGAGACAAACTATAAGAGACTCCTAAACTCATGAAACAAACTAAGGGTGGCTAGGAGGTGGGGGGGGCGGGTAGGGATATGGACATTGGGGAGTGTACGTGCTATGGCAAATGCTGTGAAATGTGTAAGCCTGATAATTCACAGACATTTACCCTGGAGTAAATAATACATTATATGTTAATAAAAAAAGAAAAAGAAAAAGCACCATAAACAAGAGTGAGGTTTGTGATACAGGTTTAAATCAATCCCTTTTCCATTGATAACATTCTCTTGTGATTTAGATCATCCTTTACTAGGTACAGAGAGGAAGACACCCTTATAAATGGAGTTTTTCTTTTCTTGAGCAATTAGCAACTTTTTTTTATTACATTCATAGGCACTGTATAGTGCATAATTAGTCCTTGATGCAGTGTTCAGTGATTCATTAGTTAAGTATAATACCCAGTGCTCATCACAGCATGTGCCCTCCTCAATAGTTAAAAAAAAATGGAGATTTCTTTTATAAATATGAATTTTCTTTACCAAAGAGTAACTTCCATTCAGTTTTCAGAATGTCTATGTCTGCTGTTTCTCAAAATAATCAGCTCAAATAATCTTTATGCTAAAAAGGCATATTTTGGGCTGACATATTCTACTCCCCTTATGTGCCACCCCCAAAACATGACATATTGATTATTTTCAGTTAAAGTTCTTAAGAAACAGCCAGTTCCACAATTTGGCTATTGTGGACATTGCTGCTGTGAACATTGGGGTAATATGGCCCTTCTTTTCACTACATCTGTATCTTTGGAGTACATACCCAGTAGTGCAATTGCTGGGTCATAGGGTAGCTCTATTTTTAATTTTTTGAGGAACCTCCACACTGTTTTCCAAAGTGGCTGTACCAACTTGTATTCCCACCAACAATGTAAGAGGGTTCCCCTTTCTCCACAACCTCTCCAACATTTGTTTCTTGCCTTGTCAATTTTTGCTGTTCTAACTCGTGTAAGGTGGTATCTCAGTGAGGTTTTGATTTGGATTTCACTGATGGCTAATGATGATGAACATTTTTTCATGTGTCTGTTAGCCATTTGTATGTCTTCTTTTGAGAAGTGTCTGTTCATGTCTTCTGCCCATTTTTTGACTTGATTATTTGTTTTCTGTGTGTGGAGTTTGAGAAGTTCCTTATGGAGCTGAGATGCCCTTCAACAGATAAATGGATAGATGTGGTCCATATATACAATGGAATATTACTCAGCCATCAGAAAGGATGAATACCCAACTTTTGCATCAACATGGATGGGGCTGGAGGAGCTTATGCTAAGTGAAATAAGTTAGCAGAGAAAGTCAGTTATCATATGGTTTCACTTATTTGTGGAACATAAGGAATAGCATGGAGGACATTAGGAGAAGGAAGGGAAAAATGAAGGGGGCGTGGAATCGGAGTAGGAGATGAACCATGAGAGACTATGGACTCCGAGAAACAAACTGAGGGTTTGAAAGGGGAGTGGTGTGGAGGGACAGATTAGCCTGGTGATGGATATTAAGGAGGACACAGAGTGCATGGAACACTGGGTGTTATATGCAAACAACGATTCATGGAACACTACATTAAAAACTAATGATGTACTGTATGGTGACTAACGTAACATTAAAAAAAGAAGAAGAAGAAAGAAAGAAGCCAGGGGGAAAAAAAGAAAAGAAAGAAGAAACAGTCAGTTCAAGAAGGACATTCCCCAGAAAAGAGGAAATAAGTCTCCCAAGTGAAAGATACCCTCCCTATACCAGAAGAGGAGAAAGCATCCATACTACCAGAGACAGAGATTTTAGCTCCAAGAAAACGACATACACAAACCTGATTTATTCACTAATTTACTCCCTCTAGTCCACACTCCTTTGTCTTGTCAGTTCTTCGCAGATTTATTGAGATTTATTGTTTCTTTTTTTAATGAATAGGTGGTTTTATTTTTATTTTTTTATTCTGTTATGTTAGTCACCATACAGTACATCATTAGTTTTTGATGTAGTGTCCCATGATTCATTGTTTGTGTAGAACACCCAGTGCTCCATGCAATCCGTGTCCTCCTTAATACCCATCACCAGGCTCATCCATCTCCCCACCCTCCATCCCTTCTAAAACCCTCTGTTTGTTTCCTGGAGTCCATTGCCTCTCATGGTTCGTCTCCCACTCCGATTTCTCCCCTTTCATTTTTCCCTTCTCCAAATGTCCTCCATGCTATTCCACAAATAAGTGAAACCACATGATAACTGACTTTCTCTGTTTGATTTATTTCTTGTTTCTTTGTCTAAGAGATATAAAAATTGAATGCTTTGGTCACTTCTTTGAGCCTTATTTCTATGGTGCTCCTGTACATACAAAATCAATTTTTTTCCTCCTGTTAATCTGTCTTATGCCAATTTAATTACTAGACCAGCCAAAGAACCCAGAAGAAAAGAAAGTTTTTATTGCCTATAGCATATTCTGCTACCCTTAAATGAAAACCAAAGAGAATATTCAATCTAGTTAAAAACTCAGTATCTTACAACTTTATGTTTAATGAAAGCCAATGTGACTTTCTTCCAGAAGTGCCAGGAAATGATAATAATTGCAAATGCTCAATAATTCAAGATTTTATATTATTGACTATAACCATCTTTTAGGCTCTAGTTCATAAAACTTAGGGTTTTTTTTTAACTTTCTATTCAAATACTTTACCTAATGTTACTTGATCTTACTTAATAGAGCTGTCAAAATTACAGAAGTCAACATTCTATGTTACAGATCCAGAGTATCATCCAAACAAGAGTAACAACAACAAATATAGTAATAGCTAATGCTCATATACCATTCACTCTGGGCCAGATACTCTTCTAAATCAAACACTCATATATATTATCTCACTTTCTTCATAACAACTCTGTGAAATAGGTATTTCTGTTATTCTCATTTTATACGTAAGAAAATAAATACCTAAAAGAGATTAAAACTTACCCAGTGTTATACAGCTAATAATGATAGAACCAAGATTAAAATCCAGGCAGTCTGGCTCTGGAATGCTACTCCCCAAACTACCTTTCATACCAGTTTTCCTTCACTCCTATATCCACATGATTATTGGAGTGGTTCTTATTACTAAGAGAAATAGTCAAGAACAAAAAGGCAATGAAAATTCAAGGACAGGTTAGGAATGCAGTGATTGCCACTGGTAAGTTAGAAAGATAGGGTCATTTAATGGTGTACAAAGAAATGAATTTGGAAGTCAGGAGGGCTGTTTCATTATGAGTTTACTGTACAAACTACAGCCGATAACAACCCCTGCTTTCTCTTCTCTAGACTGAAGATAAATTACTCTGTAAAGTAGTTAAATATTCATCTAAAGATTGGGAAGTGGTGTCAAGAATAATGTGAAATCACTACCAGTCAAGAACTATTTTATTCAGCTTTGTTATGTTTATATAATTAGGTAATATATATTTCTCATATTTATCATGATCAACATCAAAATTCTCAGAACAAACATCAACTCAGAAATATTATTGGTACCAAAGGATGACCAGTCTGGGATTTACACATTTTCTAGAAATCATTGAGAATGAATCGATTTAGAATTAAAGCTTTATGGATAATACATTAAGAATATTCACCATCGATACTCAAATTTGTATCCCTTTGAATCATAGTGATAACCAGTTCTGTTCTTAGTTATGTTCTACATATCATAGTATTCTCTTTGAGGAGCTAAACAAGTTACCTATAAAGCAGCACAAAAAGGCTTTTGATTTTCAGTGTTCATTATAATTCACTTCAACTGTGTAACCTGCTGTAGTTCCAGCTTCTTTAGAAAAAGTCAATACTGGAAAAAAAGAATTTTTCACAATTGCCTAGAAATTAAGAGAGCTCAGTGGAATTTAAGGCAATAATAATTTGTGTATTAGTAGGGAAACATTCACGAATAGTCATCTGGAAAAGATTGTAAAATTGTACTGCTTACAAATACTGCCTACGTGCCTGAAAAGGCTTACGTTATACATAGATAGTAGCATTGTTGCTCTTATCTGTGATCAACACATGTCTAAGAGTTCAAAGAATAATTAGTTATGGATATATACGTGTGTGTGTGTGTGTGTGTAAGTTCACCTTTTGTTAGAGTTTTAAATGTGATGACTTTTAATGATTATTCCATCTAATTAAATATCTAAACCAATGGGAAAAGAGCAAGTGAAGCAGAAATTTTTCATAAGGCTGAGATCTTAAAACTTTTTGATAATCGTATTTCTTTTTTGTTTCTTAGATGGTCTGTTAAATGGACAATTGGTTAATTTCATGACGAATTTTATATAATTTTCTCAAAAAAGGAAGATCTCATATGTATGATTTGATAAAAGGCAGCAGTTGGAGGTAGGAAAGATTTCTTAGAACAACAAAATGCTGGAGACAAAGGAAAGCTTGGAAATTGTCTATTTCAGAGTTTTTTAAACTTTTTTCTTCTATGGAGAATCTGGGAATCTGGCAAAGCCTGCAGACTTCTTTTCAAGAAAGTATTTTTAAACATATAAAATATGTGAGATTATGAAGAAAACTAAATTTAAAATCATTATCAAAATATCTATGAAAAACAAATTGTGTGATAATAATACCTCTTTTAAAATGCATTAGATAACTAAATCTAGCAACAAGTCATTAGACTACTATAATTTGAAATCTTAGTGAATATGAAGAGTATTTTAAGATATCCATAATAATCTGAAGCATAGAATCTATCATTTTGATGTGGTTCATCACCTAAGCTCATAATGAAAGAAACTAATAAAAATTTACTTAGATTGGTAAATATAAAATTTTTAATTTTTTTCTCCATCCCAGTGAATGGACCCCTGACTTTTATCACAAGTTCTTTTAAGGGCTCCATCATCTCCAGTTGAAGCCCCTGGAAACATCATTTTACGAATCAGGAAATCGAGTCCCATAGAATTGAGATAGCTTGACTAAAATCATACAACACATTGTTAGTTTAATCCTTGCAGAGATAACTTCAGACTTTAACTCAGCCTTTTCCTGAAGTTTTAGTCTAGAAATTGGCAGTTATAGTCTGTTATTTGTCACTGATTCATGGCACAATCTGGAACCAATTCTTTGTTCTCTTTGTACCTCTGATTCTACCTAAGTAAATGTAGGTGACTAAAAATCTAAATAAGGATAATAATAATGACTTAGATTTATATTGCTCTTTTTCATTTATAATAGTTTTCACTTACATGTACAGTATCCTACTTAATTTTTCCCATTTTATGGATGAGGAAATTAAAACTCCAAGATTTAAATATTATGTCTAAGGTCACACAGCTAAGAAAAGGATAAACCTGTATCAAAAACCATATGACTGGACTCCAAAGGACGTTCTTTTTATCATGCTGCCTTTCATGTCATAAATAAACCAAAACTCTGAGTTCCTCAGTTGAATATGTTGTGACAACATAAATCTGATTAAACACAAATGAATTGTCATTATGCTCAGATGAACCAAATACTTGTATCCTAATTTATCCAGATAAGGTGATGAATGAATGGAACTATGAAAAGAGATTTTCTAAACTATTCTTCATTTTTTATATAAGAATTGAGAATATAAAGAAATAGAATTTAAAAGTCTGAGATTGTAGAGTTGTTGTTGGCTTAATGTTGTTTAAATCAAACCTTTCTTTCCTTCTGTTTCTGGGTAGGCTAAAGAGGCAAGTAATCTAAGTAAATGCCAATGAGGTCCTTTTTCTCTATCCTCTTAAGTTTTATTTTGATTAAATGGTATTCCAAGAAGTTTGTTCTTTCAGAGACAAATTGCTCTTAAATAAGTTTCATAGGGTAGAAAAATTAAAGTCAAAAGACCCATGCTGCATCAAAAATCTCTATCATCTGTGTCATTCTAGTAACATGACCATATGAGATAAAGAATATCTTGTTCTCTTAGAAAATAAGGAATCCGCTTAACCTGACCTGAAATCTTTAGTGTAGAATAACCTTTATTGGCTTCCTAATGTCACCACTTGATTAACCTTAAGTAATATAAATAGGAATGTGTTTTCCAAATTCTTAAGATCATTCTTTGGGGATCTCAGATATGTCTTCGCTGTATTTGACATGCTTTTTATATTACAGTTCTTAATATTAGCCCACCCAGATAAGTAAAAATCATTTTTAAGATAGTACAGGAGTGGCTATGATATACTTATACTATTAAAAATAAATTTTAATCTGCTTAGATGAAAAAAAACTATGATTACTACAAAATAAACATTCAGAATTAGCAAATGTTTACTCTGTACAAAGAACTATACTTTACATAGTAGGAAATGTAAAGAGAATTAAAGTCAGATTCTTTCCCTCCAAGAACCTATAGTATATTTTGGGACCGTTATCAATAATTGGAATACGAGTAACTATGATAATTCTTAGAAATTCAGATAAGAGGCTTTAAGAATTTAGGTAAACCTAAAACGTGATTGTGATGACGGTTGTGCAGCCATGTGAATTTATTAAAAGTCATCAAAATATATTCTTAAGATGGGTGAATTTTATAGTAGGTAAATTGTATTTCAATAAAGATATTAAAAGTTCAGGAAAAGAAGAAATTATTTCTGACTGAAGAACTTTGGGAATAGTTTTTGCAATTGGTATGGTTTAAGCTGGATCTTAAAGGACAAGTAGTATTTGAATCAGAAAATAAGCAAGGGTACCAGACAGATGAAACAGCTTGTCTAAGGTCTAGAACAGCTTCCTCAAGAGTAAAAGGAAAATTCTAGAGGAGCTAGTTCAGACTTTCCTACATGCCTTAGATTATGTGGCCTACATTCCTACCGGTACATATGGCCATATGGCTATGACATTTCCAAAAAGTTTTGGTCAGTCTGTCTTGAAAATCAGGTAACTAGGGGCACCTGGTGGCTTAGTTGGTTAGGCGACTGTCTTCAGCTCAGGTCATGATCCTTAGGGTCCTGCGATTGAGCCCCACATCAGTCTCCCTAACCCTAACCCATTCCCCCTCCTCGTGTTCCCTCTCTCACTGTGTCTTCTCTCTCTGTAAAATAAATAATAAATAAAATGTTTTTTAAAAAGAAAAGAAAAACAGATAACTATACATGGATTTTATTTCTTTCTTTGGGTCAAAAAGAAGAATTTGCCTCCATTTTGAGCTGATGTGGATGTTACAATGAGGAGAGTGTGTGGTTGCAGTTATTTTACAATTGTCAGTGCCTCCACTGATCATAGCATGGTCACAACTGACATTTGTTTCTGCCTTTATAGCTTAAAATCTCTGATACATGTCTTATCTCCCTTGAGCCCTTTAACAATCTTTAGTTTCCCCATGAGGAACTGAGATTAAAGGAGCACATAGAGCCTAGACTAATAAAGACATGCTAAGGGAAATGTCAAGATATTCTGGCCTAGTATGAATAGGATGAGGGAGAGAAAATGGTAAGATAAAAATCTTTTAAAAATTACAAATCTAACTAAATTGCATGCCACACATAAACCAAAAAATAAAATAGATGAAGTTAATGCTATCATGAATAATAGGAAAACAAAGTTGAAACTTTTTTCTAATGAGCTGGAACAACTCATGTTAAAATAAGTTTTATTGACAGTAGAGAAGAGTACATAGGAAATTTAGTAACAATTTCTAAATAGGTAGTCTTTTTTGTTGTTTCTTTTTTTAAATGTAAGATTAAGATTAAATTGCCTTTCCAAACCATTGCCATAGAATTTCTCAAATTAGTAAGCAGATATACAGAAGCTTAATTTCTAATTTAAAATGTGACTGCTGGCCAGTACAATCATGCTAAAAATAGAAAGAGAGGGCTTTCTTAATGTCCATCAAAGATGACTTCCTTCATTCTTGTTTGACCCTATCTGACCCAACTGCTTAGAATTTTTCAGTATGAACCATATTGTATAGATTTATTCCTAATATTTATTTGCAAGGAGAAAGAATACAAATTATCCTAGTGAGCAGCAAAATAGAGGCAGTTTTTATGAAAACTGAGTTGTGTTGACCTGCAATTAAATGTAATCTCCATTTTAATATTTATACATCTTTATATTGTTATGAACCTATTCTTAACATGGGCTTTATTTTGTTTCTCTCCTCCCTCACTTCTGCAAAAGGCAGAAGGGAAAGGATGTTTGTTATTCACACATTGTACCCCACTAACTGGTGTTATACATCTGGCTTCCACTGGAGAGCCCCTGACATCGCAGGGAACGGTGATCAAAATTCCACACATTAGCTTCAAGCTGGGGGCTCGTAGCTACTGCAGCATTGAAGGGGGTCTTTTCCTGGCTTCTTTAAAATAAGCATGGTGATGGGATGGTTTAAGGGAAGAACACCTCTCAAATCACATGACCACTGCTGCACTTCCGTGTGTCCTGCTTCCTTCATAACAGCTTGGCACTACATTTTTTCCTTGTATCTTAATGGGTTTGTGTGTGTATGAGTGGGAGGGGGTGGGGAGAGTTGTCAGTGGATGGTTATACATTATGCATGCATCTTTCGGTGTTAGAGTGATGTGCCTTCCCTTATGTGTCACAGATTATGGTCACAGATTAAATCTTCTGTGTTCCTGAGAGATTGAACTATCTCTCTTACTGGTGTGAGATTCATGTGTTTTGATGTTTACACCCTCAGTTGTTCTTCATGCTGCATTAAACATCAGTAGAAATGTTCTCCCATAAGAGTTAGCTTCTCATGTTGGGCTGAAAAAGTCTTCATTTCTGTGTAGCAATTCATGTTATTATAACCTATGGCTTTCAATTGTACCTCCCATAATGAAGAGCTGACTTTAAACACTGTGCTATTCTTGTTATGACCTAAGCATAAGGTAAGTCACTTCTCTAACTGTATCTAAGATTGTGGTTGTTTATTAAAATTTTCTCAGCTTTGTTTAGAGCATTTTCACTTTCTTCCTTACCATTTAGTACACGCTCTCCCCTCTTTTGTTTGCTGTTTCATGGCCTAAGATTTCTTACTTGACAATGTGATCTTCAGCCAAAATTATATTATACATGTAAACACATGTTGAAATGAATTAAATGAATTATTTGATGTCTGAAAGCAGTCTTGATTAGTAAATGAATAACTATGTTTTCAGTAGGTCTCTTGTGTTTTTCATTTCCTCCGTTGACTGTAATATAATAATGCTGTTTCTACACATTATTTTAGTTTAATTTCAGCTGAAAGGGAAATTGTTAACACCATAAAGTTAGATGTTAATTATAATAAAATAACATAATCCAGTAAAATAAAGTAATAGATAATCCAGTACCATAGCTTTCATTTTTAATCCCTGACAAATTTGGTATTAGGCCAAAAATCTCAGTTTCATTTTGTTTTTCAGACTTCCCTTTGTTTTTTTTTCCGTTGACTAAAAAGCCAGAGTTAGATTAAAAAAAAAACAATAAACTGTAAAACTTGTGACAGACCTGTGTTACCTTCTTTCCAGTCCATATGTGTGAGAACAAGAACAGTAACTGTTTCTTGACTTTATTCTTTCAAGTAAATCCCATTACATTGTGAGTTAGATAAAATCTTCATATTGGGATTTTATAAAATTAGGTAAATACTATAAAGATGACCAGTTTCGTGGTACATGAGAGAGGGGATCTGCTTGTGCATACATATTTTAAATGTCTTAAAATTATTTTCCTCAGTTTTTTTTAATATATACTCGAGATCCATAAAGTAAAGAAGTTCATGAAATCACTTATTTTAAGTGATTTCCTTCAAATCTGGGACAAATCGCCAATGTAATGTAAATGAGAAAACATTGGTTATACTGCTGTTGGCAATTTGTTCAGGAAACTGAACTGTTTTTTATCATCCAAATCTATCTTCCAAAACCATGAAATATATAATTCTAAACTCAGGTACTACAAAGTAAGATTTTGGGTTTCATTATTAAATCCATGCTATGAACCAATTTTTTTTTTTAATTTGTAAGCCACCTAAGACAGGGTTTTTTTAATTGCTGTTTTGGTTTGGTTTTACTTTTTTTGGTAAAGCTAACTAGTTTTTCACCACCATTTCCATTTAGATGTTATATAAATCTGTTGAAACATTTGATGAGACAATTTGAACTACTCATCTGAACTGCTCTGTTCATTATAAATCTCTTGTTTCTATCCACACACTAGCTCCACTCTAGATTGGAAGGGCTTAAAGATGAACTCTGGAGGAATAGAGGCTACGACTTAAGAGTAACTATTACTGATCAAAGGAGCTGCTTTCCATTCGCAAACATTGCTTTGCGCTATGGGTTTGGGCTCCTTCTGTTTCTACCTCTTGTTGAAGACTTTCTTGACTTGCATTTGACTTCTTTGAACTCTGTTTTTGTCTTTCAACATTTTCCCCTTTTTTTTCCTTCTCTCTCCCAGATTTTTCTTACTCTCTTGGCATTCTCTTGTGTTCTTTAAACTGCTTTTTAAAATGTAGTTTATCTCTTTATTAAGCTTGTCTATTAATTTGTCTATTAGTGTTTGTTTCTTTTCTCCTTTAAGGCTATAGTGGTCTAATTACACCTATTTTCATTCCATGGTATGCAAACTTGCTTGTTTATTTTGCAGCAAGTTCACTAGTGATTCTTACCCTCTTAGTATGAATTTTCAAAAAGAAATAGCAGAACATTTTGCATTTACATAGTGTCCCCTTCTATAAGCCCATACTTTCTTTTCTGTTGTCTAGACTTACTTCCCCAAACTTCTCTTTCTTCTTTTTCTTTTTCTTTTTCTCACTCTCGTGTCTTCCTCCCTGTATTTTTGTTTCAAAATAGTCATTAATTTCCTTTCCCATTTGGCCCAGAATTGTTTTTCAATAAAACTTCTGAGTGAAAGAATTATAAGAATATTATCTTTCAGATTAGTTTCTTCATTCTAGAATATTTAAAACTAAATAATCTGGGCCAAAAGAGAATAACTTTAACATCTGGAATTATTTTCCCCTTTTTTCCCTTATTTTGGTGTGTGTGTGTGTGTGTGTTTTTCTTGTGTGTATGTTTGTGATTTTTTTTATTGTTGTTTCTTTAAACATTAACAACTGTTCTTTTCAGGGAAGGACAACCATAACCCACCCTAAGTTGCAACATTCCTTTCATAAGTTGTTTCATTACAATAGTAGATTGTGTTAAGCAATAGAAATTAATTTGTTGTGCATATCTATCCATTTGGGGCAAGCTGCTGTGGAGTGGGAAGAAGAGGTGTGCAGTTTAAGTACAATTTCCTCTGATATTAACAAATGTTAGTGCCATCCAATGTGGCTCTTGAATTCAACACCTATAACATTTAAAAGAATGTTCTGTTTTGACCTAAACTATTTGAATCAAAGCATAAGGGTTTCTGATTGATAAACTCTATATAAACATCTAAGAACTGGTAAATAAATGAGCTCAATTTTATTAATTTCCTACAAAGTCATCTTTCATAGCCCATATTTTATTTATAACCAATTATTTTAACCAGTGAATAACAAAGGTCATTGGAATCACACATAAATATTATATATGAGGATTTTTGTTTTCCCCTTATCAACATATATAATTAAAAATTACTACAACAGGGTATTTTATTATAACTTTATTTGAATTGCATTCTTAGTCATTTTTTACTTTTTATTTTTTAATTTAATTTTATTTTTTCAATGTTCCAAGATTCATTGTTTATGCACCACACCCAGTGCTCCATGCAATACGTGCCCTCCTTAATACCCACCACCAGGTCACCTAACCCCCCACTCCCCTCTGCTCCATCAAAAAATGGGCAGAAGACATGAACAGACACTTCTCCAAGGAAGACATATAAATGGCTAACAGACACATGCATTATTAGTCTAGTCAAGAGCTATCACAGTGCCTTAAGATTAAGGGTCTGTATTCATAGCTGAATATGTGGTAATTTTTTTCCCATATACTAATTTCAATGCACATCGGTAAAAAATTGCCTTTGGTTTTTCTTCTGTTCCATTTATAATGTCGAACCCTAACTTTTTTCTAGAAGTCTGCTCTTTCTTTCCAGTAAGAAAAAAAATTTTTTTTAATATGGAACAAATGTATTTTTACTAAGATGTTTTGATATCTGAGATATATTAAGCCTTTGCTCCTAAACCTCAGGAGCTTGCCCATTAAGTATGCATACATATCTGGCTATCTATGTTATGAGCTCTAAATTACTGAGTTTATGCTCTTTCTGCAGGTCCAGTCCAGGTGCAGCAGCAAGGAGAACATTCTCAGAGCCAGTAAGTATGTCAACATTTCAGATGGACTACTGAATTAAGAGTTTATAGTTCAACAGGAAGAAAAGCTAAAATATTTTGGTGAAACAACAAAGAGCAATTGGGGATAGTTTATATAAAGAATATAAATGTTAGGGCATTCACCTCCTTTGATATTAGTATCAATATATTAGTGAATATTTCCCTCATTCCAATTGTTTCTGGAAGCTGACAACAGAATTTTGATAGCACTTCTCATTAGGGTAGTTTTGAGTCCCTCAATGATTCTACAATGAGAACCCTCTTTAATTGCCCCACTGCCAAAAATTATTTGAAAATAGACTTAACTGAAAGTAATAATATAAAACTACTGTAAGAATGTAACTTAAGGGGCGCCTGGGTGGCTCAGTGGGTTAAAGCCTCTGCCTTCAGCTCAGGTCATGATCTCAGGGTCCTAGGATCGAGCCCCACATCGAGCTCTTTGCTTAGCCAGGAGCCTGCTTCCCCTCCTTTCTCTGTCTGCCTCTCTGCCTACTTGTGATCTCTCTCTCTCTGCCAAATAAATAAATAAAATATTAAAAAAAAACCTAACTTAAAAAAAAGTAAGTGACTCCTGAGATAAGTCATAATCTTTTTGTAAATATGAATTTCTGAAAGATCCTACCTTCATAAGCAGCATGTTTTAGAACATAGTTCTATGAACCAAGGATAAAGAAACCTTAATTTTTTTGTTTGATCACTAATAACATTAACTTGAAGTCCTCTAACTTTGTGTATTACTCATTTTTCTCTCCTATAAAAAGGAAATATAAATAGCTTTTCCTTACTTGTATCCTTGAAATGATGTAACATTGAAGGTTGTGCCTTAAAAGTTTTAGGATCCTAAGAGAAAAATACTATATAAATCCTAATAATTTAGTATTGTTTTCTGTCACTTGAAATTAATGAAATCATCCTGTCTTCTCCCTGATCTTTATCAAGAGAAGTATGGGTGAACCATAACTAAACGGGTCTATGGGATACTTACACCTCTGAGAATTTACTAGTAAACAGAATGATTTATATTTCCAGTAGAATGTCTGTATTATTTAACAATCACAAAAGTAATTGGAGAACATCAAATAGATAGGAATTTGTGTTTTATTTTATTTACTGTAAACTTTTCCTGTTTCTGTGTTGTGAATCGCTATGTTAGCCTGAAACCCTTGGGTTGGTAGGCAAGCACACTGCAATTGTTTGCCCAGGACCTTTATGTTAGAGTTATATAAAAATAAATTCAAACAAACAGGTTTAACTATACTACTTTAAGTTTCATACTTCATAAGTGTCAAGTTTTCCTGTGTTGTTTGTTGTTGTTGTTGTTGTTGTTGTTGGATGACCAGGTATTGAGCCATTTGATGAGAGAGCAACTGTATAATAGCACTTAGGACTGGGAAGATCACATATCTGAACAGTGCTACACAAATGTGAGAATTATAATCAGAGTTTGTAGTCCTTTTTTTCAGCCAGGAGGTAAAAATTAAGCCAAGAAAAACTATATACCCAACAAAGTAGACAACCTAGGAGATATGAAAAAATTCTTGGAAACAAACAATATACCAAGACTGAAACATGAAATAGAAGATCTGACCACACTGATTACTAGTGAGGGGATTGAATCAGTAATCAAAAATCTCCCAACAAAGAAAAGCCAGAACCAGATGGTTTCACTGGTAAATTTTACCAAACCTTTAAATAAAAATTAATGCTAATCCTTCTTATCCAGAAAACTGAAGAAAGGGGGACACTCCCAAACTCATTTTATAAGGCTAGCATTGTTCTAATACCAAAGCCAGGAAAAGAAGATACCAGAAAACTACAGGCCAAAATCCCTGGTGAGTATAGATGCAGAAATTCTCAATAAAATGCTAACAAACTGAATTCAGCAGCACATTAAAAGAATCATTCAGTGTAATCAAGTGAGATTTATCCCTGAAATGCAAGGATGGCTCAATACACACAAATAAATAAATGTGATACTTTAATAGAATAAAAGAGAAAAAAATGATCATCTCAATAGTCTTAGAAAAAGCATTTGACAAAGTTCAACATCCATCCATGACTAAAAAAAAAAAAAAAAAAAAAAAGCTCTTAATGAATTACGTATAGAAGGAACATACCTCAACATAATAAAGGTCATTCATGACAGCCCCACAGCTAACATTATACTAAGTGGTAAAAGGTTGAAAATATTTCCTCTAAGATTAGGAACAAGAAAATGGTGCCCACTCTCACCACTCTTGTTCAACATAGTACTGGAAGTCCTAACGAGAGCAATCAGGCAAGAAAAAAGAGATAAAAAGCATCAGAATTAGAAAAGAAGTAAAATTGTCTCTATTTGCAGATGACATGATTTTATATTTAGAAAATCCTAAAGACTCCAGCAAAAACTGTTAGAACTAATCAATGAATTCAGTAAAGTTGTTAAGGTACAAAATTAATTTACAAAACAATAGCATTTCTTCTTTTTTTTTAAAAGAAAATTTTATTTATTTGACAGAGAGAGATCACAAGTAGGCAGAGAGGGAGGCAGAGAGAGGGGGGCAAGCAGGCTCCCCACTGAGGAAAGAGCCCGATGCGGGGCTCGATCCCAGGACCCTGAGATCATGACCTGAGCTGAAGGCAGAGGCTTTAACCCACTAAGCCACCCAGGCGCCCCTTAGTAGCATTTCTAAATAATAACAATAAATTATCTGAAAAATAAAATAATCCCATTTATCGTAGCATCAAAAAAAATAAAATAAAATACTTGGGAATAAATTTAGCCAAAATAAATTTTCACCAAGGGAGTGAAAGATCTCTATACTGAAAACTATAATACATTGTATATATAATGTATTATATATATAATACATATATATACGTTATATATATAATACATTGTTGAAAGAAATTGAAGAAGGTGTAAATAAATGGAAAAGTATCCCATGGTCATGGAGTGGAAGAACTGATATTAATAAAATATCCATACTACCCATAGTGATCTAGATTCCATGTAATCTCTATCAAGATTCCAGTGGAATTTTTTTACGGAGTAGAAAACAAAATCCTAAAATATATATGGAACCACAAAAGACCCCAAATAACCAAAGCTACCTGAGAAAGAAGAACAAGGACAGAGGTATCACTTCCTGATTAGAAAGCTATGGTAATCAAAACTGTGGTACTGACATTAAAAATGCTCAACATCACTTGGCATCAGGAAAATACAAATCCGAACCACAGTGAGATACCACCTCACACCAATCAGAATGGCTTAAATTAATAAGTCAGGAAACGACAGATGTTGGCAAGGATGCGGAGAAAGGGGAACTTTCCTACACTGTTGGTGGGAATGCAAGCTGGTGTAGCCACTCTGGAAAACAGTATAGAGGTTCCTCAAAATGTTGAAAATAGAGTTACCCTATGACCCAGCAATTGCACTATTGTGTTTTTACCCCAAAAATACAAATGTAGTGATCTGAAGGAGCACCTGTACCCCAATATTTATAGCAGCAATGTCCACAATAGCCAAACAATAGAAAGAGCCCAAATGTCCATTGACAGATAAATGGATAAAGAAGATGTGGCATATATAAACACAATGGAATATTACACAGCCATAAAAAATGAAATCTTGCCGTTTGCAACATTGTGGATGGATCTGGAGGGTATTATACTAAGTGGAAAAAATAATCAGAGAAAGACAATTATCATATAATCTCTCTGATATGAGGAATCTGAGAGGGAAGGTGGGGGGTTGTGGGGGCTAGGGAGGGAAAAAATGAAACAAGATGGGACCGAGGAGGGAGACAAACTGTAAGAGACTCTTAATCTCAGGAAACAAACTGAGGTTTGCTGGAGGGTGGCAGAGGAGGGAAGGATAGGATTATGGACATTGGGGAGCATATGTGCTGTGGTGAATGCTGTGAATTGTGTAAGACTGATGATTCACAGACCTATACCCCTGAAGCAAATAATACATTATATGTTAATAAAATAAAAAATTAAATTATTTATTTTTTTTAAAAAACCACAGACAGATAGACCAGTGAAATAGAAACAAGAGCCAAGAAATAAACCCATGCATATATAGTCCATTAATATTTGACAAGGGAGTCAAGAATACTCTATGGAGAAAAGATAGTATTTTGAGATAAATAGTGCTGAGAAAATTGAATATTTACATGTAAAAAGAATGAAACTTGATACCTGTCTTAAAGCAGTTACAAAAATTAATTCAAAATGGATTAAAGACTTCAATGTAAGACCTGAAACTATGAAACTCCAAGAGGGAAGCATAGAATAAAAACCTCCTTTACATGGGACTTGGCAATGATTTTTTTTAATATGCCACCTAAGGATAAGCAACAAAATCAATTTTTTTTAAAAAATGGGTTATCAAACTAAAAATGCTTGCACAGCAAAAGAAATCATCAACAAAATGAAAAGACAATATATGGAATGGGAAAAACTATTGAAAACCATGTATCCGATAAGGGGTTAATATCCAAAATATATAAAGAACTCATGTAACTCAAAACAAAAATAGCTATAATAATAATCCAGTTTTTTAAATGGGCAGAGTGCCTGAATAAACATTTTTCCAAAGAAGATATATAAATGGCCAACAGGTACATGAAAAGTCACTCAACATTTAGTAATCCTAAGGAAAAATATTCAAGACCACAATGAGATATCACCTCATGCCTGTTAGAATGGCTATCATCAAAAAGATAATACATACTAAATGCTGGAAAGGATGTGGAGAGAACCCATATGTACTGTTGATAGGATTGTAAATTGGTACAACCACTATGAATAAACGATATGGAGGATTTTGACTCTTAAAACCCAGTTTTTCTACTTTTTTAAAAATTATGTTATCCAACAGCCTTTTTTTCTGAGAAAAGAGACAGATGGGCTAAAATGGACTGTAGATGATGATAGGGACTTTATTGAAGGCAGCCATCAATCTACCAAAATAATAAGTTCCTGTCCAGTTTGCAGGTAGCCAACAAGCTTTTATGCCACAAATGCAGTACCAGTCATTGGGGGGCACCCAATGGTCTAATTTTGGTCAAAATACCCCTCTGTCCTTGGCAAATATGTTATAACATTTTGAAGCCACTAGTCAGGAATAAATTGGTGCCAACAATAAAATGTAAAGTATTGAGATTATTTGTAGATCTAAGACAATAGGGATGTATATAGTGCCTTTCTTGTAAAATGTATAAAAGTGAGGTAGCCTCCAAATAATACATCATTGTTTCCTAGTTCTTTTTCTAGTTAAAGTTTATTCTAGGGGCGCCTGGTTGGCTCAGTGGGTTAAAGCCTCTGCCTTTGGCTCAGGTCATGATCTCAGGGTCCTGGGATCGAGCCCCGCATCGGGCTCTCTGCTCAGCAGGGAGCCTGCTTCTCCCTCTCTCTGCCTGCCTCTCTGCCTACTTGTGATCTCTCTCTCTGTGTCAAATAAATAAATAAAATCTTTTAAAAAAAAAAGTTTATTCTATAACTTTATAAGTTTATTCTATATTCTACTAAAGTAGTTCTATTTCTGTTAAAGTTTAGTTACAAAGCTAGTTCCCACCAAAAAAATTCCTGAGAACCTTCTCATCTAGGTATGATCTACAGAGAGTTTTGGATTTCCATCTGTCTAACCTATTTTATAGTTTTTCATGTGAAAAAGTCACCTAATAGTTGAGTCCAGTTACCCAGGGAAGCAACTGATTCATTACAAGGATGTGGAACCAAAAAAAATCGGGGTGGCTAACAAAGAAAAATGTGTATAAAACCAGTTTGTATGTATGGTTTAGCTAGTTCACAAGTGAATAATAACTGGGTATTAGACACATACCAATGAATAATTAAGGAAGCAAAGAGCAATATTAAGAGTAGGGTAATATAGATGACACAGTTAAGAGAATCCTTAAACTGGGGAGGGGGAATTTAGGGGAGTGGGAACAACAAAATGAAAATAAAGAACCAAAGAACACACATTAAAGCCTGGCAATCAATTGTCTTGTTCTATGGATCTTGGGTAGAAGATGTCTCTTTCAGAGGACTGCTTCTACAGGGTTCCTAAAAACAACCCAGCTTAAGAATTTCCATAAATTCAAGAATGTATTATTCCTCTGTAAGACATGAATACAATGATCAAATCTTTGGGGTTCTATTGCTGTGCTCATTGCTAACAGCACCTTATAAGATCCTTTCCAATGGGCCTGAGAGCTGTCTTTCTCTGATGTCTCTTACAAAAAAGACCATATCCCTGCATTTTAGGTCATGCAAGAGTTGTTCAGAAGAGTATTGAAAAAGACAGCTCATACCTATTTATGAGACTTGGTGGATAGCAGGGATAATCCCATGCAATAATTAGCTCTATCTGCGTGCAAGTGTGGAATTTAGAATCAAAGGTGATATTCCAAGTTATATGGGCTGGCCTGTTACTAATTCATGGGGGAGAGCTGATGAAGCCCAGAAAGACTTGATCTCATTGGCATTAAGAATAATACCTTAGACCATGGAAATTCAAGAATCTCTTAAGAATTTAACTAATTTAATTTTCAAAATTATGTTTGTTCTCTCTACCTTTCCTGAAGATTGGGGTGAGACTATCAATAAAGTTTTTACTAAGTGGCAGGGATTTACTAAACTCTTTAGTAATAGGCCCAGTAAAATGGATACCTCCATTACTAGAGAGGTCAGTATTTCCCAGGATGGGAACACACAATCAAGAAAATTTTGCTATTGTTAGGGTTGAAGCTCTCTATCAAGAAAAGATTTCTAACATCCCAAGAACAAGCTAAGAAATACCAAGACATACAAAACTCACTATAGGCAGTAGTGTTATATGATCCATTTGAAGATCTTTAAGGGGGCCCGGAAGTTTGGGCTTTTGTCCATATTCCACCCTTAGTTTTTACCAGGATTATTTTGGTGACAGATTAAATATAGTGAAGATTTCCCATCAATATTAATTATGTACATTGGCAAATTTGTTCTTTCACTGGTAGGTAATTTCATGTAAAATTTTTACAAGATTCCATTTGAGGTCTTTCAATGATACTAAATAGCCAGTAGTCAATTTACATTCAGAATTCTCCCAGTACCTCTTTTCTGACTCTGGAGCTGGTTGTTCGTATTCTGTAATAGAGGCTTTGTAATAGAACCATGCTTTTAAACCAAAGACTTGGTTCCCTAGGGTATTTCTAAGGGCTATAATCTTAGTGAAAGCTGTTGGTCTGGCATGATTAACAAAGCATTTCCTTTAGCCTCTATATTATCTCCCTTTGTTGAGCTCCTATTTCAGAATAGCCTCTTTCTCAAGAAGCACTAGAGCACTTAAAAGTTTTATAAATTGCTAGCCATTCTTAATTGGGATTCCTGCCGAGGTCAAAAACCCACCTTGTTTCCAAAGCATTTCAAAATCATGGAGTAACCCAAAAGCCTATCTACTATCAGTACAGGTTTTAACCCTCTTATCTATAGCTAACTGAAACCTCCATCATGCGCACTTGAGTTCTGCCACCTGGGCAGATTTGCCTCTCACAAAGGATCATATTCTAGGGATGAAGATTTATGATAATAATGTGGGAAGTTATTGAAGACCTGAATTTAACTCACAAAAGCCCTGTTCGTGTTTGGCACTCAAGGAAGAGGTTCAGTTCCAAGAACTTAGTTAAGTCTTATTTTGGCATGGTAATTTCAGAAAAGTTGAAAACTTACTGACTGCAATGAATCTGTGAGGCTCAGGAATCCTTTTAATAATCTCTTAGATTATGTCATGGGAAAGTTTTTTAAAGTCCATACTCTGTCAGGAGTAGGAAATATACTTCCTTGAGATAAAACATATCTCAAGGTAATGACTTTATAGACAAAATTGTAACCTACACCGTCAAATATGCAATCTCAGGAGGCAGTGAAGATAAAAGAAGTTTGGGGATTGGTACTATATGAAAGTGGTATGTGACTGTTCTTTTATAAGGCCGGATATACTGAACAAATCTATTATCTCCACCCACTGGGCTTTTTGATTGGGGGGGTAGAGGTGTTAAAAGAATAAGTACAACATGGGGCGTTTGGGTGGCCCAGTTGGTTGGGCATTCAACTCTTGGTTTCAGCTCATTTCCTGATTTCAGCATTGTGGGATCCAGCACCACATTGGACTCTGCACTCAGTGGAGAATCTGCTTGGGGTTCTCACTCCCTCTCCCTCTGCCCTTCCTGCTCATGCTCTCTCTCTTGCATGTGTGCTCTCTCTCTCTCTTTCAAATAAATAAATCCAAAAGAGAAAAAAGAATAAGTATGGCATATTTTGAATCTTTTCTCTATTTACTTTCACCTAATAATTTTAGTGCTTCTTTATCTTCTGGTTTAAGAGAGTATTTTATACTTTGGGATAGAGGTTTAGAAGGCCGATTTGAATCTTAATGTGTTCAGCCCCAATAATCCTTATATTATAAGTTGAATTTTTGCCCACAAAGTGAAGAAGTTCTGGCATTTCCTTGAGATTTTCCATTTGAACTTATGTCTAAACACAAAGGTACTGGTAAATAATATTCAAATTAGCTATAATCTCATTACAAATAGTGGAATCCTCAGGGATTTCAAGGAAGAGACCACCAGGAGAATATTTAATCTAGCAATTTCATTTATACAGTACACACATATCAAATTAGCAGTTCTCATAGAAGAGGGAAGAATATTCCTCTGTCAATACCTAAGGGGCATGGTTATAAATGGAACTATCAGAGGATTATTAGAGATACCTATCAATAGTAGTTTTTATTGCAACAGAGAGATTGTGTAACAGTGGTAGAGTTTAAGGTTGATATTGTATGCCTGTATCAACAACAACAAAAAACTTGTGAGCTTGTTCTTGAAAATTTAGAGAAATTTCTTTCTGGGAATTTAAAGGTAGAACAAAAAATTAGGCACTCGATTCTCCCTCAGGGCACCTTCATTAATGCATTTCATTGTTTTTTTCCTTTGGTTTCTTAACTAAGATAAAATAGTTCTTTTTTTCAATGTCTTTATATATTTATTTATAAGTATTTATAAGTATCTCTATCAAAAGATTCCTTCTTTCGGGATTTACTGACCCTGATAAGAGCATCTAGTTGTTTTATCTGTAAGGCCATCAATTTATTGAGTTTATTGTTGTTGTAAAACTCTCAATATTCTGCAAGGTGCTAGAAGTCTGGCAATGTTATTTTCCATATTAGTTTTTTGCTTACATACAAAATCTTCTATTTTTGTCTTAAGACTGCTTACAAAAAAAAAAAAAAAAAAACCGAGGAGAGAGTTAGGAGTCACATCTGCTTTAAGGTCTATTCCTGAGTGATGTCTAAAGGTGTAAAAGAGACTCTCCCTGAAATCTCCAATGTCCTCATCCTTTCTTTGCTATAAGACTGAATCAGAGCCCAATCTACTTTCTCAGGAAAACTCCAAAAGACCTTGACCAACTTCTATAGGTTTTTAAAACCCCTCTAGATTCTTATGTGATTCAGGTTCTTCCTTTTCTGCCTTTGCCATGGAATTTTTTGCATTTCAAGCTTCTGTTGCATTTGAGCTAGTTTCAGATATGGAAGCCCTGGATTATATATTCTTAAAGGTATTCTTTCTCTGCAAATTTCCTTTTTAGGCTTAGTGGTTTGTTTGTTTGTTTTCCTGGTTTTTTTTTCCTGTTTTTTTTTTCTGTTTTTTTCCTTTTTTCAAATTTTTATTTAAATTCTAGTTAGTGGGGTCCCTGGGTGGCTCCGTTGGTTGAGCAACTGCCTTGGGCTCAGGTCATGATCCTTGAGTTCCGGGATCGAGTCCCACATCAGGCTCCCAGCTCCACGGGAAGTCTGCTTCTTCCTCTAACCTCTCCTCTCATGCTCTCTCTCACTTTCTCTGTCTCTCAAATAAATAAATAAAATCTTTACCAAAAAAAGAAAGAAAATAAATAAATAAATAAATAAATAAATTCTAGTTAGTTAAGGGGCGCCTGGGTGGCTCAGTGGGTTAAAGCCTCTGCCTTTGGCTTAGGTCATGATCTCAGGGTCCTGGGATCGAGCCTCACATCGGGCTCTCTGCTCGGCAGGGAGCCTGCTTGCCCCTCTCTCTCAGCCTGCTTCTCTGCCTACTTGTGATCTCTCTCTCTGTCAAATAAATAAAGTCTTTTAAAAATAAATGAATAAATTCTAGTTAGTTAAGATATAGTGTTTGCTTTCAGTTATATAGATATAGTGATTGGTTTCAGGAGTAGAATTTAGTGCTTCATCACTTACATGTAACATCCAGTGCTATCCTTTCTAGGCTTTGGAAAATTATTGATGACTCTCAATTTAGAGGAAGAACAGAGCTTAAAATAAACCATAGGCAGCTTTTTTCTGTTCTGAAGGAAGTTTAAGAGATAATTGAGCTTTGGAAGCTTCTGGCCAGCCAAAACGGAAAAGGAGTGGAACTGAGGGAGAGATGGAGTAGAAGGAAATGGAATAGTATGGGATAGAGAAAGAAATGGTGGGATAAAACCCACTAAGTTCAAGATGTGGTTTTGGAGGACTTAAAGAGGCATTATTTGGAGGATTTAAAGAGGCACTATTTAAAATTTTTCACACTTTTATTTTACCTTGGCCAAGGAATTTCTTGGAAGCAGTTATGGAATCTGAGTTTCTTTTGGATATTTCCTCATATAACCGAAAAATCCAGTCCATTAAATGTTTTGAATTTTGTTTCTTTTTTGTCCTGTAGTGCCTCTGAAACAATTTTGTTTAAATACAAAGTTCCCCACAGTGCCA
This sequence comes from Nasua narica, assembly GCA_028533885.1. Lineage (NCBI taxonomy): Eukaryota > Metazoa > Chordata > Mammalia > Carnivora > Procyonidae > Nasua > Nasua narica. Next base: position 96,971,565 of record CM052797.1, on the reverse strand, counting down.
CGATAACTCTAAATTATCCTTGGTGAAATTAAAAATAAGTGCAGAAATTTAGGATATAGCATAAATACATGGAAGGAGTAGGAGCCTGGTCTGGAAGGCACACAGATTCAGGTTTCACTAAGACAAGCTTGAGAACCTGTGAATAGGCCAGCGAGAGTGTTGCTTGAGCATCTCATGCATCAGCCTTCCCAACCTAATGGCTGGTTTATCACACTACAAACTGACATATTTATAGTTCCAGAACATGAAAAGGATTGAAGGAGAGCTTTCTCCAATAGACAGACTGTCACTAACAAAACAAGAAGAAGGAAAATTCTCAGATTTTGACCCAGGGCAAAGTTTATCCAAAGGACATCACTTTAAGAGGAAATCTGACCCTCTCAATTCCTGAGGCCAATTTGCAAAATAGATTTATTGGGGCATATGTCCATCTTTTTCCACATGAATTATCCCTTTACAGAGGTATAACAAAAACAAACAAACAAACAAACAAAATGACAAGAATAGACAAGACAGATAGTAATATTGTTGGGAGTAAGACACATTTCCACCAAGGATAAAAACTTTTTCATGTCTGATCCAATTATAAAAAAGGTCCTAAAAAACCTTTTTATTCTTAGGAGACAAAATAAACTTAGCAATTGGAGAGCTCAAAGAAAAATCAAGAGTTCAAGCTAATGTGAGACTTATTTATCTCATTGTAGTAATTAGAGACACTCCCATTCCCCAAAGTAGGAGGCTCTAGAGGGCCTCAGAGAAGCTTGCTGTTATCAAATCAAGGGTCTTGGGCTTTGTTGAGGTCAGTCTTGACTGGGTCTCCCTACGGCCTCTATGATTGTTGAATATTGGCTCCCCACAAATAAGTTTTCATAGTAGGGCAGAGCTCTGCCTTAACAGAGTCTTGGTAGCATTTCAGTGTGAGTTCAACATTGAGGTATTTATGATATCTTGAAGCTAGTAAGTTGTTTTTCACCATAGCAGTTTGATTCGATTTTGGGTAAAATCATGATAAAATAGTTTAGGATTGGAGCACATAGCCCCTCAAGGTGTGTGTGTGTGTGTGTGTGTGTGTGTGTGTGTGTGTGTGTGTGTGTGTGGTGTGTTTTTTTTTAATTTTGTCTTATTTTACAGACTAACATTTGCATATATGCAAAATCAATTAAAGTCCGAGCAGAGCTCAAGTTGAACAAAGGGCCAGTACTAACTCCACGAAGCCCTGTGGGGATCCCCAGGAATAAAGACATGTTAAAATTGTGATTTGAACACATTGATTTTTGGTAGCTCATTGAGCTACAGACTCCAGGCATCAGCATGAATGCCCAGAAGTAGAGATGGATTGTGTTCACACCAACCTAAACAATAAGACAGAGATAAAGAACTATATATTTTAAAGAAACAAGTCATTCCAAATCCAAAATGACTAAAGCAATCCATTTCACTTCATTCTTACTCAAATTCCACTGGAGTCAGATATAACGTATCATCTTCTATTCTAAGAATGAAGTTTTCGGGTAATGTTTCAGGTGCTATCTAAACTAACTGTCCTTAGGAATACAGGGTATATAATTTCTCTAATTAATAGGTTTCTCTGGTTTCTGAAACATAAAATGAATTACTGTGGCTGCCAGAGTTCACACAGAGCCAGTCATCAGTGTCCTTTCAATCTTTTTTAATTGAGGTGAAATTCACATAAAGCATTTTTAAGGTAACTAATTCATTGATATTTAGTACACTTACTTTGTTGTACAACCACCACCTCTATCTAGTTCCAAAACATTTTCATCACCCCAAAAGGAAATCCCATACCCATTAAGTACTTCCTCTCCACTCTCCACTACCCCCAGCTCCCAGCAACTACCAGACTGCTTTTTTTCTCTCAAGATTTGTCTATTTGGGATTTTTTAAATAAATGGAATCGTACAATTCTGTATAAACATATGAGATGACTTTGTCTAGCTGTTTTTACTTAACTCCATGTTGTAGCATGTATCAGTATTTAATTCCTTCTTATGGCTATGAAATATCTATTATGTATTTTGATCACATTTTGTTTATGCATTGGTCAGTTGATGGACATTTGGAGGTTCTACCTTTTGGCTATTGTGAATAGTGCTGCTTTGAACATGTCTGTACATGTATTTGTTTGAGTACCTGTTTTCAGTTCTATTAGGTACTTACCTAGAAGGTGGAATTGCTGGTCATATGGTAATTCTATGTTCAACTTTCTGCAGAACTGCCTAACTATTTTCCACAGTGGCTCAGCCATTCTACATTCTCAACAAGTATCCAAGGATACTTTATCCATATCCTTGCCCAAACTTGGCTTTTTTTTTTTCTTAACAACCATTCAAGTAGAAGGGAAGTGTTATCTCCTTGTGGTTTTGATTTTCATTTCTCTAATGAGTAATTATGTGGAGCATCTTTTCATATGCTTTTTGGCTATTTGTATATCTTTGCCCAATTTCTAATTGTTGGTTTGACTTTTTGCTGTTGATTGTAAAATTTATTCATATATTCTGGGTATATATATCAGATATATTATTTGCAAATATTTTCTCCCATTGTCTAAGTTGTCTTTTCACTTTCTGGATAATGTCCTTTGCACAAAAGTTTTTAATTTTAATGAAGTTCAGTTTATCTAAGTTTTCTTTTGTTGCTTCTGTTTTTGGTATCCTATCTGGGAAATCATTGCTAAATCCAAGGTCATGATGCTTTACTTCTGTTTTCTTTTAAGAGTTACTTGGTTTTAGCTATTATATTTAGGTTATTGATTCATTTTGAGTTAATTTTTTGTATATAGTGTGAGGTAAAGATCCAACTTCATTCTCTCACATGTAGATATCCAGTTGTCCCAGTGCCTTTCTTAAAAAGACTATTCCTTCCCCCATTGATTGGTCTTGGCACCCATGTCAAAATCAATTTACTATAACTATATTGATTCATTTCTGGACTCTCAATTCTATTCCATTGATCTATATTTCTATCCTCACACTAGTACTGTACTGTTTTAATTATTGTAGCTTTGTGGTAACTTTTGAAATTGGGAATTGAGAGTTCCCCCAACTTTCTCTTTAATATTGTTTTAACTCTTAGAGGCCATTCCATATGAACTTGAGGATTGGCTTTTACATTTCTGAAAAAAAAAAATGAAAAGAAAAAAATCATCAGGATTTTGATAGGTATAACCATGAATCTATAGGTTGCTTTGGGTAGTACTGCCATCTTAACAATATTAAATCTTCCCATCTGTCTTCCTTTAGATGTTAATGTGAGGCTCACATTTATATTTTGGGTGTTTGTACGTTTTCACAATGAAGTAAGCTATGACATGTAAGTGTCTGGTAGAGATTCCAGATATTTACAAAGTAAGTAATCACTAAATAATCTGCATATTTCATCTCTGGAAGAATTTTTATTACACAGATGTCCTTTGCATTTTCTTGCCTTTGAAGTGAAAAGAGCCTATTAGTGTCAAACTTGGAACTACTATGATTTGCTGTGCCAGACACCAGGTACCCCTCACCTCACAGCTGCCCCTCCTCCCACTTCTCCAGCCAGGCCCCAGGACCAGGCAGATCAGGCCACTTGCCAGCCCTGCAGTAGGCCAGCCCCCCACAGTGAGAAGTGTGGAGACCAAGGCCTGTGCCCACATGTCTCACTCCCTGAGAAAGTTCTCTGTACCACAGCAATACTCAAGCCACCTCCAATGCAAGGATTTGAGGGTGAGACTTTAAAAAGGTCTTGGTATGTAAGCTATCTTTGATGCTATTTAAGAGTTAACGGGTCTTTCAGGAAGTCCCTAGAATTAATAATAAAAGTATTTGCAAGTTTTAGCTTCCCAGGCAATAGTTTTCTGGATTAATAAAGTTGTGTTGATAAAGACATAGAATAGTAAAGTCATTTCAATTCTGACTATGATGTAATAGCCAACAGTAGTTATTTAGGCAGAAATATTCCTAGAATGCAAAATAATTTAACTGCACCCTAACTTGGTGCCTAAAAGAAGGCATCCTTCTTCATTTAACTATGTATAAAATTGTATGCTAATTTCTGGAGATTCTTATTTGAACGAATTATATAATAAGTAAAATAGAGGCTTTAGATTTTGGATTATACAAAAACAGAATTGACTTTTTCCTTTGAATGAATTAAGAAATTTTACTACTTTAGCAGCAAGAAACTAGAATAATGATTCCGTTGAGACACTATTCAAGTAAGGGATTTCCCATGGCTGAATTTCAAAACTGACTCAGCATTGCTTTCCTTTTCAAACCACTCTTTTTCCAGATTGTTTTTCCAGTTCTCAAAGAATAGCACTTTATCCTGGGTCTCTAATGGACTTTTAATTTTAAAATAATTTTATCTTAAGGACATATTTACTTGAAGACATTACTATTTTATTGGAGACACTCATGATATAATAGAACAGGGTTCAATGGGATGCAGATGAAATATTCATTAAGATTCTTTTCAGAACTGGTTTTTTTTTTTTTTTAAAGATTTTATTTATTTATTTATTAGGAAAGAGAGAGAGTGAGAGAGAGCAGGTCAGAGTGAGAAGCGGACTCCCCATGGAGCTGGGAGCCCGATATGGGACTCGATCCCGGGACTCCGGGACCATGACCCGAGCCGAAGGCAGTCGCTCAACCAACTGCACCACCCAGGGGCCCAGAACTGGTTTTTTTTTAAATTTTATTTATTTATTCATGAGAGAGAGAGGCAGAGGGAGAAGCAAGCTCCCCACTAAGCAAGGAGCCCGATGTGGGACTTGATCCCAGGACCCTGGGATCATGACCTGAGGTGAAGGCAGATGCTTAACTGACTGAGCCACCCAAACACCCACCGGAACTGTTAAATGAAAAATTTTAGTTATTTAGTTTATCTGCAGCTCCCAAATTCCTATAAGACTTTGCTTTTCCTACTTAATGTGTAAAAGTTTTCTAGTCTTATACTAATTAACTGAACTTAGTGATTTTTACGGTTCTGCTCTCTCTCCCTCTCTAAAATAAATAAATAAATAAACAAATCTGATACAAATATTAAGGGCAGATTAAGGAGAATTATGGAAATTAAGGAAATATAAACAGAAGAAGGAGTTAAGAAAAAAACTTCCTGTCACCTTCCAAATCTGAGCATTAGTGTCCCTCTTATGTTCTCCTCTAGTACTCTGTAGTTCTCTTACTTGATTGCAACCCCATTTATAGTACAGTGCTTTTCTGCCTTCTCCACTTAATTCCCTCCACTCCACCCTAATCTCCTTGCAGTAACTCATCTGTCTTATTCACTCATACTTTTCCCAAGATCTCTCAATAAATGGGATGAATGGGTGAGTGAGTAAATAAATAAAAGGAAAACCTTGGGCAAGCAGAGCAAGGAAGTGACAACAGAACATCCAGTGAAAGAAGAGAATGGGAGCAGAGAAGGAAAACAATAAACAGCAGCAAAAGCATCAATCTTTTTGTTACCAAAACTATTTTTTCTTAACTACTCCTTCTGTTTAAATTATTTCATGTTTCATTCTGGCCCTTATAATTCCTTCATTCATTCTCACTACTGTCCCCAGATTCAGAACCTTTTGCCTAAAGTATATTATCATACTTTCTGGTTCTAGTCTTATACCTTTCAACTTATCCTAGACAGATAAGTCTTCTAGTTAAATTTCTTGCACCAAAAACATGAAGTTTTGGGGGTGCCTGGGTGGCTCAGTCAGTTGAGTGACCAGTTCTTGATTTTTGCTCAGGTCATGATCTCAGAGTTATCGAATCAAGCCCTACCTCAGGATCTGTGCTGGGCGTGGAGCCTGCTTGGGATTCTCTCTCTTCCTCTCCCTCTGCCCCACATCCTCCCCAGAAAATGAAGTTTTTTTTTTCCTTTATGAGAAGAGATTTTAAAGGCAATTATGAAATAGTCCTTGAAGTATGTTAATTTCTTACAGTCCTTATTTTTAGAAAAATTTTCCTAATTCTCTCCTGCTATGACCTAATCCCTTACCCCCTTGATTGGCACTTACTGGATCAGACAACTACTTATCACCACTTACTCAATTTTTCTTTACATTACTAAAGATAATTAACAATTCACTTCCATAAATATTTATTGAGGTACTATTTATAAGCACTAAACTTCTCAACTTTCTCATCTAATCTCGTAAATAAATCAGATTTTTTCATATATCTTCTTGTAGTTTATTTACCAAGTTCTCAAACATTTTTCTTTTTTTATTTGTGAAACCGAATGATTTCATAAGTAGTATTTATCTTCAATTTAAGTTTGATCTTGCTTTTTTATTTCATAATGAAAAACTATGACTCATTTATTACTTTTAATCAATCTTTTTAGCCTTTTAATTACCAATATTTTATCTGATATAGCTAAAAATGTTAAGTTAATAAATCATGGAATAGGAGGTCCCACCCCTCTTTTCTCACTCCTCTTCTCATACTATTAACCAACTTACTAACAATATATGGAGTAAAATATCTGTGAGAACTCCACAAACTAGTTAATAAATTTCAAACCACAGGTGAATGCAAAGCCAAGCGTAAGCCAAGCAAAGGTGGATTAAAATGGGAAAGAAGAGTCTTTTCACTTTACCTATGATCTCTGCTCCAAGTCAGCACAGCTCACTATGATCATGAGAGTGGAATAAGCATCTAATGTTTTAGTTTTATGAAGGCTGCCCAGGGAACCAATTTGTCTCATCTGACTTGGAGTGCTGATGAAACCAGCATAGTTTGCATGCCTAGGGGCCACTGAAAGCAAGTGAGAGCAGTGGCAGCTTGTAGTGATACTGGAGAGTCTGAAATAGTGCAGAAGCTGATATGTCTCACTGTTATGGGGAGAAGGGACCTAATTCCCAGTTTATTCCTTAGGTAGAAGAGAAGAGAGCAATGTGTATATGCAGCAATCAAGTTTAGGGGGTTGGAGAGGCCTATCCAGAGGATTGGTTTCTGTCTCACTTGACTTAGGGTGCTTGAGTTGGCATACTTTGGATGCCAGGAGGCCACTGAGATTAAAGGAGAGTGGTGGCTTGCTGCTGTAGCACCAGAGAGATTGCAGTGCTACAGGAAGATACAAGAAGAAACAAGAAAATATAGACTCCTGAAAATGAAACCAACAAACTCTGATTAGGAAATTACATGCACAGCCAAGGGAAGTCATGAAACCTTCAGAATCTCTAACTGGGCTGGGTAAAAGTCTTCCTCTGTACAAAGTCAATATATAAAGACTGGGAGATGTGGCTGTTTTCCCAAATGCATAAAACTCAGAAGGAAAAAAATCACAAGGTACAAGAAGAAACAAAGAAATATGGCTCAATCAAATGAACAAAATAGGGGTATGTGGGTGGCTCAGTTTACTTTGGCTCAGGTCATGATCTCAGGGTCCTGGGATCAAGCCCTGTGTCAGGCTGTCCACTCAGCAGGAAGTCTGCTTCTCCCTCACCCTCTCCCTCTGTGCCTTTCCCTGCTTGTTCTCTCTTTCTCTCTCTCTCAAATAAACAAAATCTTTTTAAAAAAATAAACAAAATAAATCTCATTAATAATAAATTCTCAAGAAACAGAAATCTATGAATTTCCTAACAAAGAATTCAAGGTAATTTTCTTTTTTTTTTCTCCCCAAATATGTTTATTTTAATTTTTCAGTGTTACAAGATTGATTGTTCATGCACCACACCCAGTGCTCGATGCAATACGTTCCCTTCTCGATACCCACCACCAGGCTCACCCAGCCCCCCACCCCCTCCCCTCCAAAACTCTCAGTTTGTTGCTCAGAGTCC
>CM052797.1:96944515-96963288 GCA_028533885.1 Nasua narica | reverse complement strand
TATTTGCTGTGGGCTTTTCATAGATAGACTTTATGATGTTGAGAAATGTTCCTTCTATCTCTATACTTTGAAGTGTTTTAATCAGGAATGGATGCTGAATTTTGTCAAATGCTTTTTCTGCAACTATTGACAGGATCATGTGGTTCTTCTTTCTTCTCTTGTTGATTTATTCTGTCACATGGATTGATTTGCGAATGTTGAACCACCCTTGCATCCCAGGGATAAATCCCACCTGGTCATGATGAATAATCTTTTTAATATGCTGTTGGATCCTATTAGCTAGGATCTTGTTGAGAATCTTGGCATCCATATAGAATTTTTCTGTTAATTGAATTCTGGTTTATTTCTGAGAGTTTGTCCCCTAGTTCATACCTTTGGTTTCTGAGATTGTATGAGATACCAACTATATTCACTTTTAAATGGACGGTAGTTTGTATTTTGACTATAATATTAAAATAGTTTACCATATTAGAAATGGAATACATTTATATGAAATATACAATATATCTTTTAAAAATTTGACTTAAAATATAATTTCCAAGGTTTAATACACAAAAAATTTTTGTCGTTTCTTTTACCCAAGTCTAGTGAAAACTCAGTTTGAATATAAACTTTACTTTGTCTAGATTCAGTCATGAAAAATTCCTAAGGGAAAGAGAATAACCTAGTAACATAAAAGAAATGCAAATAATGTAAAAATTATATGATAAATATATTGACCATGGATTACTATGTAATTAAGCTAAAATACAGTATGTATATTTTCTGGGTGAAGTTCCCTTTTAGACTTTTATTTTTTAAATAGAAAAAGCTAAATAATCATGTGTAATAAAAAGCCAGAAGAAGAAGGTATATTCTTTCTTTGAACATTGTTAAATTTAGGTTTATCAGTAGTTTGAGTTGCTTCAGCCCCCTTTAATTACCTTGTAAAATTTGTATTTTCTCTATACACATTACTGGTTCTATTCCCTCATACTAGTGTAAGCTCTTATTTATATAACTCATTCACAGGATGATGAAGATAGGTAAGATTATTTTAGATGTGTGCAAATTTTTATTTCAACATAAGCCTAACTGCTGTAGGTCCAAGAAGATATGCTAATTTGATAAGCTAAAGCTAGAGACTTGTACATGCAATGAATCCTTCTTTAAGCAGACAAAAAACAGCTACATGATCTTGGCTAAATTACTCTAACTTTTTAAGCATTAGTATCCACATGTACAAGAATCAGGATAATGATAACATACATTTACCGAAAAAAGACTTCTTGAGCATATATCCAATGCCAGGCTTAGATCTAGGTGCAGAGGTTAAAACCTAAATAAGATTGACAGGGAGCTTGCTACCATGGAGTTTACATTCTAATAGGAGTAGACAGATAATAAGCACTTAGGCTAATATGTAAATAAGAGTTTCAGCTAGTAATAAATGCTTATAAAGAAAAATAGGGGACGCCTGGGTGGCGCAGTTGGTTGGGCAACTGCCTTTGGCTCAGGTCATGATCCCGGCATCTTGGGATCGAGTCCCGCATCGGGCTCCTTGCTCCGCAGGGAGCCTGCTCCTCTCTCTGCTTCTGCCTGCCTCTCTGCCTGCTTGTGTTCTCTCTCTGTTAAATGAATAAATAAAAAATCTTTAAAAAAAAAAAAAAAGAAAAGAAAAATAAAAGATAGTAATGAGATAAAAAGTGATTAGCAATAGGGTATAACTATTTTAGATAGAGTGGACGAGGAAGACTTCTCAGAGTAGGTATCATTTGAATAAAGATCTGAGACACCTAGAGGAAGATCAATGAGAACTTTCCTGAGTGAGGGAATAGCTAGTAGTATGCAAAGGCTCACGCTTTGTTGAGTTTCCACTTCATAGGATTGTTTTGAAAATTAAATAAACTAATGCAGGTAGGACATTTGGTCTATAACTGACATTTAATAATGTCTGATGATAATAATAGAAGTGAGAATGATAATAATAGAGATGATAATAATAAAGGAGAGAATGATAATGGTTATGATGATTATGATACCAACTATCAAAAGTCAAGTATTACAACTACTCTCCACAATCCTTCTTAGTTTAGAAACTGCGACCTCTTTCAGACCAAAGAAGAGTGTTGTAATTTGTCAGAAAAGCCAAAGATTGGTAATAAAAAGAGACATAGTAGATATTCAGACTTAGGTTTGCAGCTAAGTAGGACATAAAAAAATGTGTTTTGAAAATAATATATTTCATAAAAATAATGAAGGTATCTCTGATGAATTAGAATGCCTCTGTTTATTAAAGTTTTACTATAAATTTCTGCATAAAAGCTCTTGTGATACCAGATTGTTATTAATTTGTGATAGTTACTGTATTTGTTAGTATTTTCCAGACAGTGAATCTATATTTAATTAGAAGTGTTGAGGCATTTTCAAAGTTTATTTAAAAAAATATATCACATAGGGAAACTAGTGAAAGCTGAGTAACAGAATATCTATGCTGTTAATCACCAATACCCATGTCCAGATCACATTAAGTTTCATTTGGAACAGAACAATGTTATTAATGATGCCAGGGGGTGTTTTGGTCCAGTGTTAGTGCTTTTGTTACTTTTGCATTCCTGTTTTGTTCCTTTTGATTTCCTATATGTTTCTAGCATATATTATGGCTTGGTTGAGGTCAGTAAGAACAGTTTTTGGGATATATTGCCCACTTCTGGCCAGTTCTTTTATGGCTATCTCAACACAATAAACAGGAAAATGATAATATATATTTAGTGTGTGTGTGTGTATACAGAACACACATATACGCATATATGTACATATACACACATACTTAGTATATAAATAGCTTATAGAAGAAGTTCAAATATCTTCAAAGTGTGCCACTTAAGCATGTGGACTATTTTGAACTGAAGGCAATCATGATCCAGTGGGCTCAAAAGAAACTCCTGCTCCTCCCTTAACTACCTAGAAGAATTTAAATAGCATGTCTTTCCCAGAATGAGTTTTAACCACATATAAATTTTATATAAGTGACCTATCTGTACAAGAAGGCAAACATCTAAGTATTATCAAACATCTACCTTTCTTATTGCCCTGTGAATTGCTCTCCTTCCTTTTAAAGCCCAAATCACATCCCATTTCTTAGCTCAGAATGGCATAAATATACCGTTTTACCTGTCTTTGAACCTCTCATGTAAGATTCTCTTATTTACAAAATTAAAATTTTCTCCTCTTAATCTGTTTCATCTCAATTTAATACTTAGACTAGCCAAAAGAACCACTGAAGGGTAAAGGAAAATTTTTCCTCCTCAACAATATATATACATACAGTATGTGTATGTGTGTATTTTATCTCCACTAGCAACATACCAAAAATCACTGAAATCATGTTACTAAACAAGTGTTACTTTAAAAATAAACATAAGCAGGAACATATCAGGTTGTCACAGGAGCAAAAGGGATCCTGAGAAATATAGCACCATTCAAATGTAGGGTTAGTATATGTCATATATATGCAAAGAATATATTTCTAATTTTCTATCATATAATGTATTATTCTTATATAATGAAAATTCTATATAAAGGGAACTTTAACTTTGTCATAATCCCTTAATTATTAAAAACATGTTAAAAGATCTAAAGAAACTACAATAAAACATGAACATTTGTTAAATCTAGGTGGTCAGTGTATGGGTGTTTGTTATTCATTATTGTATATTGCATTAAAAAATGAGAACTTAAAAAAAAAAAGATAAAAGGGAACTGATTCACCAAAGGACATTTACATTTAGCTGCCAATACCCATAAACCTTTTCACACAGATTTCTCAAATTTGGAATTTGGGATCATCTGGATACTCTTTTGCCCTCTTGTCTAAGAACAAACATAATGCCGATGTCTACAAGTCATATATTTTTCATTGTTTTTTTTCTTCACTAAGTGTATATTAATTGAGAATGTTATTAAATTGTAACCATTGCCTGACAGTTTCATCATGAAACAATTTAGTCCCTCTACCCTTCTGAGGGTTGCTTCAGGTAGCTTTGCTGTGCCCTGTATTGCTCAGTTGTTAAATGAGAAATATAATGAAGTCAAATGCTGCAGAAACTAATTCACCAGATTATTTCCAACTCTTAAATTTCTTTTAAATTTTTTCCACATAGGGAATCCTTTGGTGATAATTATTCTTTCTACAAATGCTTCTGTATTCTTTATTCTATATCCTCTAAGGAAATTCCTACTTTCTCTTTTCTTCAATTCACTTTCCTTATTATTTCTATCTGTTTTAAGAATTCACATGGGGAAGAGCTCAAGAGTGATTTTTTCTCTTTGTTTATATTCTTCACAGATTATGTGAAAAACAAGACAAAAGGTATTGAAAATGAAAGAAAAATAAAAACTACTACTGAAAATGATAGACATTTGATTTAAAAAACTTTTAGTATAACATAGACTGACCATTATCTTTTTTTAAAAAATCAATCTCATTCAATTTTTGATGGACTTATTTTGAACCATCAACACATCCTTCCTCAGTCCTTCCCCTGCATACATATCTCCATTAAGATATGTAGGATTAGTTGATAGTCTATAATGAGAGAACAGCTATAAAGTTAACTAGCTTTACAATTCTGTAACCCTGGATTCATTAGTATTACGTTTTAACTCAATTAAGGTGAAAAAGGCATGTACGTTCTTTTTATAAAGTCTTTTCACAGAGTCACTGTATAACTTAGAAATTTTATAGGTAGAAATGTTATACCTAATTCATTTATCCTCATTTCGTAAGATTATCTCTCCCATATTCCTGTGAGTTAGGTTGGCTTAGAATTTAGGCACAGTATATGGCCATAGTTCAATACTAAAGCAGTTATGCTCATCCCATTTTGTTCTTTTACAGCAAGCTGAGATACACATATTCATTTTAACAGCAATTATTAAGGATACTACTCTTTCCTCAGTGACTGAGATGGGTTGGGTTATATTCATTGAAAAGGAAAAGGAAAATAAGAAACAACTAGAGATAAAGAAGACAGGTAGTTTCTGTTAAAATACACACGCATACACTCACATACACACACACACACACACACACACACACACACAAGAAAAGGGAAAAGAAGCACAGAAAAAAGTGAAGTATGGGGAACTGCAGTAAGAAAGTGGGTGAATGTAAATGAGGTATAAATAACAAAATGGGGATTCTTATAGATATTCTCTTCACATTTCTTTAACTTTGAAAACACATGGCAGACCTTAAAAACACCATCATTCCTGATCTGAAATTGTCTTTGAAACTCAGTAGGCCATGGTCAAAATGTATAGTTTATAAAATTTTAAAAGGTGTGTGTGTGTATGTAAGAGAAAAAGCAGAATCACATCATGACTAATCTTAAGAGCAGTAGCAAAATTTCCCTTTGCGGATGGGATGTTTAAAAGGAAGCCAAAGTGATTTCAAACATAACGTAAAGCAATGACAGTATGACTGCATCTACCAGGATAAATGACTTAGTAAAACAAAGTCCAAGTAGGTAATTCTAGCTGGGGAACGTTTCAGACCAAAGCCTTTGAAATAGAGTTCAGTTATGTCTGAAAGGTAGTTAATCAACTGCAAGTTAACTGTCAATTAATTGCAAGTGAAAGGGTAACAATATAGATGGATTGAAAGAGTGGTACTTATATGCCCAAGAACACTTTAGAAATGCTACTGTCACTGACATATGATAGGGAGAATGGCTACAGAGACCCTTGCTATATGGTGGCAGTTGAGGTTGAATGAATGAGCCAAGATTATTTTGACTTATCCTTTAACTCTTGAACTGTGTTACATGGCTCTAAAACATATGACCTGGGAGATTACAGATAAACTTGCTATGCGTAAAGGGAAATGGGCTAAAGAAGGCCATTTAGATGCTTCTGAGCTTCTGCTCATACAACACTTTTTGTTTGGTTAAACTTCATTAACCTACATATCAAAGGTTAGAGTTATTGATAGCTGTCTGGTTCAATTACTGTACCAACATTAATTTTCATTGGGAACATCCTGATATAAATTAAGCAAAACTTAATAATTGATGCCCACAAAAATGATTTAGGAATATAAAGATTAAATGTTCAATTTCAGGACCATTAACTTGTTTCCACCTTTTTGAGATGAAACTGTAATATGAAAGTAAAAAAGGAAAAAAAAAATTCCCATTTGGAAAAATAGCATCTAGTTTAATTTATCTTCCAGTAAGTAAAACATGCATATATGAAACAAAATAATGCTTAATGCTACTAATGAGGGATGCTGATCACTTGATCATTAAATCAATTCCCATTTAAAATATTGAAGGTGATTGATTATAAAGTTTGTTTAAAAAGGAAGGGAAGGGTGAATGGGGGGAAATCAGAGGGGGTGATGAACCAGGAGAGACTGTGGACACTGAGCAACAAACTGAGGGTTTTGGAGGGGAGGAAGTGGGGTGGCGGGTGAGCCTGGTAGTGGGTATTGAGAAGGGCACGTACTGCATGGAGCACTGGGTGTGGTGCATGAATAATCAATCTTGTAACACTGAAAAATTAAAATAAACATATTTGGGGAGAAAAAAATAAAAATAAATATAGCCACTGGGGGGGAAAAATAAAAGACCCACCTGTATCTGCCCCCCTAAAAAAAAAAAGTTTGGAATTGTCATGGATATAAAGAGGTTAAATCATGTTTGATATATTTAAGGCTGGATGATTAGGCTGTGAAATCTGATGGCAAGACAATTAAAATCAGTCTTACTTGGACCCAAAGTACTCAGATTCAGCCAAATATTTGAGATTGAATATTGACTCACTATTTCCTCCTAACAACCTCTTGCAAGTTCCAATGGCATCTTTTTCCCCTCCTCTTTCCTACTCTCCCACTCATGTGTATCCTTTGAAGGGATGCCTTTCTCCATTACTGAAAAGTACCTGTGACTAATTTGGCAGTATCTGACTGCAGAAGACCATTTTCTGCCTCAGTTCCCACTTTTATTCCTGAGGAACTCCCTTCTCTGTCAAGCACTGCACAGAAGTTCATCATTCATTACTGTAGCTTCAATACTGAATTCAGAGGGCTAGATGGCTATAAGAACTTTTCTTTTAGTGCAGATATACACAACAGCCTTCTCAAAGAGCCATGCATTATTAGTTCGAGCCATGCTTCTTAACAAGAACACTTAGGCATGGTAGACCAAACAGAATTAGATTTAATTGCTGTATCCTGGGATAAAAGCAAATTGTCAAAGAGGAAAAAATAAATTAAAAAAGCAGCAAGCTCATTTTTATGATTCTAGGCAATACTGAGTGCAGGATGGCATTGACAAAATTGACTCTTCTGATCCTAAGGAAGATTTAGAAAAGGAAAATTGCTAATGTAGTTGAAAACTATGGCTATAAAATTCCATATGAATCTAAATCCCTTTCGGAGTTTCATGGAACATGAAATCTAAAAATATCTTGAAGGTCTTTCTGAATTCACTCTTGTTCTATAAGTTGTTGCTTATGCACTAAACTATTTAATATGGGAAGGTCAGAATAAATTACCTATTCTTTAAACAGTGAAGCAGAAAAGGGAATGAAAAACCAGGGCTTGTTTTCTCTCTCCATCTCTCCCTTTCTTTTTTTCCCTCTCTTTCCTCTCATATTCATTCTTTTTGTTCTCTTAAAATGCAAAACACTTGAGTATAGACATACCTACTTTTTCTGCCCTTTCAATTCCAAGGGATACATGTAATATTAGTTTCCCTATGTATAATACACACCCAGCTGTTTTATTATAAGATATTTTGTATAATAACCTTACTATTTTTCAGAATTCTTAACTTTCTATAGTAACAAAAGTCACATGAAAATTAAGTCAAAAGCATTTTAAAAGGTAGATTCATAAATGATGCAAGCACATGTATTTCAAAAGCTGTATGTGGTTTCAACTTATCACCCAATGCATTGATACTTACTCCTGGATAAAAAATATGTCACTGAACATGAGACTGGGTTTCCAAAATATTCAAGCTGAAGAGAAGTAAATAAGTATGATAAAATAAGCATACCTATCAAATACTAACATTATATATATATATATAACTATACAAGTTGAACCTTTTAAAACCAATAGAAAGAATGATACCATATATTCTCCATTTTTATTTCCAGCTTAGTATATTGATGATAATAGGGTACATCTTGTGGAAAAGCCCTCAATACTTTTCTATAATTCTTAATTCTATAATTTTTGTTAAAATTGAGAATACAAATTCTTAGAGAGATGCTGTGAAAAGAGAAAAGGATATTTAAAAACCCCTTGAATAATAAGCATAGTATACATAAGATTATTGACTGTAGATATTTTAGATTAATCTCATTTGGAAAATGATAGCTGCAATTGTAAAATTGGATCAGAAACATATTAGATAAACACAAGTAAGTGGCTAAAAATACATGGGAAAGACTATTAGTATGATTAAAATGGATTCCATAGGATTCAAAATATGCCTTACATTCAATTGAATGGACTCAAAAAATACATCAAATTACTTTAAACTGTATCTCCCTTGCTATATGTTATTTATTCTGACCTATGCTGCTTACTGGAGTTCTTTCTTTCAGGGTTTCCTATACCACTCAAATGTGTAAGATAACTTAGCAAAGAAGAGCATATAAAGGGTGAAAATTTTTATTTTCCTCCAATAAATAATGTTAATAAAGAGTAATATCATGCTTAGCCTTTATCTCTCTTTTCCAAAAAGGTCTGTACTTGGTAAATAAATTAACTAAGCCTACTACCGACTTAGAATAACTGATATAATTTTTGTATAGACAAAAATGTGGCCTCAAGAAATATATATTTTTTGAGATTTATTTATTTATTTGAGAGAGAGAGTGTGTGTGAGCACAAGCAGGGGGAGTGGAAGGCAGAGGGAGAAGCAGGCTTCTAGCTGAGCAGGGAGTCCGATGTGGGACTTGATCCCAGGAACCCGGAATCATGACCTGAGCCAAAAGCAGATGCTTAAATGACTGAGCCACACAGATGCCCCACCTAAAGAAATATTATGGCACTTTTAAAGTTATGTAATAAGGCCCCAAGAACTCAAATCTATTCTAGAAAAATCTGCCCTAAGCAAGTTCTTTTTTGGGACTTAACAATAATTTAACGAATTTTAAAATAACTCCCCCATGACTATTTTGTGAACATAGGACAGAAGAAGGATGATTTCCCTATAGACTTTTTTTTTTAAAAGATTTTATTTATTTACTTGAGAGAGAGTGAGAGAGAGCATGTGAGGGGAGAGGGTCAGAGGGAAAAGCAGAATCCCTGCTGAGCAGGGAGTCCAATGCGGGACTCGATCCCATGATTCCAGGATCATGACCTGAGCTGAAGGGAGTCGCTTAACCAACTGAGCCACTCAGGTGCCCCTAGACTTTTTTTTTTAAGGATTTTATTTATTTATTTGTCAGAGAGAGAGAAAGAGTACGCAAAAGCAGAGGGGAGGGGCAGAGAGAAAGAAAGGGAGAAGCAGGCTCCCCTTTGAGCAGGGTGCTGGACTCCATCCCAGGACCTTGGGATCATGACCTGAGCTGAAGGCAGATGCTTAACCAACTGAGTCACCCAGGTGTCCCCCTATAGACTTTTTTAATGCTAACATTGAATAATTTTAATTTTCAGAGCCAAAGGCACTGCTTCTAGTAAAATTCCTGAACATCACAGCCTAAATACATAAATATGATTTAAAAAACAGCCAATATTCCAATTTGTAAAATCCTTAAGTGAGGCCCTATATTTAATTTTTGCTACAGTCTCTGTATAACCTAATATGGCAATGTCTACTCCATAGTGTAGATGCTCAATAGATACTTGATGATTAATCAGGACTACTGTAGTGTTAGCAAAACTGAAAGTATAAACAACCACGTAGGAATAACAACCACATCAATTTCAATTCTTAGAATTACTCAGGACATCAAAATCCATTACGGACTTTTAAGCTCAAGCCATGTTTTTTACCTTCATTTGGCACTGTGACTGAACTTTTTTTTTTTTTTTAAAGATTTTATTTATTTATTTGAGAGAGGGAGAAGGAGAAGCAGATTCCCTCTACTGAGCAGGGAGCCCGATGTGGGACACAATCCCAGGACCCTGGGATCATGACCTGAGCCAAAGGCAGACTTTTAACTGCCAGAACCACCCAGGCAGCCCTCTGCCTGAACTTTTAAGTAGAAAGCAAAATGCACACAACATAATCAAGACTCAATTCCTCTAAAATTGTACCACTAAAATTTTTAACAGTTAAAACCCTATTTGCTACATTCATGATGAATTAGCTTTCTCATGAATAGACCAAGCAATAGAAGTCATCTCTCTCAATTCACAGTCATATATTTATTTTACTTTGCTCACCTGGCTCAAAGATCTATATATTATTTGCAAGATAATAAGGAAAAAGAAGGCATTTAATAAGTCAGAAATAACAGCATTCACTAGATTGTAATTGTGAATAATAATAATACCACACAGTAGAAAGCTTGAAATTTAACTATATAGGCATAAACCCGATATCAACATCCAACTTATAAATTCATTCAACAACACTGATTGATGATGCTATGAAGAAGTCCTTGCCCCAAATAGTTTCCTTCTCCCTTTACCTTCCCCTAGTAAATGGATATTCTAAGGAAAATGCTCCATTTGAACTGTTGGAGGAAAGAAATAGGATGAAAGATTCTGTTGCTATTCAGAATTTGTCAGAATAAAAATGCCTTTCAGTAGGCTAGATTTTGTTAGAGTTTAAAATGCATTTTCCCAAGAAATAATGTTATAAATAGTACACAGATTCCTACATTAATCCACATATGTCTATTTGACTCTCAATTCAGTTAAACTATAGTGCTATTTCAGTTTTAAACACTAGTCTAGAAATCTGGTCACCATTTACAAAGTTATTTTCATGGGAAACTGTTTTGCTCCACCTTTAAGTTGGTGGGTACCTGTAGAGTGACATATAATGGAATTCAAGGACAATAGGATCAGGACATGCTACCCCAAAATAGGGCATGTTAGCATGCGGAATAACTTAAACTGAGTAATTTTGAGAAAATGGCAGAAGCAAGAGGGCCTCTCTGTCTTTCCCCTGCCCTTCACAGCCAAAACAGGTCATAAGAGTTGCTCTCTCTGTACCCCAGGAAAAGAGCATCCTTATCTTCAAGATGGAGGAACACTGAGATGAATCAAAATGAACAGCTCTTTTAAGTTTCCCCCAGTTTACTACCTTTAGCTCATACCTTTTGCCCTATCATAATTCTTGATGATTGTCTTCCCTTCATCAAACTTAGCATAAAACACTCAGGTTTAACTATTTCTTTGTGTCTTCATTTCCTTATGAAGGCTCTGTAAAACTTAAACATTATATAAATTGGTATGCTTCTCTCCTATTAATCTGTCTTTATCAGTTTAATTTTCAGACACAACCAGAATCCTAAGTGGATGGAGGAAAACTTTTTCCGACCCTAAAATAAGTTACAATAAAAAAATACTATTCTTATGATTCTGGAGAAAAAGACAAGAAAAACTGGGGAAGACAGTCAACTGGCTGAATGGAAATGAAAGACATATCTCAAAAATAGATGTTCATATATATCATATTTAATATACTTTGACAATGATTAGGAAAAAGAAGCAAGGCAGGAATGGTACAAATATTGATGTAAACTTAGGTCCAGTTGATAGTGTGTTAATACTTGATTTTTCAGTCAGGTTGTGACTAATAACCATAATGCAAAACTTATTTTACTGTGTGAAATGTGTTGTAGATAACATGCTTTAGTTAGTTCAAACTAAAAATAATTTTACCTTTGGATTTTTGGTATGACAATCAGTTTTGATTATAATAATAATTCTCATTGCATACTTAGTCACATCTGGCACTGCACCCATTCAATAGTTAAGGTCCCCTAAAAAGGTGGTATCATTCCATTTTATAGGAACATGAAGTGCAGACAAGTTAACTTGCCTAATATTACAAAGCTATAAGAGGCAGGACTGGGTTTCAGATCAAGGCCTGGGATTCAAATGTAGTCCAAATTGAAACTTAAGTACTATGCTGAATTGATCTTTAGTAAGTTTACTTCAATACTGTGAGAAAACTAGTAACTGCCAAATCATGAACATGATTTGTTGAGAATATGGTGAGAACCTGATTAAACTTCTTAATTCTTTTAGAAAACCGACGAGTTTATTTAAAAAAAAAAAACCTCTAAAATAAAAACATCCTTCACATTCTCAGATCTAAAAATCACATGGTAAGCGTGAGGCTACTTAGAGATTTCAGTATCGGAGAAAAAGGCAATAAGAATTTCCAAATGGCTTAAAAGTACTGAGGTACATAAAAGCAAAGACAGAATTACTGTATCTTTAAGAAATCTAGGAGAGAATTAAGCCCTAATGCACTATATATCCACTATATGTAATAAATTAACTTCTCTTTTATGAATCTAGAATAGCAGCACTTTCACAGGAGATTGAGAAAATAGCCACACAAATCACTTCTTGTTTGGTGGTTTGGATCAGGAATCCTGGTTGAGAAAGGAAGTCCTTTTTTTTTTGGTAGTAGAGGGAATATAATTGAATTTTATTTATTTTTATTTTTAAATTTTTTATTTAAATTCAGTTAGTTAACACAGTGTAATAACTCGTTTCAGGTATACAATATACTGATCCAATATATCCATACAACACCTGGTGCTCATCACAAATGAACTCCTTAACCACCATTACATATTTCACCTGTGCCCCCAAGCACTTCCCCTCTGGTGACCATCAGTTTGTTCTCTACAGTTGAGAGCCTGATTCTTGGTTTGCCTATCTTCCCCATCCCCTACGCTTTGTTCATTTGTTTTGTTTCCTAAATTCCATAAATGAGTGAAATCATCTGGTATTTATCTTTCTCTGATTGACTTCACTTAGCATAATACTCTCTAGCTCTATCCATGTCATTGCACGTGGCAAGATTTTGACTTGCCATTGAGTAATATTCCATTGTATATATATACCATATCTTCCATATCCATTCATCAGTGGATGCACATCTGGACTGTTTCCATAATTTGGCTACTGTAGACCATGATGCTATAAACATTGAGGTGCATGTATGCCTTTGAATTAGTATTTTTGTATTCTTTGGGTAAATAACTAGTAGTGCATTTGAAAGGAGGAAAAAAGGTAACCAGAGAAAACTAATAATCCATTTGCTGAAATCTAGGTTGTGCAGTTCATTTTACCCAAATGCATGTTTGTGTGAACAAGCAAAGAAAATTTACATTGCTGGTAGTCAAGAAGATATTTATCTGAGTTTTTAAAAATTAGAGCAGGATTGGTAGTAAACCAAACCTGTCTGTAAATCTGTGAGTAGGAACCAAAGCAGGATATGACCATGAGCTATTTTGAATTCATTAAACCTATGTAATTTATTGGAAGCTGTACAAGCATACATTGGCATTACCTCCCATATAGAAGAGCCAATTGGGTTAAGAAATTAAGAAGAGAAATGGAGACAAAATGCTGGTCTGTGGTACATATGGGCACATGAAGAAAAAGAGGGTTGAGGATCAGCCCAGTGAAGAGTAAAATTCACTTTGATGTCAATTTCCCTCACTACTGGATAGGAAGAATAAAAACAAAAAAGAGCATTGGAAATTTATATATTGATCCTTCTTTTGACTTGCCTGTCAATACTCCCTTTGTGTCTTGGTAATAGGTGAAGAAGTTTTAACCAGGTGTGTATGTACAACTTACTTATTATTCAGTAACACTAGATTCTGATTTTAGTTTTGTTTAAAGTTAACTAAGGAATACTTCCTACTGGCTAACAATAAACCTCAGCTTTCTGTATTTTTTTGTGTACCAATAGGTACACAAAACTGGACCTAAGTTTACATCAATATTTGTACCATTCCTGCCTTGCTTCTTTTTCCTAATCATTGTCAAAGTATATTAAATATGATATATATGAACATCTATTTTTGAGATATGTCTTTCATTTCCATTCAGCCAGTTGACTGTCTTCCCCAGTTTTTCTTGTCTTTTTCTCCAGAATCATAAGAATAGTATTTTTTCCCATACGAATTCCCATTGATTCCCATACGAATTCCTATCTGAATTTATGAGAGCATCATTTTTTATAGACTTTAATTCCCAGTGTTTTTCAAACAGGATGTCAAGGGGAGTGATTGGAGTCACAGGGATAAAGCTGTCCTGCTCTAGGTAAACTTCAGGTTTCAACAACAGGGAGTGAAAGTCAATTCTACAGTTTGAGACTCTCTTCTCTCCTATAATATCCAAGGTCAATAAGGATTTAGAGTTGTAGAGACTGAAGTAACTGATATTATTTGAGCCCACATTCAAGAAAATTACGCTGTTATCGCTGTTATTTATTTAAAAAATGGAATATCTGAGTATACTGTAGGAACCGTCAGGCAGAGTAGAATTAAAATGTTTTAGAAGTACTGACCTAGATTACTATATACTTTTGGGAATCAGAAAAATGCATGTAAATCTTAGGAACATAGGACACATATAAGGGAATATTTGAAATTGGGTTCTAACTCATGATCTGGTCAATATGTGTTTAATAAATGCTACTGTGTGCTAGATGGGGAAAAGGAGTAAAACCCAAAAGGAGCTAAGTCAATGTCTTTACCCAACCAAATTTCATAATCTAACCAACAGAGTGAATGCTATTATAAATATACCCATTAGGGGATAATTAGATGTCATTCATCCAATCACTCACTCAACCCCCACTTACTGAATACCTACTGTTGATCTAGCCTCTGACAGGTTAAAAAAAAATACCAAATTGATCTAGCCTCTGACAGGTTAAAAAAAAAAAAAAAAAGCAACCTCTGGTCTCCAGGAGCTCACAATACAATAGATCAAAACAGTTAAGTAAATATACAAATACAACATATCATGATAAATGCAGTCATAGAAGTTAGTACAAACTGCTGTGGGGATATGCATGAGATGCTCCCAACTCAGATGGGGGCAGGAGTTGGGCAAAGATTATCAGGAAAGACTTCTTGGAATTGGGATATATGAGCAGAAATTTAAGGGACAATTATAACTTAGTTGAAGAAAAGGGGAAAAAACCAGAGAAAAAGGAAAGTGTAATTCACAGATATGAGGGACCGTGGCAACTGGGAAATGGCAAAAAAAGTGTGGCTGAAGCTAATTTTAACCATAATAGGGGTGGTAAGAGGAATAGTTGATGAGGTAAGTAAGGGCCAATTCCTAAGGCTTATGGGGAGGCACTGAAAAACTTTAAGCAGGGGGATGGCACGACTGCATTAAGATTTTAACAAGTTCATTCTGATTAGCAATGTAAAGATAGAATAGAGATAGTCATGGAATAAATGATGAAGGTAGAGAATATAGTTTGGAGATTAACCTCATAATCCAGATGAGAAGTCCAACTAAATCATTGAAAGTAGTTCTAGAGAGAAGGGCATAGATTCCAGAGACACAAAAAGGCAGAATCTATAAGACTTAGATTATGATTGTTCATAAGGGATATAAGATAACATCCAGATTTCCAGTCTGAGTCATTGCATAGTGTTATATATTGAAATAAATCATGAAGGAACAAATTTGAGGATGAGTTATGTTCAAGGTGCTTATAACTTTGGGGAGAGATGTGGGCTGTAGATTGCTGATGCCAAGGTAGGTACCAAATAGTGACAGTTATATGTGACAGTAATATATGTGAAGCTCCTAGAGTTATCCCTGACCAAAGTAAATGCTATATAAATAGAAGTAGCAATGATGAAGAATGGTGATGATCATAATTATAATAATGGTTGATTATAAGAAGTTTTTAAGGTGATAAAAATGTGTATCTATGCTTTCTAATACAGTAGCCACTAGCCACATTGACTACTGAGCACTTGAAGTGTAGCTGCTGCAAATAAGAAACTAAATTTTAAATTGAATTAATTTTAATGAATTTAAATTTAAAGCCACATGTGGCTACTGGCTATTGTGCTGGACAATGCAGATACATAGTGAGAAATGAAATGAGAATCTGAAAGTGAATCAAGTTGATTATCAACATGTAAGAAATGGTAGTAAAAGAGTCAAAAAGGCAGGAGGAAAAGCAGTAGAGTAATACTGTCTATAAGCACAGTTGAAAATCCCTTCAGATAATGATTAGAAGTAGGAGTTTTCTGGAGGAAGGAGGGTGGAGCTATGAAGTGTAGGAGGGCATTTCAAAATGATAAAATAGCACAAATAATTGTCAACAAGAAAGAAGGAATATAATATAACAAGAAAGGCCCCCTTGACCTATTGCTAGGAACATGATGGGGAGTAAATGGCCAATTGTCTTGTTTGACAGGGACTGAGGGGGTTCCTGGAGTATAGAATATTCAGTTTTAAATCAGAGGTGGTACTCTCAGTGCTAAAATCAGTAAAAGTCCTGGGCAAATTGGGAGGAGTAGGTCAGTGGAAAATAATATTAGATAAATAGCAGCTGGCCAAAGTATAAGGATGTTTGGAGAGAGGCAGAAAGGCATTTACTCTTGATAGAACAGCTCAGAGGTAGGCTATTATAGCTTTTTGATTAGATAACTGATGGGAATTAAAGTAGTGCTTGGGAAGATTAGTTTGACTTAAGAAGAAAGAAGGACTAACAAAGAGAATCCAATTGTTTAGTTACTGTAATAATTCAAGTGTGAGGTGATTAGTGCTTAAACAATCAAGGAGAAGAAAAATAAATTAAAGCTTACTATGTCCCAGGAACTCTACTAGATTTTACATAAATTACAATTCTCCCTGAAACCCAGATGTTGAAAAGTTACCAATTTTAGAAAAGTTGACTGATGATTTAAGTATTCACTCACTATTTCCTAAATATTTTTTGAGTGCCTCCTATAGGACTTGCCAAGTTCATTGTTTTAGGAAAGCCAGGATTTGAAAGTAGATCTGGCTACAAGTTCATTGTACGTATTAGAAGAATTAAAAGGAGATAATTCTTTCTCAAAGATATGCATAGCTTCCATCTTAGTTTTAAGATACTTAAATAAAAAACTTGCTAACCTTGTTATCCATGCATTAATCTTTTCTCATCTTAAACTTTAAAATTCTCATGACTTATTTTCATTGATGATCTCTTTTGTATTTCAAATGATCAGAGTAGATGAGGCAGTATATGAGGATAAGTAGAAATTCACTAGTGTCAACTACAAGAGTTTGTGTAAAAAATCTTTTTAGTGTGGAAATTTAAAAATGTATGGCCAAGGAGACAGAAGTACCTACCATCTTTTTTTTCAAAAATGTCCATCAATTCTTTTCAATTCTTTTCTAAGGAGGTTTTGATTAGATAGGTTTATCAAATATTCCTGTCAAATATGCTTTCCCATTACCTTTATGGCTGTTCACTTATTTGGATGTCAGAGGAAAGTATGTACTTAAGTTTCTTATTTATTTGTTTGTTTGTTTATGTTTAGAGATGGAGATAGGTGAGGGAGGGGCAGAGGGAGAAGGATAGAGAGAATTTTTTTTTTAAGATTTAATTTATTTATTTGACAGAGAGAGAGAGATCACAAGTAAGCAGAGAGGCAGGCAGAGATGGGGGGGAAGCAGGCTCCCCATTGAACAGAGAGCCCCATGTGGGGCTTGATCCCAGGACCCTGAGATCATGACCTGAGCTGAAGGCAGAGGCTTAACCCACTGAGCCACCCAGGCGCCCCAGAAGGATAGAGAGAATCTTAAACAGGCTCCATGCCCAGTGCCACGCCTGACATGCGACTCCATCTCACAACCCTGATATCATGACCTGAGCCAAAATCAAGAGTCAGATGCTCAACCAGTTGAACCACCCAGGTAGACCCCCGCTAATTTTCTAATTTTGATGCAAACAATTTATATACTCTAATTACTTTTTAAAAATTCAAAGGCGAGGTAGGAGTTACGAAACTTTGGTGAGCAGCAGTTGTAATGTATTTAAAAAATTTCATTTCTAACAGATTTCTTCACATTATCTCCAAATTTCGAACTATTATGTACAAACAGAATGAAAATAGTAAACATAAGAGTGACAGGAAACAGTTGAACACCATAGAAAACTATACTGAAATAAATAACAAATCGATTATTAATAGATTCTCTAAGTGAGATTTTGTGAAACAAAATCATTTCACACTGTAGAATCTTATTTTATTTTATTAGTTTCTTCCAGGGTAGAAGTTTGTAGTCTTGTTGGTGGTTCAAAAATGGCCCTACTTTTTTTTAAAAGAGGAAATGTTGCAGCATATTTTTTTAAATTTTTAATTAACATATAATGTATTATTTGCCCCAGGGTACATGTCTGTGAATCATCAGGCTTACACATTTCACAGCATTTGCCATAGCACATACCCTCCCCAATGTCCATATCCCTACCCTCCCATCTCCCAGCAACCCTTAGTTTGTTTCGTGAGTTTAGGAGTCTCTTATGGTTTGTCTCCTTCCCCATCTCATCTTGTTTCATTTCTCTCCCCCACCCCCCCACGACCCCCTGACCTGCCTCTCAAATTCTTCATATCAGAGCGATCATGTGATAATTGTCTTTCTCTGACTGACTTATTTCGCTTAGCATAATACCCTCTAGTTCCATCCACGTTGTTGCAAACGGCAAGATTTCGTTTCTCTTGATGGCTGCATAGTATTCCATTGTATATATATACCACTTCTTCTTTATTCATTCATCTGTTGATGGACATTTAGGTTCTTTCCATAGTTTGGCTATTGG
>CM052797.1:96890258-96944015 GCA_028533885.1 Nasua narica | reverse complement strand
CCTTTGGAGATGTTTCTAGGAAGAAGTTGCTGCGGCTGAGGTTGAAGAGGTTGTTGCCTGTGTTCTCCTCCAGGATTTTGATGGATTCTTGTCTCACATTGAGGTCTTTGATCCATTTTGAGTCTATTTTTGTGTGTGGTGTAAGGAAATGGCTCAGTTTCATTCTTTTGCATGTGGCTGTCCAGTTTTCCCAACACTATTTGTTGAAGAGACTGTCTTTTTCCCATTGAATATTCTTTCCTGCTTTGTCGAAGATTAGTTGACTAGAGAGTTGAGGTTCCATTTCTGGGCTCTCTATTCTGGTCCATTGATCTATGTGTCTGTTTTTGTGCCAGTACCACACTGTCTTGATGATTACAATGTTGCAGTATTTAAAATCCAGTTTTCGTCCTTCCCTTCCATCTTTTCCTCCTCCTTTGACTATGTAGATGTACTATCTACAATTCGATGGAAGTTTACATTTGCAGAAGTCCCAAACTATCAGTCAGCCAAGGTTTGTTTAGATTAGAATTGGTGTTCTAAAAGTGTGCTGGGTTCAAAGGGCAACTGTTTTTCAGGCTACAACTTAAAAATGCCACTGTTTCTTTAGGTAGCTACAAGTTTCAAAGCATTAAAATAAAAATAAAATTGGGGCACCTGGGTGGCTCAGCTGCTTAAGCATCTACCTTCGGCTCAGGTCATGATCCCAGGGTCCTGGGATCAAGTCCCTCAACAGGATTTCCACTCAACAAGGAGCCTGCTTCTCCCTCTCCTGCCCCTTCCCACTGCTTGTTTTTTTTTTTCTCTCTCAAAGTCAATCAATCAATCAATCAATCAAATCTTAAAAAAATAAATTAAATTTGATCTCTGTTCACACAACAGTAACAATCAATTTAACTTCAAAATTTCAAATTATTTAAATCAGCCTTGCTACTGAGAAATCTAAGACTTTAAAGATAAGGTTTTAAAGGTTTTAATGTTTATTATTATTTTTTATTGTTACAAATCATAAAAGATTTATATCTAGTGTATATTTCAGCTTTTCAAATAAGTCAGAAAGAGCACTATTTCTAAGAGGACGGTACTAATTCTGGTTTTTGTCTAAACTAAGTGAATGCTGAAGCAATTTTTTTCAAAGGATCTTAAAAAATGAACACTGCTGGAAAAATGCTAGAACAAAACTGAGATTAGTTGGGAATTTGAAAGGTGAATTATTTCTTTTTTTACTTGAAGGGATGAACAATCATGTAGAACCTGTGACACTGATCTTATTACATTCATGATATTCTATGCATCCTAAATGTGAAGCCAATTCCAAAGGTCAAGACATAGCTAGCAGATTATAATTACTTTTAAAGAAGAAATAGTAGGTGTTCAATATATACTTATTGAATGACTAAATATAAGAAAAACAAGAATAATAAATTATAAGAGGAAGGTCTTTCTAATATATCCTTATATTAAAGCTCTGTATCTTATAGATATATCTAAATCCTCTCATAAGATAAAACCAAAAAGTATATGATCAGCCTGAACCAGGTAAATATACACTGTGAAAATACAACGCTATTGCATAACATGCAGAGCTGATGACTTTTAATAACTTCTGAACAGCAGCAAGCGTGGTATTTAAGAAAGAACAATTTTCTGACACTCATTTGGAAGCTTTATGACTTAAGGCAAGATATCTAACCTCTTTGAGATCAGTTTCCTGGTTTGTAAAATCAGGATGACGCTAATATCTTCTCTAAACAGCTATAGTGAAGACAAATTGAAATAAGATCAATGAGATGTCAAACACAGAGCTTGTCATATAGTAAGCGAATTATAATTTTTACAAAGGGGCAATCAACTACATGGAGTAATATTTGCTGAGTAGTATCATTCAGGTAAGGTTGGAAATTATCTTGTTCTTGAATAATTCATGGATAGACTCATTTTTGTACATGTCATACTTTTTGGTCTTATGAATGACAAAGAAGATAGTGACGTGAAACTGATAAAGCCAGTGTGTTACATTTGTACTGGAGAATTTATTCCTTTAGTACTAAGGTCAGTGAAGATGGTATAAATGTGAGGAAAGGAGACTGAGTCATAGAAAGTTTGGCTACCTTCACTGATGCTATAAAATAAAAAATAATTACTTGAAATTCTAATTACTAAGATTCATAGTCTAAAATTTTATAAAACAATTGTTCACCAATTTAAGATGAAGTAGAAAAAATTATGGACGGTTATTCTGCTGGAAAGGTTATCATGAATATTAGATTCCCCAAGCCATTCTTCATGGTCTTATTGGGTTTCATAGTATCATAAATGAAACATAAATACCACCTATGAAGTCCACAGAGATGTGTCATTGGGAATATAAAAACCCTGCCACAAAAGACGAAAAGTTAAACACATTTCATGACAAATAAATAAAGGTAATGTGTCACAGTGAAAGTAACAAATCCAGATAAAGCCAGAGTTCATTTAAGAGCTGAGTGCTATGGAACAAATGCTACAGCATACACAATCCCACCCCCCAGAAGCCAGTTCCACATTCCAACCTGAGACCCCTCCTGCACACATGCTGTCACAGAGAAAGTAATACCCTGATGGATGCTGTAGGCTGTGACTGAAGATGATGCCAATGGTAGACTTCTTATACACTCTCATGGGAAATGGAGAATTGCCTGGATGAAGTGTCAGAAAGAAATGGGTTATATATTTTTTACACTGGGAATCATAATCCTGGGAATCAAGATAAGACCTTTGGAAAATGTGGTGATGAGATGATATTAATCTTGTCTCTCAAAAGTCTGCTGATATCACAAGTAATTTAGCTGCCTTTCATTACTTTCTTTTAATTTCAAGAAGAAATTCATTCTCTACAAAATCAGTTTTAAGAGAAAAAATCTAAAACAGCTCTAACTTGCAAAGGAAAAAAATTAAAGAAGATTGCTGTACTACTGTTTATTCAATAAATTCAACCTTGTAAAGCTAGTGGTTTAATCAAGCTATTTATTTTAAAGTCAAAAGATGTTATCCTGCCTGTGGTTCTGCATACCTGGTACGGTACTTTAGATAATGCCATGACATTTTGAGATATTTCTGCAATCAGAATTAAGCTAACAATACTAAATATGTGTAGAAATGTGTTTTGTCTGGAAAAAATTAGGGTCTTAAAATTCATAGGATATTAAGGTGCTTTTATTTACTAGCCATATTTTGAGGCACAAATACTCTTTTCTCTTAGTTACTCAATAGGATCCCCCTGCTTTGGAAAGTAGACTTAAAGTATATTCAAAATCTGTTAATATTTCAAGGAATCTGTTTCACAAAAACAGAAACACAGATATACTATGATTTTACACAGAATAAGAAATTAGACCCTTAAAAAGGCAAAAAACATAGCTCAAATGTCATATAAAATACTTGTTAAAAGAACATAAATCAGTGATTTATATATACTTATAATCACTAATGAGTGATTATAAAATTAATCTTCCAGAATATAAGAACCTTATACAAATACAAGTATCAAAGAAACCATTTTCCCGAATAACCTAATCAGTTTTTGAATGAGTCTTCCCTTTATAAAAAAAAAACGTAGGGGGATCACATTAACTTTTCATTTAATAGCCAATTTGGGATGCTGTATCTATAGTTAATGGGACAAGACTGTCACTAATTCAATGTACATCTTCAGCTACCAGAGAGACCTACACAGGCCTATAAACCAGAATATTTGTCTTTGGCCAATATTAGTTTAATAACAAATTACCTGGCTCAAAGGAATTTTTATGGTATTAAAGTGGTGGTAACAATCAAGTTGGCTATTCAGACTTGAACTATTTCAATATGATACAGTGACTGTCCCCAGCCCCCCCCAAGTTACTGAGAAAACAGTACAGTATAAAAATATTGAAAATTCCTTCTGAAACAGCTAACTTTTCCCCTTTGGTTCCCTTATCCCTTTCAGCCAAGTGCAAAGTGCAAGGCAAAATAAATTAAGGCAAAAGGAAAATAAAATAAGAAAAATGGTGAGGGCGAGCATGTTGTTGACCATGTAAGAAAACACGTGCAAAGTATACCTCAGATACACTATAGGTAGATGAGCACGAGGGAAGCCGAGCCTGGTTTTGCAGTGGGGAAAAGAAAACACTGTTAAAGAGGAAATGATAGCATAGTAAGGGTCTCAGATTAGATGGCTCCATCACCAACACATTTGCCAGATAACAAGACAGCCTTATAAGCAGACACCTGAGTTTGAAATCTCAAGGTTCAACCTATTTGAGAACCCTGTGATAAAAAAAAAATACCTGGATCAAAAAAAAAAAACAAAAAAAATCCACGACAGAGATGACTCCCTCTGATCAGATCTGGTATTATCTTGCTGAGGAGATGCTCATTAAGGTTAATTGGAAAGCAGAACACTAGTCATTTTTCTCCTGTGGTATTATACTGACTTCATTGGTTTAGTAACACTAGAAAACATGTGAGGTTATTTATAAGATGAGAGCTCTACTGTATATCTTTATATTGCTTTTTAAAGAGGGCACCAGAGCCAGCTCAGTATTCTGATTCCGATGTCCTGTTCCTATTATTCCATTCGCAGTACTACTGAATCTTCATATCTTCATAAATACATATATGCATATGTATGTATATATGATACATTAATGTATATATCAATAAAAACACCATAAAAGGCAAAAATTGAAATATGAAACTCTTGTTCAAACTTATCTTTTATCAGAATGGTTTACTGATTTTCTAAAAACAGCTGTTTTATACTCAAAAACATATTTAATCATTATGCTTTGAATTGATAATTTTGTCCTATTATTACTTTCTAGGTTGTTACAATGCCAGGTGACTTAAATTTTTAAGTATTCATTCTCTAGTTACAAATTCTTCATGAAGTTACAAAATGCAAAGGTAGGGTGGGGAAATGAAGATACAGAAGATGGCACAGTGGAGGAATTAGAAATGCCCTTATTATCTGATTTGTTCAGTTGTATTTCTAGCACCCAGCACAGCAGAATGTTGTAGGTGCTTAGTAAGTGCTAATGAATAAATGAATATACAAACTCTTTTTCTTCTATCTTTAAAAAACTGGACTGTGTGAAATAATGTTGAGGTTTTATATTTACTATCACAAAGATCTGTGATAAAATGTTATCACTGCCACTTAATAGGATACTTTGGATACTTTGAGGAGATCAGCGAACTCTTCTACGATGCCAAGTCCTCGGCCAAAATCCTGGCTGACCAGCAGGATAAGTACATGAAGTGAGACGGCCGAGGTGTTGTGTGGGAGTCTCCAGGCGTGCCGGCTGGGTGCTGCCTGCGAGTGGGAGGCTCGCCCTGTGCGTGGGCTGCGTCCCCTTCGGCTGTGGCGGGTGGCACCTGCTCAGTGTGGACAGTGTTGCTTTTTAAATTAATTAAATCCCAACTTCTCCTGTAGTTGCTTTGAAGGAGCCCTGCCTTAGCTGGCGTATTTTCTAATAAATCCTTGAGGTTATTTTGATGAAAAAAAAAAAAAAACTTCCTAAAATATGGTCAATTCTATACATACTAACAAATAATTTTTTTCCCAAGTGTATACACATCTAATTTTCTTCAGCAAGGTGTTAGTTCTAAGAAAACTTGGCTATGCATGTTTGTTCTTTCTCTGTATATCCATAAACTGAAAAACTTTATCTTTCAAAACAGTTTGAGTCTTATCTTTTTTCCCCCATCACTTCTCCATTTTCTGTTACTAGGGAAATTTACTTGCCAAGGAGATCTTTTATTAGTACCTTATTTTTATATTAAAGTCAATTCTGAGAATGGCAATTCTGCAATAAGCATTAAACACCTCACAGTGTGTGTCATTTCCACTTCCATGATGTCTAAGGTATGAAAGGCGATTTTATAAGTATTAGATGAGATTTTTTTTGTTCTAAAAACAGATTTTTGTTATTCAGTAGAAGTGAAATCTCAGAATTGCATTATCATGTAAGTTAAGCAAATTTTAAAGAAGTGAAAGGTAGCAAAATTAGCCTGTTTTCCAAACAGATAATACTAAAGTTGATTTACTGTCATCTTCATCATTAACTGTAGTCTGGTCATATTTATAACACATCATCTACCAAGGATATTCAGGATGTTACATAATTATTGTAAATAAAGAGTAAATAAATGCATATTATTAATATGAGTAAGTGCCAAAACATCACACAAGGAAGATTTTTTAGGAGGCTTAAATAATTTTCTACAAAAGACTCTAAAATTTGCCTGAGAAAGTATATAGACAAATTGATGTTTACTCATTTAAAAGCTACTGAATGCTTATTTAAGGACAATGTTCCATCTGTTCTTCCTTACTTTAATCAGAGTTGGCTAATTCAATGCAGATGCCTCTTAGATATTTCAGTACTATTAAGATATGATGTATTAGTTGATCCTGTCAGGGCGTCCTTGCCTGTTGTACAAAATTTCCTGTAGATGGAATGATTTCTTGGTGCAATTACATATGAGCAATCAAAAGGTGGTCTTATCTTTAATAAGATATAATGAAGCTATAAATAGAAAAATGTGGTGTGCAGCAAAAATACTCCAAAAATACATTTTTAAGAAGTTTAAGAGAGCAAGATTGGAACTTATCTTTTTACTCTAAATCTCTGTAGGGGGTGCTCCTCAATAAAGAGTAATTTATAATGTATACTTTATCCATTTGACAGTTCTATATTTGAAGAGTTTAATGTTAATCTCAAGCTAGGTTTACTTTGTGTGTGTGTGTGTGATATGATGTGAAAAAAAGAGTAGCTAGAAAAAACAATGGCAAACAGATGACTAAAAATGTAAAGATAGAAGATTTCAGCGGATTAACTCTTTTAGACATAAGCTTCCAGGCAGAATAATCTGAAACCATCCCCCCAAAATGAGCACCACTTCTTTCTTCAAGCTCTAAAATGAAGATAATTTTACAAAGCCTCTATTATCACTTCTCTGTTACTGTCATTTTAACACATTGGCTCATTATAGCAGGTTTCAGCAAACTTTTTCTGTAAATAGTAAACATATCTGGCTTTGCCTGACAAAAGGTCTTTGCTGTAACTGTTCAGCTCTGCTTTTGTAGCTCAAAAGCAACCATAGATTATATGCAAATGAATGAATGCGGCTGTGTTTCAATAAAACTTTATTTTCGGACACTGAAATTTAAATTTCACATGCTTTTTACATGCTATGAAATGACATCCTTTTGGTTCCCCCCATCATTTAAAAATGCAAAAGTCATTCCTAGCTGTGGGCCCGCAAAAGAGAAACAGGATTTGGCCCAGGAGCTATAGTTTGCTGACCCGGGAGTTACAGCATTAATTTGATGAATATAAAAAAGCAAAAAAAGCCCCAAAGCACTTTGTAAAAAATATAAGTAGTTAGTTCATAACTAAGACTACAATGAAAATGCTGATTTATTTTTATTTTTTTAAGATTTTATTTATTGACAGAGAGAGAGAGATCACAAGTAGGCAGAGAGGCAGGTAGAGAGGTGGGGGGGAAGCAGGCTCCCCGTTGAGCAGAGAGCCCGATGCGGGGCTTGATCCCAGGACCCCGAGATCATGATCTGAACCGAAAGCTGAGGCTTTAACCCACTGAGCCACCCAGGCGCCCTGAAAATGCTGATCTTAAAAAAATCTATAAAATCACAACTATCTAATCCATTATTTATATTGATTTCATTTCATATTAGTCTTATTTCAGCATTCAGAAAATTGTTAAGCATTTAAAAATCATTCTTCAAAACACATTATTTTCTGACTTAATTCAGATATTTTTCTTAAACTTATTAAAAACGTCTAATTTTAAGTGATACTCTTCCTTTAATTTTTTCCACTTCAAAAAACATATCCTGTTATTTATGTTAGTATAGCAAGTACTTCTAATTATCACATTCCTTTTACTTCATTGCCTAATTCTTAGTTTGCTTATGTGCCAATAGTCTGTTTTCATAAGTCATCTTCCCTTTTATTCTTTGTCAAAGCCTTTAAAAATTAACATATTTGGTTACCCAAAATCTATCTGTGTATGTTTGTAGCTGAACAGAAATTTACTATCACACTACATAGACTGAATGAAAACATAAAATTTGCGGCTTTGTGGTATTTTTACTCCTCTCTTTTCTTTCTACTTGTCTTTATTTCATGATCATTTATGTTCTTTTTCTCTGAATATTTCAACACTCAAGCTTTTCAGGGCCCCATCACTCTTTAATTAACTTCAACTTTGTAAACTTACCTTGATTTATATTATCTAAATAAGTTATTAGTTTGTATTGTCTTGGTTTTCAATTCTCAACATTCTTTACATTGTTTTTCAATCTTAAGCCTAACCATTTTTTTTTAAGATTTTATTTATTTATTTGAGAGACAGAGAAAGTGAGAGAGAGCATGAGAGGAGAGAAGGTTAGAGGAAGAAGCAGACTCCCCGTGGAGCCGGCAGCCCGATGCAGGACTCGATCCCGGAACTCAAGGATCATGACCTAAGCCGAAGGCAGTTGCCCAACCAACCGAGCCACCCAGGTGCCCCTAAGCCTAACTTTTAATATTCTTCCTACTAGATTCATGTATTTGATTATTTTTTCAATTTAAATTCAATTAGCTAACATCTACAGTACATCATTAATTTCAGATGTAGAGTTCAGTAATTCATCAGTTGCATATAACACCCAGTGCTCATTACATCACGTGTCCTCCCTTAATGCCTGTCACCCAGTTACCTCATCCTCCCCCCCACCACTCTTCCAGCAACCTTCAGTTTGTTTCCTACAATTAAGAGTCTGTAAAAAAAAAATAAAAAAATAAGAGTCTGTCATGGTTTGTCTTCCTCTCTGATTTCTTCCCATTCAGTTTTCCCTCCTTCCTCCTATGATCCTCGGCACTATTTCTTATATTCCAAATATGAGGGAAACTATATAATTGTCTTTCTCTGATTGACTTATTTCACTCAGCATAATATCCTCCAGTTCTATGCATGTCGATGTAAAGGGTAAGATTTCATTCTTTTTGATGCCTGAGTAATATTCCATTGTGGAGATTTTTATCTATCTATCTCATACTTTCTTAACTGTATATGTGCTGCCAAAGCGAGCACGACTTTCTTAAGTGTAAAGATAATTTTTTTCCTTTATATGGTGTTATTTTCTAGTCATTATTCTCAACACATTATTATTTTAAGGATTTGTAGTAACTTTTGAAGTCATTAAATTAGGCAAACTCTGCTTACAAGATAATAATTTGTAAAGGCACAAGATGACAGTTTTATTATTATTAAAATTACTAAAAACTCATTTGGGGTTTACAATACTTCTGCTTTGTACCATGTATAGAAAATAATGATACATTCTTAATTTATAATTCAAGAATCTGACATATCCTACTTGTTGCTATAGAAGTGCCAATGTAGGATATGTATATTTTCATATGAAAAAGAAATAAAATTTATTATTATCTCAAAAATTACATCTTAGAATATGCTATTTTATATCACTGATTATCTATAATTAGTAAGGATGCAGGATTCTTTTCTATTTAAAAAATAATACATCATATAGATGATACTGATTAAAAGCATTAATGATTTAATTAAATCCTTATCCCAAACATTTGAATGATGTCTCTTTTTCCAACTATTAAATAAAACATTTAAATGCAAACCTGGTTTTTAATTTCATCTTATTGAATTATTTAGAAATGTTTCAATAAATTAAAAGGCACTAAATACTTGCTCTTATATATAGATGTCTACAATAAATTTTTGCAAAATGGAATTATATGCCAATTCATCTCATTTTAGAAACAAAATCTGTTTATATAGCTTGTGGAACTGAGAATAACTTTATTCTGCTTCGAAGCAAAAATATTTAACATGCAAGGGTTATTTAAAGGCATTCTGGAGTAATGGGAATTAAAAGGAAGGGGAGAAACTGAACACTCATTTAAATATTTGATATGCATCTTCTTAAAGCTGAACTCTCTAACAAAGATACAATTTGCCTTTTGATAGTTTTCCTCCCCATACATTTCTAGTTAAAAGGAATCTTAGAATGATTTACCTAATATTCAATCTTTTTTTTAAAAAAAAGGTAATCAAAACAAAGTGTGACCCAGCGAAATGAAACAAAAGATGAAGATATTGGGGTTACTACTTATTACATATTGTACCACGCAGAACAGGTGTTAAAAAAAGAAATTGAAAAGTGGCATGTATAAAACTTAATTTTTGAAGCATAAAACCTTTAATTTAATCCTAAGCTAACATAACTCCCATCCATACAGACCTTAAGACATCTTAACTTTCTAGTTTTGGTTTGATAGGGGAAAAATCACTTCTCATGATTGGTTGTACAGAGTATGACAATAAATACATTTACTAATACTAATACCCCTAATACTACTTTGGGGCTTTGTAGAATAATATTCAGGTATGTTTAGGTTGATTTCATCATAAAATTCATACTAATCTTTTTTTAAGATAGTGGAATAAATTCTGGGAGTGATTATGGTTGACCTTTCAAATTCTGTAAGAATATTCATAGAAAAGAATGATGGGCTCACAAGAAAATAGAAAACCAAGACACTTGCATTAATTGCTAAATCACTTAATTTAGCAATCAGAATTTAATAATTAATACTATAAAAACTTTGGACTTTAGTAATCAGAAGTTTAATACAGAGATACAAATAACTATGTATGGTACATAATTAAAAACAAGCTGAGAAGCCAGAGAATTATCATATTACTATTATTGTTTATTCTACTCTTTATAACAAAACTATTATAGCAATATGAATTAAATGTATGGCAATAATCTTGGGAGAAGTAAATCTAGGCTAGGATTGACAGAAACTTTTTAAAAAGCCCCAGGAATGGGATGTCAGAGCTAAAGAGAGTGAGAAATTATTTACTGCAATAATTTAGCTTTTCTTCTACCATATTTTTACCATGTACCATTTCGGAGATTTTATTTCTATTTCTCTTGAAAAGATATATTCAGAGAAGGATGAAGCATTTTGAATCTGAGCTATGGGTCACAAAAAATACTATTTTTAGTATTGCTTATCTGATGCATGTACAGTACTGAGTGGCTGTAAGGTATTGTTCTCCTTCAAAGTGTTGTTGGGTATATTAGCCTCTACCTCAAGTATTTATAAGATGTTATATGACATTGAAAATGCTTACTGCCTATTTTTTTAAACAAAAGATCCTTATAATTATTCCCAAAGAGTATGAGTTAAGAGAAGTCTATAGACTTAGAAAAATGTGTCTACTCGCCAGATTATCTATGATGATACTTTAACATTGATCATTTTCCTTGACTGATGGAATTGAATCATCAAGGATCTATCACTTGGATCCAGCCAATAATTTATAGTCCTGCTGACAAATGCAACAAGGGGCAGAAGACATGGTCAATGGAAAAGCTCCAAGTGAAGTTTCATGAAAAGATTCTCAGAAAATTATACAATTATGTAAGAAACAGATTTTGAAAAGAAAATTTTTATTTTGCATTGGAACCATAAAGTTATTAAATTAACACCAATGTTAGTGTGGCTTAAGAGTCCTCTATCCTGCCAATTTAATCTTTATTTCATAAATGTGAGCATGAAGCTACAGCTAGGAAAGAAAGAAAGAGGGAGAAAAGAGACAGAAAGTAAAAAAGATGGAGATGAGAGGACAAACCAATCAGATTTGGAATTACCAGTCAGCAGAAGTTTAGGAAAAAAAAATCACCGAGTGAAATCGTACATTTACTCTGAGAGAGTATCCTTTCACATTGCCTTCTAGGTGATCTCTGAGCTCCTCCAGCTTTCGATGGAGCTACATGTAAACATCAGAAAATGAATTGAAAAAGCAACTTGTTCTCTTTTCAGTTTTCCTTTTTCCTTTTAAAAATAAGATCATAGCATTATACATTTCTCACTGCCTTTGGCAAACATTTCAAAACATCAAAGATCTTTGTGTAACACAAAAATACATGCTCAATAAACCTGTGACTAGGAAGCCAACTTTTATTTTAATTATAGCATCTTATCTCCTCAAAGTGTTGGAAAAATTAAATACTATAACTATCCTTATAATCTCCTACAGATTCACTTTAAAATTTTCTATTTGGTGGAAATGGAGTAAAAATATTTAGAAATTATGAAATTTGCTTTTCCCAAACACACTTTTTGATTTAAAGCTGAAACCATATTAAACTGATTGAACCCTACCATGTATCTTTGATCTTATACATATACATGTGTATATATATAATCATACTGTATATACACTTAAAAATAATAAACTATTATAAATTAAAGCTCTATACAGTCAAAAGCTGAACTTAAAGATAATTAAACACATGCGCACTTGCACACACAATCCAGTTTATAGCAGATGGTGCTGCACTTATGGATGCCATTTTATCTTTATTTCACTATCAATAATTTCTAAAAAAAGTTATCTCACACTTCACTTTTTTACTTGAATCTGGTTCATAATCCATAGTCTAAACAATAATGGACTTATATTCCTTTAAAGACAAAGGTAAAATATGATACCTCACAAGTAGACAGTGAGGAATGCTACTGATATATCATTGGGATACATAAACTTATATTTTTCTGACTGAATGATTTTAACTTTTAACTTGCCTTGATTTTGAAACAGGCATATAATCAACACTTCCCATCCCCTCTCATTATTCTTAGAGAAAAAACATTAAAAACAAAATGAAACAAATATGCTACCCAGTATACAGCAGTGTTAGAGAACAGAGAAGATGGTTTGTCTGGAATAAAGGACACAAACATACAGACACACCTTCATCCATGTGCACTCATGTGCGTGCACACACACACAAATAAACAAGAACAAAAAAGTAAAATTAAGAAGGCAGAAGAGGCAAGGAGAGGAAGGAGTGCAGAAATTAGTGCTTCATAAATTGTTAAATGGAAATAAATAGGAGGTGTATAAAATTTTGAATTGACTTAATATTAGGCCTCAAGATAGTTATTGAATTTTAGGATATTCCAATGCAGTGAACTGTCATTTTGATTTACAGTTACTATTGCTGTTAGGACAAATGGGATTGAGATATAAGCCGTAGTTATTTTGGGGGAAATTCTTCTGCACATTTTTTAAATTCAGCAAATTTTCTAACTTGCATTTATGTTGGCAGCATTAAAAGTGATCAATGGCTATGTCTCTGTGTCTAAAGGGTGATGACTGGCTTACCTTTTCATTGTCATTGAATGTTAGAGTATCGAGTGCCCAAGATATATTGACCAAATAGATATTTAACAACTAGCAAATGGGACCATCATATCAAATATAGAAAATCCTTAAGTTGAGTATTTGCAGATCACATACACAAATGGGCAAACATTTCAATATATGTTGGTTTCCATTGATTGTTTATCAATTTTTTAACTTAAAAAAAACAAATCAAAGGAGATTAAGTGTTTAAATATTATTAGCTATATGTGAGCCCATTATACCAGTATCATATAAAATTCCTTTTCTGTTAATTCTTAAGATTATATATATATGTATATATACAAACATATATATGTATATATATATAAAATACTAACTCATACTAACTCATAATTATTTTTTTCTGGAATGAACTACAAATGGTAATGACACTAACAACATTTAGT
The DNA here is from genome assembly GCA_028533885.1 of Nasua narica. Classification (NCBI taxonomy): domain Eukaryota; kingdom Metazoa; phylum Chordata; class Mammalia; order Carnivora; family Procyonidae; genus Nasua; species Nasua narica. The sequence continues at coordinate 96,930,357 of CM052797.1, read as the reverse complement.
TACTTTTTATAAAAAAAGCAAAAAAGGGGAGATAATATTCTGAAAATAAATATTAGTTCTTTGTGTAACAGGAACTTAACACATAGTCAGTGACATCAATCAGAGGAACGGTTTACTCTAGAACCCCAAATTATAGGCACCTGTAATGAGACAGTTGCCCTTTCTCTTGTTTGTGGTGCCATTCAAAGCTAGTTATTTGGCAACTTGCCTTCAGCTGGTTGCTCTATGTGTAGCTGAAACAAACAACAAAAAAAATATGACCCAACAGCCAATAAAAATATTAAAACAAATAAAATGGGATGGTGAAAAATGGAAAAAGCCCCCTTCCTCCCACCACCCTCCAAAAAGGAAGAAGTGTAGGCTATAGACGAAATCTTGCCAAAAAAATGTTAGAAACATATTTACTTTGAGGGATCCAACTCTACTAGCAACTCCTTTGCTTTCATCCGGCCGTCTAATTTGCTACAATGAGGGAAGATGGGTAAAAAAGACAGAATAAAGAAAAAGTGAACTTAAAAAATTTTCTACACATTAGTAAGTAAAACATGCAAAAACATCATTTGACTCTGAGGTATCTCTTAGGAAGCCAAGGAGTTAACTAACCCAGAGGCTATATGACATGCTCTGCAATTAGGCTGGTCACTAGAATTGTCTTTATTATAGCATTATTCCTAAGATTAGGAAATGGGCACTTACTTTTGGTTATCTTGGGGACTTCTGATGTAGCAGTATCTGAAGTAGTGTTACATTTGCATTTGGTTTACGAAAAACAAAGAATTACAAATATATCTATGCAGAGAACTTTGTCTCTTTAAGTGTTATAGTGTCTATTCCATTGTAATATCAGAAAACATCAATGTTATGACTAAAACATGAGTGTTCTCCTAGTGGAAAGATCAGTTCTAACAAGCATCATTCTTGATAGGTGACAGAGTGAAGCTCCTCTGCTTGCTGACCCAAGCACGGAGGTTGTTCAGCTGTCACTGAGATTCCCAATTAAACAATCGTGCTGCCCAACCAGAAAATTTTAATGCCAGACCAATGTTAAATACATTCACTCCCTCAAAACTTTCTTTTAGTTCAGTTGAATTTTCCTCTTGGGTAAGATAGGGGAAACTAATAGTATATTATTTTTAAAACTAGTTTTATACCACTATATAAATAAGAAAAGGAAGATTATCAACACAAAGTGTTTTATTAGATGAGATACAAATTAGAATTTTTGTTTTCTTTTTCATAGAGCTGTAACAAGAACTAATACTTGGTTAGAGAAGAAGACAGATTAAAAAAGGTAGAGAAGAAGGGTGAGGAAGCTTCAGACCAGGTGCTTTTATGATATGGGTCTTACACATGCAGAATGATGGTTTCCATTCAGACCAACATAGGTCAAGTTAGCTGTGATGCTCCTGTTTTTTTGTTTTTGTTTTTGTTTTTTTAGGCAGTGGAGGAAGCATCAATGTGATATGTGATGCCAGGTTCCAAGTGTTAAAGTCCTCAGGAAAAATAAGAAACCTGATCATGCTACAAAATTATATTTCTTGGAGGCAGGGTATAGATTGTCTTATCCCTTTTAGGATATTTCTGATAGCATACGCAGATTGCTTAGGAATAATACTGAGAAAATTAAATTTTTATTTTGAAAAAAAGCATCTTGGTATATAAGAATTATGTCAACTTTTGGTTTTACTTGATAAAGTTTTTACTAATTCTTCAGCACTAACTAAATGTTACACCCAAGAGATAATCACCAATTCTCATTCTTCTTAGTCAATACTTCTTAGTCTAATACTGATTAGAATGGCAACACTATAAGAGAGGGCTTCTGAATGGGCAGTGAACTTATAATATCTACTCCTTCTCTTGTGCTATTTTCTTTGATCTTAGAGAACATCTTTATATCAAAACCATGTCCCATTTTAAGTGGAGACTCATAATATCTTGATTATAAAGATAAAGTAGGTAATTTTCTATTAAAAATATAGTTGAATGCCTCATGCTGCTTTCTGAGATCTTTCGGAAACTGTGAAGGTTTTCAGAATTGTTATCTAACAAGTGAACACCATTTTTTACATTGTCTTTTATTTCCAGAAGACTTAAAATTACACACATCTTCAAATGACAAATCTAGGAACAATACCCACAATTCCTGACTTCCAGTTTATAGTTGTATTCCCTCTATAGGCCTGGAAATAAATGGGTTGGAAAAAAAATTAATGCTTATAAAATGTACATGTATACGTATCTCTGTCTGTCTTTGTGTGTTTATCTCTCTCTTTCCATCAATGAAAGAAATTCAATGTTATTGTATTTATTTATGGAAGAAATTTTTCCTGAACCATTTCAGTTCCAAAAGCAAGTGCAAATATAGAAGTTTAATGAGTTATGAGTCACTCGTTAACTCTAAAAATGAAAAATAGAGTATAATACCAATTTATTTTTATTTATTTATTTTTAAAAATATACCAACTTAAACAAAGATGTTTGGGAACAGAAAGCTCATCTGTCAATGCTTGACATCAATTTTCTGTATATAAATCTAACTTTGTAAATTTGAAACTGTCCTAAGATGATGACTTTAGAAAACCCATGTGGTTATTAGCAAAGACAGAAGTGGCTGTAATTCAAGTGTTATGTGATTTTTTTTGTGGCCCCTGAACCAGGTATAATAGCTAATAATGAAAAACTTCAGAAAGAATTTGAAAAGGATTTGTCTCATAACTAAAACTTAAAAACTAGAGAAAAGTAACATCAATAGATTTTAGTTTAAAACTCTCATTTATTCTAGTCAACCCTTAATCATCAATTATGATGGAGTAGTATAAATAAAAGAAATTCATAGCTAATCCTAATGCCTGATTATTATTTTTCTATGATAAGAAGTTAAAAGTAATCACAAAAGATTAGCATTTGGATGAGATAAATTACTTTACTCTTCATGATAATTATAAGATCCTCACATCATTAGCTAATTTTATCCATATTTGTCTATGAGGCTAAACATTTTACATCAGTCACTAAGAGATGTTAAACTGCAAATGTTTTTATTACATATAGGATTATTGCAATATAAATTAAGTTTGAGAATTGGATGTAAAGAACTGTAGGGGTTTTGATTGGTTGAGATTATTAGTTTATAAAGTTTGAAAATTAAAATATTACAAAAACAAAAAATGTTATCACTAATAGTTTTTCCACTCTGAAGAAAACATTTTATAAGTATTTCATTGTGATTTCAAAAGGCATAAATCAGAGGGTCAAAAAGATTTCAACTTTCTATTCAGCCTGTCAGCTAGAATATATTTAACAAAATATCTATTAAAAATAATCTGAAAATATTACAATGTATCAGCTCTTTTGCAACCTCCTGGCAATCTTTTGTCAGAGATCAATTACAGAGGAATCTATCCTCAAGGATTAATTACCAGGATGTGGCCTATAAAGCAGTGAAATGACTTTGCTATATGTATTTACCTTTTTTATAAGAGCTTGAATTCTAGAAATATCATGCAACAAAAATAAACACCCTGGATGCTAATACAATATGGGCTGTTCATTACCTTTGATTTAGCCCAATTCTCCAAATCTGAGCTCACTGTAAAATCATTTCCACTGTTAACAAGGTAGAAAATAATCCCATCTCAAAAAAAAAAAATTATTCCATCTCACCCTCACTCCTCTTGCCAATAAGTGGTTGTAAATGTTGTACCTGTATTAAAGCAAATGTAGATTTTAGAGTAGAAACCCAACTTTATATTGATTTTCAAAATAAAATATAAAACTTGAAAGAAATTTTAGGCTTGTAAAAGCTACATTAAGTTAGGTGCCCACATCATTGGGTGTATGTATTCACACTTTCTTTAGTTATTATAGATGTGAAAAAATTTGAGAAGAGATTGTATATTTTCAGTGTTTGAACTCAGGTCTAGAGAGGTTCAGGGGCTTTCTAGAGATATATCAATAAAAAATGCTCAGTACTATTAAATTCTCTTTCAGGTCTTTTCATTAAACTTTAAGATCTCATTAATGGAATGACTAACGTAGATTTCCTCTTTCTTTCATGTTGTATTTTATATTCATTTGAATTAAAATGGCACAGATTAAGCAAACATCTTTCCTTGATTTTTTTTGCCTTAGGAATTGAATTACTTTATTTTTAGAGTTACCTATAATTTACATTCAGAACTACCCTGAGAGACAAATATTTCTAACTCTTTTTTTTTGGCTACTTTTGTAATGCTTTTTATTATGCTACTTTTTTTTATTACGTTACTTTTCTTTTAAACATGGGTATCAATGAGAGGAAATAAAACTCTTTCTTAGAAATCGTTTATCTTTTAACCAATATCACTCAGCATATATTGGTACAGCTATAGATTGTTTCTTATTTGAAATTATTTATATTTTATTGTGGATTTAATTTTGATCTTTAAGTTTCTCTAATAGCCTTGATTCCAAAACAATCTATACAAAATTAGACTTTTCAGCAAGTTATTTCCTGCCAGAGCTTACATAATGCAATCCATGTTCTTTTTTTCCAAATTGCCTATCTGAAAGAAATTATGAAGCCCATCAATGCTGTGGTATAACAGTTAATAGGCACTTTGAAATAACTTAAAGTACTACAATGTATGTTACTAAGAATTATTATTTGTATGAAACAGAAAAAATTTTATTTTAAAACTTCCACTGAAATATGATATAATTTTCTACCCAACAAGATTAAGAATAGAATGGCTCAGCCTAGATATAAAAATGCTCTGGTATAAATACAATTATAAAAACAAATAAATAGTTGGCTTTATGAAGATTTGTTATAAATCTGAAAAGCAGGCAAAAGACATCTCTCTCATTATCAGACCCTATTTGAATAACAAATTTTTTTATTTTTCTGGTTTAAAAAATAATATAGATTATAAAATAACTTGCAATTCCATCCCTATGCACTATTGTTTACTATTTTTACTAACCACATTTTTATTTTGAGCTTTTTTCCATATCATTAAGTACTCCAAAAGATATGATTTTTTGGGTTATATAAATAACTCACATATGTATGTGTAAGTTATTTAACTATAGACATTAAGGTTGGTTCTAATTTTTTATGAATTTGAAAAATGGTATGATAAATAATCTGATATGTAAATCTTTGATGGCTTCCTTGATAATTTCTATTGGATACATTTCTGGCAACTATGATTGATTAAAATGTAAGAAAAATTTTAAGGATATATATCCTTACATATATGTTCACTTGAAAGGTCACACAGATTTATATTCCTATTAGTGTCAATAGGAACACTCAGGTCACTGCTCATTATAGTATTATGATTATAATTTAAAAATTGGACTGTAAAATTTGGACTGTAAAAAAACCAATTTGTATTGTTTTAAATTTTAAATAGATTTCTAGTAAGAGGACACATGTTTTCTGACACATTTCTTTGCTGAATTTATTTCTTTTTATAAAATGGCTGTTTCTGCTCTTATTTTCTTTTTTCCCTATGAGCTTAGAAGAGCTCTTTGGGCTATCAACACTTTATCTGATAGATTTGTTGTAATTTTTTTTTCTCATATCAGCTCATCTATAAGGTCCTTGAGAGCAGAGCTAAGAAGTCTATCTACTGCTGTATTCCCAACTACCTAGCATAGTACTTGATATAATATGCACTAAAAAATATTCATTGAATAAATTTCTGAATTAATGTATTGTTTTGTTTTTACTGAAAGGAGAAATTAGGGACAGCGGTAATCCTGAAGTTTGGGCAAGAAAATACATGACCAGTTTTAGATTATATATCATTTTACAATATAAAGATCTAGAGATTATGTTAGTTTGGGATATGCTCTGTATTGAACTCCTACGTGAGACACAGAAGTTAATTACATGGATTTGAGTCATGGCTCTATCTAATCAACTCCAAAATTAGCTGCAAAAATAATGATAGCACAGGTTATCTTTGTTCAGCTGCTTTTTGCACAAAACACGCCCCCCCAAACCATTAAAAATAAATTTATACAAAGCAAAGCTATTAAACGGAACTGAAAAGTGGTATTCGTAATTTCACTATTCCTTGTATTTCTAAGGTTCTTATTTTCCGGTCTTCCTATAACATGAATACAACTCCAGTGGTACCAAGAGAAACCAGTATTCCATTTTAAAGAGATGAGCTTGATCTGAATGAGAAAGATCTTAAGTGAGGTTAGACCATTTTCGGTTGATAATCTCTAACTTTATGCAGTAGCATGCAATGCAAACGCTGGAATAAATGAATGTAGATTATTTTATATTAATTAGATATTAATATAATATCAGAGAGAAGGGCTAACTAGAATGACAATATTTATTCAAGTCAGTGGAGAAAGTCATTTCAAAGGAATGGGATTATAGGCCTACAAGGGAATTTAGAGGGTGATTTAATACCAGGGTGCTACAGAAATAGAAACTGAGGTCTACTAGTTCTCAAAAAGTTATAAAATGGCAGACTAGGACTGATACTCAATATTTAGTGACTCATAGTGCAATACTTTTACATATTCAATGCTGTTAATGTTTCAAACAACTTTGGATCCATAATTTTTAAATGTCTGCCAGTCAATTAGTCAAATACAAATGCTAAACTTGCTTCTTCCATAATATCGCTGAACTGAATTCATGAATATGCAAAAATAATCTGTTTTTGGTGTCCATATAAATTATAGGAATCAAGGGCCTAAAAGTACTGCAATACTTTCAGAGGCAGAATTAATACAAGCTGCTAAGTTTAATGAAAAGAAGACTAAAACATTTAACATCTGGAAGATTATTACACCATTGTTTTAAATCTGGGAAATAGGAAGTACCTGAGATATCCAAATAGGGGCTGGCAAAAAAACTAGGCTACAACCAAAGAGTAGAATGCCAAACAATAAGTAATAATAATGTTACAGAAGATAATTTTTAAAAATGTAAAGAAGTTCATGACATAGGAAGATGTTCATATTACTAAATGATTGAAATAGGTTAAAATATTATATAGTTTAATAATAATAGCTAATATATATTGAGCACTTCCTGTATTTCAAACACTGTGATAAGCTATTTGCATTTTCAAATTTAAACTTTGAAAAAAATCTATGAGGCAAATAGTATTATTTTTCATTTTAGATCAGATCAAAAAGATTATAGAAGTAAAGTAACTTTCTGAAAGCCACACATCTAGAAAGTGATAAAGCTGATATTCCTCACCAGGTCTGTCAGATTCTAGAAACTGAGCTCTTAATTACTGCCTTCCCGTTATTATCCATTTATATAAAATATTTGAATTTATAGAAAGAATAACATAATAATACATAGCAAAATTTAGATGTTGCTATTTATTAAAGGTAGTCATACAGGAAATTTTTTTGCTGTAAAATATGTGTATATATATTACTTTTTTAAAATAAAAAAACACCATGCCACTTACAGACTAAACTATAAAACTATTAACTCTAAAGCTAATAATTTCTGGTTAGCTATATCTTTTCAGGCTAACTAATCAAAATTCATTTGCAAGTTCAGGTTTCAGGATGGCAATTACCCATTTCACCGTTAAGTTATACTCAGCTTCAATGATGAACATAATTCTGTGAACATCCAATAATTAGAAAAGGATCAGGGGAATTCCATTTTTAATTTCCATGATATATAAAGGCAGAGGGGATACTTAATCAGATGAATGAAGAAACAAACTAATGTATAATCCTGCATACTTAGCAGAATGTCACAGAATAACCATTTAAAATAATTTGTAAATTCAAAATTCATAGCTAAAATATACTGTTATTATCTAATTCCAGTTTTTTCAAAGTATGAAATGCTTTACTATACTGGGTAGTACCTTTCCTATTAGAAAAGGATATAAGAGAACTATCCTTTATTTGAAGCCTCAAAAATCTGTTTTGCTATCAAGCCAGAGTAAAGAGCAATGTTTATACATGTGATAGAGGAGAAAGTAAGCAATAACGAACGAGTGAAAATCAGTTGTAACTATAGGAGCCAGGCATTTAATGAAAATAAAGAAAAGAGCTTGGTGGGTACACAGAGTGCCAGGTGAGTATTTATATATGTCAGTATTAGCCCAATAATGTCAATCTGATTTTTTTAGGAAAAACTGAACATTTATATTTTTATTTAAACATCTCACCAAATTTAAGTGTTCCAAGCTAATTAAAAAAAAACCCAATTAATGATCTTCCAACAACTATGCTATGACTTAAAAGAGAGCTCTGTGTATTTATTAGGACACAATATCCTGGGGAGAAATCAGTTGGTACTCAAATACAGAAGTAGCATCACATCAGAAATGAGTAGAATTAGCCAGAAATTACAAGTTCTCGCTATGTGTCTTCAAAAGACTCTTAAAGTCTTCTTTTATTTTGAATCAGTGAGGAGAAACTCTGTTCCCTGCCCTAGAGTTAATCTGAATCACAAAGTCGGGGTGAATCATTCCTAATGCTTAAGCATGGTGTTGGTGGTCATTTACATAAAGGATACACTCTCTGGACTGAGAATACCACCATAACACTGTCTCAATGGAAGATAAAATTCAGCATACATAATTTTGACCTAGGGTATTTTCAAGAAACATAAGCCACTTTACTCATTTTATTGTACAATTTAAGTGTGGTCCATGGACCCATGAAGGTCCCCGAGACCTTTTCAGGGGCCCACAAGGCCAAGTTATTTTAACAATAGTACTAAGACATTATTTTCCTTTTTCACTATATTGGCATTTGCACTGATGGTACAAAAGCAATAGTGGGTTGGTATCTTAGTGCAAATAAAGACAGTGGATCCAAACAGTATGAATAGTCATATTATTCACTATTATGTACTAAGAGTTAAAAAAACCCAAAACTAATAGTTTCAAAAAAGAATCATCTAACATTGTCTTCAATGAAACAGTGAATACTAATTTAATTAAAACTTGTCCCTTAAAACTTTAATTAAAAACTTTAATTAAAACATTTAAAAAAACTTTAATTAAAACTTGTCCCTGAAAACAGTTTCTTCTTTATGCAATCTAAATTCATCTGCTCAAAGGAAAATAACAGAAACCTAGAGTGAAGTCATAATTCTGCATTTTGTCTGAATTAAGATTAGACATTAGTGTATTATATTAACATACCGTCATTATTAAGATATTTCAATACAAATAGTTTTTAATAATTTCATAACCCTTAGTTTTAGATAGATTGTATTTATATTCTCTTCCTAAGAAGAAAAAAAATAACTTGTTGAGTGTGACAAAATGGAAAGTATGAATAAAATACTTCCATTGCATACCAAAGGATGATGGTTTTCTCAAGGAAAAGCACTTCCGCAGTTGAGGTATAAGCAGAACTAACCAGGTTTTGCACAGAACACTATTTTTACTTAAAGGAATGACAGAATGACGGACAAACTATGAATATCCAGACTTAGATGTTTGGTAGACATTTTCTCAAAACTGAATGAAATGAGCCTGCCAATTTAAGGAAAACAGATAGGATTTGTTTCTTTTTTTTTTTTGCCGAGGATAAAATTCTAGCTTTAAAGGAAAAATTAGAATTGTGGAAAATGTATCACTATGAGTTTGAGAGCTTCCAATGCTTTTTTTGATTAGCGTGATAGTTATATCAACGAAGATAATTTTTTGGCATAATATAATGAAATATGTTAACATTTGAAAGAACTTATATTTTCTATGTGACCAACAAACATATTCCAAAACCATGCCTGGTTATGAGATCCATTCAAAGTTCAAGAAAGACCAAGAAATTTTAATATATCAGTGTAGTATAGTCCGTGAGAGCATTTTAGATTTCATACTTCAAATAACTTTTAATAAACTATCAATTGTAGGGGCGCCTGGGTGGCTCAATGGGTTAAAGTCTCTGCCTTCGGCTCAGGTCATGATCTCAGGGTCCTGGGATCAAGCCCCGCATTGGGCTCTCTGCTCAGCCAGGAGCCTGCTTCCCCCTCTCTCTCTGCCTGCCTGTCTACTTGTGATCTCTCTCTTCGTGTCAAATAAATAAATAAAATCTTAAAAAAAAAACTATCAATTGTAAATTTTTAGTGTAGTGTCAAAAGAATATCTATGACTATGTGAAAATGCTAGTCCTTCCTCTTCTAACTACATAACTGTGTGAAGCTCAATTCGTTTTTTGTTTTTTCATATTCTTCAACCAAAACATATCACAACAGACTAAAGTACAGAAGCAGATGTGAGAATCCAGTTGTCTTCTATTAAACCAGATGTTAAAATATATTTGAGAAATATAAAACAATGCCATCCCTTTCCAACTTTTGTTTTCTGTCTTGGAAAATATTTATTTCATTATGATGCTGTTTATGTTAAATATGAAGGCTTTATTATTCTTATTCTGAAGCAAATAAACATTAAAACAATTTTCAGTTTTAATTTCTAGTACAGGAAATATTGCTAGGCATAACCCACAAAAACAGAAGCTATTTAGAGTCCTTAATTTTTAAGTGGTCCTGAGACCATTTAGTTTGAGAATTGTCAGATTTGACCCATAATGTTGAGACTATTATTGTTCAGTACTCCCCAGATGGGGCAATTAACTTTGCACAAAAGAAAACTTGTATTTTTATGTCCAGAGAATGTAATATTGATATCACTAATTCTGTGCTTTCCAAACACTTTGGCACTTGTCAACTCTACATATACAACCCATACATTTCTATAATGTCATTAACAGTTGAACAGATTTTGATATACCAATATTGATATAATTTCAGACAAAAGCAAAAGAAACTTAGTATTTAAAGTAATCTTATTGATTTTGTTTAGTCTCTTCAAAACAGTAGAAAATAGTTTGCTGGGTCCACTTAGTGTTTTGACCTAGGCTAGAATTTTATCAACTTCGTAAGATTCTCCAGAGACTTGGGAGTGTCAGGTTTAGAACCAATGCAGCTAACTGTATCACATAACCACTCTGGTGTTCACAAAGGAAAATGGTGACAATGTGCAATAGCTGTACAAACTAACATGACTAAGAAAAAAATCTCAAGGGAATATGTAAAGGAAATCACACTGCTTTTCAGACATACACATTAAAAACTATGAAAACCATTTCTTCTTTATCCAATCTAAATTCATCTGCTCAAAGGAAAATAACAGAAACCTAGAGTGAAGTCATAATTCTACATTTTGTTTGAATTAAAATTAGACATTAGTGTATTAAATTAACATATCCTTAATTATTAAGATATTTCAATACAAATAGTTTTTAATAATTTCATAACTGTTAGTTTTAGATAGATTGTATTTATATTCGCTTCCTAAGAAGAAAAAAAATAACTTGTTGGTTAGTCTGGGTACAAAATCCTATTCTAATCTTTAAGGTACAGAGAATATGTGACAATAGACTACATTTATTTTTTCAGCCAAACCAGATGCTTAATGAATAAAAAGATAATTAAATTGGTCTTTAAAAATTATTCCTTATTTTAACAGTATCTACTGGGAATAGTGAATTGATTGAAAGTTTGGGGTTTTTTTCTTTTTTGCTCTGGTCATTATCCTCTACCCATGCCTCTTGATTTCAAATAAAGATGCTGCTGCCTTTTGTAACTGAAAAATCAGCACTCATTTAAGTTGTGAGCTTACTTTACAAGAGAATTTATCTGTTACAGAATTATTCTTTTAGCAAACAATTTTTGGGAGATTATCACCATGTTAGAATTTGAGTTTTCTAGATATTGTCCACTATTATTTAAATGGAATATACATACTGATATTTTTGGCTAAGTCACTCTTTTACTTAGGGCAATAAAAGACTGAAATTCCAAGTCTGTTCTTAAAAAATACTTCACAGTTTCATAAAGGAAGTAGACTGAAAATCATTTGTAATTTCAGCCAGATTTCATTAAAAAATAACTGGTATAAAAAAGAAAATACTTTTTTCCCACATACAATAAAATATTACATCATTTTAGCACAACAAATAAATATTGCTGGAGATGATGTGATTTAATATAGAATTATTTAGAAAAGTTGGTTGTCTTCATTAGATTGCATATTAAAGAGGAAATCCAAATGGTATATTTTATAGATCTTGTTCTCACCATAGCTGGTAATCTTAAAGAGTAAAAGGACAATCTAGGATATTATATTATAGAAAACATATAAAATGTGAATCCAAGATTATGTTTACTATTATAGTTGTTGACTTAAAAAAAAAAGTAGATGCACAGAGGTAAAAAAACAGGAAGCCTTTAACTTAAATACATCCCAGTTGATAAAAAGCTACAGAGGGAAAGTGCTTCTGGTGATTTTTTCCAGAGTATTCTGTACTCTCGGTGGTAAATCATGGCATTTATACTTCGTTATAATTTGTAGTTGCCTATTTTGTCTGTTCGTAATGGCAAGAACAATGTCTACTGCTTACCACTGCTTTCCCAGCACTGGCAAAGACTATTTAATAAATCAATAACCTTGTTGGAGAGGCAAGGACTGCATTTCTTTGCAGACTTGAAGCTCAGAAAAGTTGAGCAACTTCCTTAAGTTAGTGTGGTTATTAAGCAGAGAAGCCAACATCTGAATCCATGTCTCCTTTTATCATGTGTTTTTTCTACTGATGATAATTCAAAACCATATTGTATTTCTGTTGTAAAGAAAATATATTTACATATATATTTCTGCACATGATAGACTGTATATCTAATCTGAAATGTAGAAGAGGAATTTCTATGGGGTTTGGCTGACATTATCAGGTACTAAACTATAAATATCAGCACCAAGATGCAGTAACAATAACAATGTCAAACTCACTAGTATTATGATTTTATGCTGGATATAATTCCTGGGATGTCTCATATGTATCTCAGATTGAATACATTCAAAACCAGAATGTATTAACTCCTTTCTCTTACCCTCAAAATGAGTTTCTTCTCTTATTATTCCTTAATGTAGTTAATGACATCACCCTTGACCCATATCTCAAATTAGAAGCCTGGAATTCTGACCTTTCTGCCCTAAATTTTTATGCTACAAAATTAAAATAAACAATTTACCTAGAATAGATTTAAGTGCTGAAACCTATGGCCTTGTAATTTTATTCAATAGGCAAAAGCCAAAAAAAAAAAATGTAAAATAAAAATGAAGTAATATCTGAGGTTGGATTATGAAGTTACTGGATTAGGTTTTTTCATGTAGTAATGAAGTTTTAGTCTGAGCTCTTGACTGGCGATAATTGGCTGGTCACAACTGTGTTTAAAGTGGTCATTATTAAAAAAAATAATAGAAAAAAGTGGTCGTTTTTGCTGAATAAAATTCTCAAAACCCCCACCAAACACAAAAGCTTTTGTTTTGTTTTTATTCGTCCTTCATATCCCAGTGAAATGTTCTCCTTAGGACTTTTCTGATACTCTCATCTAAGTAAGGTTTTCCTCCTATTTTCTATCAGTATAACTTTTTCATTTCTGCTTAGCATGAATTTCAATTTAAAATTGTTAAGTTATGGTGAAATTATAATTATTAGAACGATTTAATGTTAACCTACTTATTTATTTTAACATACCATTGATTAAACTGTAAACTCCATGAGGTCAGAGATTATATCTGTCACTGTTATAAAAGCACACATAACAGTATCTAGTTTAGGTTTAATTAAGCAGTCTTATAATTTGAGACTTTCAATAGATTAACTTGACTTTCTTCACTTCTAAAAAAATCAATATTCAAACTAGTTTTTTATTACATTAGTATTCTGGTTCAGCCTTAGAAGTTTAATTTTAAAATTACACTGAAGTACTAATTTTATCTTTGAAGTATATATTCTGGTGCAGGTAGAAATTATCTACAAGGAAAAGAACCTTATTCCTAGGCAAAAATACAGAAAAAAAAAATCCTAGGAAAAAAAGATACCCAAACACACTGCTTTATTTGAATTCATTGTTATTTTGAACATCTAAGTGATAACTAAGGAAAAATATTAAGACAAGCTATTTGTTCTTCTAAAGTTTTGTAATGAGCAAATTAACTTAAGAGATGTTAATATTTTTTTAAAAGAATTTATTTATTTATTTGACAGAGAGAAGGAGATCACAAGTAGGCAGAGGGGCAGGCAAAGGGAGAGGGGGAAGCAGGCTCCCGCCCAGCAGAGAGCCTGCTGCGGGGCTCGATCCCAAGACTCTGAGATCACAACCTGAGCCGAAGGCAGAGGCTTAACCCACTGAGCCACTCAGGTGCCCCCAGATGTTAATATTTTTATTTTTAGGATATCACTTTAGTAAATTTGGGATGCCAAGTTACTTTAGGATAGCATTTAATATTCCTTTTGTAATTAAGATGTAATTACAAAGTTTTAAAAAGGCTCAAGAATTACTATGTTTAATTAAATTTAGCTTAGATATTTATGTTCATGGTATATTATTAAGGAAAAGAATACTGCATCTTGAATAGTCCCAAATTCCCAACATTTAGGTCTTAATATGTGGTGAATGGCTAAACGTTTATAGAGGACTAAACTTTTAGCTTTATTTCCCAGACTTCAGAAATAAGTATGGCTTGTACAGTTGGGATTTAATGTAAACAATAAATTCTTTTGTTTTAAAAATTTATAAGACATGAATAAGATTCTTCTAACCAATTCAAGTCTTAGAACTCTATGTTTTCATTCAATTGAAGATGCAGCTGAATGGCACCTAAATGGCACTAACATATATATTACGTATAAACTGTTCTTATAGTTTTTCTTCATTGAAGATTTAAAACCATAATTTTTTAAACTATAAAATTATATTGTTATATTTGACACAAATCTAAAAGTGATGATATATAAGAGTAACACTGTGAGGACCCTGCTGAGAAGATTGTACCATGGTATATAAAAGCAACTGCACTACATATATGAAGAACTGCTTGAGATCACTTCTTTTTTAAATTTTGTTTGTTTTTGAGATCACTTCTAAATTAAGTCCAGTTATAACATTCTTAAAACTCATGAAAAAGTTGGAATTGAGACAGCTATATAAGTTGTAAATCTGATGACAGAGAAGAAGCCACAGCTTGAAAAATTACCTGCAGATTCCCTTGAATAAATTTAGTGTATAGCTGATATCTAATATCATATCTTATTAAATAAGAAGGAATGTTACTGTTAATCTTTTGATGCCAATATTGGATCCATCATATAGAAAACTTGAAAACACAAATGACTAACTTAACCAGGAAAGGGACATTCCAGAAGAAAGCAGTTACAGCCATAATTACATCTGATACTTAATTTATCATACATGAAGATATGAGGCAGCAAATAAATGTCTAATCCTTTTTAACTCCCACACATGATTCAGTACTTGGGAAAAATTATAAGAAATACCAAAAAACTTCCTTCTTCCCCCAAAGGTTGGCATTAAAACTTTCTTTCTAATCAATTTAGATTTGTTTCCAAATATTAGGCAGCAACATTCCAAGTTGATTATGTTTGAAAAAATTTGGAATGATACTAGAGCAGGGAGCTACCCCAGCCTGGACAAGCTAAAAAAAAAAATTCTTTTGGTGACATTTTTTATTTTGTTAATCTTACTTTTTATCAGCCAGAAATGCATTCATCCTTTGCATAAACAAATAACTTCACATCCATATTGATGAGTATGCTAAAAAATAACAAGTCTAAAACACAGAAACAGGAGCTACAGAAAATAATACCTGTAGCTGTGATGTAGGAGTAGACATTTTACATGAAATTTCTATTGTCCTACTATTGGCCTAATTTGATATCTGTGAAACAGTAAGTAGTAATTATCTTATAGTCCATTCATTTTGCATTGCTTTATCTTGCATGCAATCCAACCTTGACAAGCAGAGGGAAATACTGGTTAAACTTCCCAGACTCGTATAGCAGAACAAATTTAAGGTGCAAAGGAACTGTACTTACTTTTGGTGTTGGGCAGGAAGCTGTAGAAAGGCGAGATGTAGCCTGAGCACGAGGCGATTCTGAAGGAGTAGTGCTGAGGGAAGCAGTGTCTCTTGGGAGCACCTGAACGCCACGAGATATGATGGAGTCTGGAATCTGAACAAGAAAAACAAGGGTAGTTTAATGTTCTGAAAATACCACAACACCAAAATCAATGCCCTACCTTTTTTTTTTTTTTTTTTTTGCATTCTTTGCTGCCTAGCTCTCATATATCTGGTCTTACTCACTGTTAGGTATAAATGCATCCAATAATTTAGGACAGGAGAGAAACCTTCAGTTTTAAAGTACTTTCTCTTGCCAAATAGTATTTCATGAAACTTCTTTATGACAGGCAGTTTAGCACTGTAGTTAAGGAGTAAAGTGTTCAGCATTCATATACTGGCCCTGCCATTTAATAATTATTTAATTCCAAAATTCATTGTTTATGAACAACACCTAGTGCTCCATGCAATTTGTGCCCTCCTTAATACCCACCACCAGCCTCACCATTCACCCTCTAAAACCCTCAGTTTGTTTCTCAGAGTCCACAGTCTCTCATGGTTCATCTCCCCCTCCAATTCACTTTTCCTTTCCTTCAAAAACTAATGATGTATTTTATGGTGACTAACATAACACAATAAAAAAAAATTAATTCCTAGATATTTTCCATTTTCCTTTCAGATTTTCCATTTTTTATCCTCTTGACTCTAAGCTGACCTGCACAGATAGAATCAACAAGCTATTCTGTGCTCTCTAGTTTCTAGCTGGGTTCAGCCAGTGCCAGGAAACTGAAAGGTTAGAGGAGAGTAAGGTCTGATCGTTATTCCCCTGGCTCCTTCTCTACCAGGTTACCACATGTTGGCTAAGTCACAGCTCCTTGTCAGGTTGGCTCAGTCACAACCCCTGGTCAACTGACAGGGGCTTACAGCTCTTTTCTGGATTTTAGTAGCAGTTCCCTCCCTTTGCCCCATTAGGACTAGGGATATAGATGGTTCCCAGTATTACTAGTCCCAGGGCACTGCATTGTGTGCCTTGCTGTTTTCTCTAAAATCTGCCCAAACCTTTGTAAATGCTATATTCCTTATTAAACTCTTCTCAATTATCCATTTAACTATGCTATGACTTCTTTGGGGACACTGATGGCTCTGCGTTTTAAATCACCATTTCCTTTATCTAAAAAAAAATGAAGATAACGATAGCATCTACCTCCCTGGATTACTGTTGAGGATTAAATAAGATAATGCATATAAATTATCTAGCACTACAAAGTAGCAAATGCTTAATATTGACTATTATTACTGATATTATACCTATCAACGTGGTAAAAATTGATGTAATTGAGTATCACTATTCTAAAAATATACAAACATAAGGATATATAATATGGATTATTCATTTTAAAAATTATTATTTCTGTTGATTATAAAATTATTATTTTGGGCTATGCATAATTTAGTTCCTGTTCTGGGCTAAAACTAATGGGTTTAGGTTTTCTTATCTCAAAATGAGAACTTGACCACTTCTAAGTTTTGAGCACAGAAGGGATATACATATGATAAAAAGATAAGCAATAAAAATTCAATCAGTAAATATCACTTACTACGTGAAAACAAGGAAGCAGCAACCAGACTTTATGACTAGAAAGGTGCTCTTGATCTTCGGTATCAACTGTTTCTCACAAATTTCCGTAGAAGCTCTTTTATTTTGTTTCCATACCAATATCCTCATTATCAATGGTATTGCTACCATTTTAGGGCCTAATAATTTATGTCATTTATATATATATATATATATATATATATATATAAGTAATATTACTGTAACGAGGGTGAATAGCAATGGGAATTCTAAGAAGAAAAACTGCTTACCTGCTAGTACATTTGAGTACTAAATTGTGATAAATAATTTAAAGAAATGGAGGTAGATAGTCCGATTTAAAAGAGCCACATGTTGCCATTAATGTCTAGTTAAAAAAAAGGCTATGTATTGTAAAAAATGTCAGAAAAAGCTCCTATTATACTTCACATGACACTATGCCCCTCTACTTCATAGCAATTTCCAGTTATACTACATTTATATGTGTGATATAGTTTGATCAACATCTATCTCCCATACTAGAATGCCTTGTCACAATGAAACCATGCTTTTGCTACTATTTTATGTCCAGTACCTAAGAAAGCACATGCACAAAGTAGTATGTATGTATGATATATAGATTTTTAGACTCGCAAACATATGTGTACATATACTACACATCTCTCTCTCTCTCTCTCTCTGTGTATGAATGTAAATAGGACAGCAGAATATTTCAGGGGAAAGATAAGCTTAAATTTGAAGTACATTCTTTGGGGTTAATAGTCTGGAGATACTCAATGAGCAATTAGAAATATGAGACTGGAGCTCAGGAAAAAGGTAGGAATTGGATATATACTTTGGGAATTATCAGTGGAGGTAAATGTTTCAGTCATGCATATGTTTCAGATCATCCAAGGACAGTATGTAAAGGAACAAAAGATGATGGCTGATAATTCCAGGTGAGATCCATATTACAGGTGTAACAGAAGAAAAAATTAAGGGGAAAAACAAACTGTAAATGAAAAAACAGTACATCCTATTTTTCCTATTTCAAACAATCAGGATTTATATCTATCACGCTGGCTCAATTATTAAATAGCATGTCTTTTCACTTTCAAAAGTACTTCATTTTGGAAGATAAATTATTTAGTTTTCATATATTTAAAAAACTGTTAGACACAAAAGAGGAAAATCAAGACAGAGTGATCATAAGAGAAGAAACTTTCAAGGAGATGTTACAAAATATCAACTATGGAGAGAAGATAAGTAGGGTGAGACTTGAAAAAAAGCCATTGAGAATTGGAAAGACTTCACCAAAAAACTGCTAGAATTCAGTAAAGTTGCAGGAAAAAAAATCAACGTACAGAAATTTGTTGCATTGTACCAATAAAGAAGCAGCAGAAAGAGATATGATGGAATAAATCTCATTTGTAATTGCACCCAAAACAATAAGATACCTAGTATTAAGATTAACCAAAGAGATGAAAGACCTGTACTCTGAAAACTATACAAACACTGATGAAAGAAATTAAAGATGACACAAACAAATAGAAAAACATTCCATGCTCATGGATTGGAAGAACAAATTTTGTTAACATGTCTATACTATCCAAACCAATCTAGACATTTAATGCAACTCCTATCAAAATACCAACAGTATTTCTCACAGAACTACAAAAAAGAATCCTAAAATTTATATGGAACCACAAAAGACCCTGAATAGCCAAAGCAACCTTGAAAAAGCAAAGCAAAGTTGGAGGCCTCACAATTCAAGACTTCAAATTATATTACAAAGCTGTCGTGACCAAAACTGTATGGTACTAGCAAAAAAATAGACACATATATCAAAAGAACAGAATAGAAAACCCAGGAACGAATTCATAACTATATGGTCAATTAATCTTCGACAAAGCAGGCTAGAATATCCAATGGGAAAAAGATAGTCTTTTCAACAAATAGTATTGGGAAAGCTGGAGAGCAACATGAAAAAGAATGAAACTGGACTACTTTCTTACACTATACAAAAAAATAAACTTAAAATGGATTAAAGACCTAAATGTGAGACGTGAAACCATACACATCCTAGAAGAGAACACAGGCAGTAACCTTTGGACATCAGCGGTAGCAACTTCTTTCTAGATATGTCCCCTGAAGCAAGGGAAATAAAAGCAAAAATAAACAATTGGGACTTCATCAAAACAAAAAATTTCTGAACAGTGAAGGAAACAATCAACATAACTAAAAAGGCAACCGACAGAATGCAGAAGATGTTTATAAATGACATGTCTGATAAAGGGTTAGTATCCAAAAACCATAAAAAACTTATAAAACTCAACACACCAAGAACAAATAATGAAATTAAAAATGGGTAGAAGACATGAATAGATATTTTTCCAAAGAAGATATACAGATGGACAACAAACACATGAAAAGATGCTCAACATCACTTCATCAGGGAAATGCAAATCAAAATTACAATGAGATATCACCTCACACCTGTCAGAAGAGCTAAAATCAACAAGAAACAACAGGTGTTGGCGAGGATGTAGAGAAATGGGAACCCTCTTACACTGTTTGTGCAAATGCAAATTGGTACAGTGATTCTGAGAAACAGTATGGCAGTCCCTCAAAAAGTTAAAAATAGAACTACCCTATGACATAGCAGTTGCGGTACTATGTATTTAGCCAAAGAATACAAAAATACTAACTCAAAGGCTTTTGTGCACCCTGATGTTTGTAGCAGCATTATCTACAATAGCCAAATCATAGAAACAGTCCAATGTCCATTAATTCATGAATGGATAAAAAAGATGTGGCATACAAACAGACACATAGACACACACACACACACACACACACACACACACACACACATACAATGCAATACTACTGAGCCATAAAAAAGAATGAAATCTTGCTATTTGCAATAATGTGGATGGAGCTATATAGTATTAAGCTAAGCAAAATAAGTTAGTCAGAGAAAGACAAATATCATATGATTTCACTGGTATGTGGAATTTAAGAAACAAATCAAATGAGCAAAGGGGAAAAAAGAGACGGAGGCTAATCATGAACAGACCCTTAATTATAGAGAACAAACTGATGGTTATTAGAGGTGAGGTAGGTGCGAGGATGGATAAAATAAGTGATGGGGATTAAGTAGTGCACTTGCTGTGATGAGCAGTGGATACTGTATGGAACTGTTGAATCACTATATTGTACATCTCAAACTAATATTACACTGCATGTTAACTAACTGGAATTTAAGTAAAAACCTTAAAAAAGCCATTTGATCTGGAAATTAAAGAAGTTGCCAGTACAGTAAAAAGGGTAGAAGTGAGTTGAGGAAGCAAGTGGGATGATAAAGCAGGGTAATTTATAAGAAAGAAGAGAGACATTCACTATTTTTCCTTCCTTTGGTGTTTGAAATGAAGATCTATTAATGAGAAAATGGGGAAATATAAGCGGGAAAGATAACTTTAGGAGAGTCATAAATATTGGATATATGCCTTGAAGAATAAACAGGGAGGATAACTAAAGATTTGGGAAAGGAATAATCAAGTGTGGATCCAGTTAATATTGGCAACTATACATTTGCAATTTCATTAAGTAGCCTGGAAATAAAAATTTTCCATCTATCTCAAAAAATAAACTTACACAAAAGATGAAACTTAGAAATTCTTTGCAGAGATATGGTTGCGAAAGCTGCAGAAATAGATGAGATCCTAAAGATACATATAGATAAAATTTAACAAGCCATAAAAAGGGAAAGAAAGAGATGCTAAAGAACAAGATGGGAGTAGTTACTAGTTGTCTGAGAGACAGCTATTTCATTATTTGATGAAGATAGTTACCTGATGATTAAAGGTAAAAAAAAAATTGGAGGTAAGGAAATGGAAGCAGTGAAAATGGATTACTCATTTGATGGACATCTGTACTGTTTCCATTTTGGAGATACGATAAACAATGTTACTATAAGCATTCCCATATGTATCACGAGCCTTATATACATTAATTTTAGGATATATCTATACCTACGTCTATATCTATATACATTCAGGAACAGACTTGCTGGTTATTGGGTAGGCATAACCTTTTACAGATTTCCAAATTGGTTAAGCAACTTATACGTCAAAAGAAAATGGTGATAGTTCTTCCTACTCCAAAACATCTCTCTCTCTAGTATTGTCAATATTAGCAATTTGTTTCACGTCTTGTAATAATAATAATAGTTATCATTGTTTTGATGTTCCTTTCCCCCTTGTTAAGGAGAAAAAGCATATTTTATCTGTTTATTGGCATTTAGATGTTCTTTTTTATAAAGTCCTTGGTTTAAATCTTTTGCCCAAATTTTCCCTTATTGGTTTGTCCTTTTTTACTGAATTGTTAGATTTTAGTATCTATTCTGGATAGATATAGTTTTATATCTATCCAGTTTTATATGGTAAAAACATCAATTCCTATTCTGTAGCTTGTCCTTTATCAGTTTTATATGGTAAAAACATCAATTCCTATTCTGTAGCTTGTTGTCTTACTTAATCATGTTTTATGGTCAATAGAATATTTTAATTTAGCCAAATCTATCAATATTTTCCTTTATAATTAGAGGGTTTTGTGTCTTAAAAGAAATTTAGTGGAAATGGCAGAGAAGGAATTGCCAAAAGTCGATCACTCCAAGAAAGAGGTTACTAAATTAGCAAAAATGGTCAGAGTCAACTTTACCAGAAATCTGCAAATCAAAAGTTTATAGCAACCAAGTGAATGCTTAATCAAGGGGAAAAAAAACAAACAAACAAACCCAAAACTATTCCTCCACTAAATAGCTCAGTGACACACCCGAAGACACAGCTCACATTCCTGGTAAGCATTCTTAGTACTGGAGGGAGAACAAACCTTATGCTCAAGAATTGCAGTTCTTTGTTTCAATATGTCCAGTACCTTAATGAAGGACACACAGGGTTTGCTTTTAATTCCCCTAACTTGGAACATTCCCTGGGCTTCTGCAGCTAACCAGGAGGTGGTATTGTTTGAAAACATAAAGGCAAATATATTAGCTACTGTTCTCTGGACATGGGATGACAGTTGAGATAAAGAGTAGATTAACTGAGAAACTTGGAAGGAAAGGCTATGTAATAAGACAGACTCTATTTTTAAAAATATTTATTTATTTGACAGAGAGTGACAGATCACAAGTAGGCAGAGAGGCAGGCAGAGAGAGGGGAAAGCAGGCTCCCTGCTGAGCAGAGAGCCTAATGTGGGGCTCCATCCCAGGATGCTGAGATCATGACCTGAGCCGAAGGCAGAGGCTTTAACCCACTGAGAGCAATATCATACCCCAGAGAGGGGGAAGAATCTAAGTTCCAGAGTTTCCACTTACAATATTCAAAATGTCCAGTTTGCAACAAAAATTATAATCTATGCAAAGAAAAAAGAAAGTGCGGCCCATATATAGGAAAAAAAAAAGAGGAATAAATAGAAACTGTTCCTGAGAAAGCTCAGACACTAGGCTGACTACTGAGAAAATTTAAATAATTTATTTTTTCAAGATTATTTTGGCTACTTGGGGTTTTTTGTTCCATATAAATTTTAGAATTTTTTACCCAAGGATATAAAAATACTTATTTGAAGGGACAGATGCATCCCAATAGCAGCCTTATCAACAACAGCCAAATTATGGAAAGAGCCCAAATGTCCATCAATGGATGAATGGATAAAGATATGGTACGTATATAATGGAATACTACTCAGCCATCTGAAAGAATGAAATCTTGGGCGCCTGGGTGGCTCAGTTGGCTGGGCGACTGCCTTCGGCTTGGGTCATGATCCCGGAGTCCCGGGATCGAGTCCCATATCGGGCTCCTGGCTCTGCGGGAGGTCTGCTTCTCCCTCTGGCCTTCTCCCCTCTAATTCTCTCTCTCTCTCTCTCAAATAAATAAATAAAATCTTTAAAAAAAAAAAGAAAGAATGAAATCTTGCCATTTCTAACAATGTGGACGGGGCTAGAGTGTATTATGCTAAGCAAAATAAGTCAATGAGAAAAAGACAAAGACCAAATGATTTCACTCATATGTGGAATTTAAGAAACAAAACAGGTGAACATAAGGGAAGGGAAAAGAAAGAGAGGGAAGTAAATCAAAAGAGACTCTTAACTATAGAGATCAATCTGAGGGTCAATGGAAGGAGATGGGCAGAGGATAGGCAAAATGGGTGACAGGTATTAAGGAGGGCATGTGTTGTGATGAGCATTGGGTGTTATATGTAAGTGATAAAGCACTAAATTTTCCTCCTGAAACCAATATTACTTTATATGTTAACTAGAATTTAAATAAAAACTTAAACTGAAAAAAAAATGAACTATTTAAAATATATTGAAAGAGCCAAAGAAAACCATGGACAAAGAATTAAAGAAAGCATGAGGAAGATGTCTCACAAACAAGGAACAGCATAAAGAGATAGAAATAATAAAAAGGAAACAAATGGAAATTCTAAAGTTGAAAAGAATAGTTGACTCTTGAACAATACACAGGTTAGGGGTGCCAACCCTCTGTGCAGTCAAAAATCTGTGTATAACTTTTCGCTCCCCAAAACATAACTACTAATAACCTACTGTTGATTGGAAGCCTTATCAATAAATAGTTGACTGACATATATTTCATATTTATATGTATTACATACTGTATTCTTACAATAAAGTAAGCTAAAGAAGAGAAAATATTATTAAGAAAGTCATAGGAAAAAAGAAACTAAAAAAAGAAAATTGTAAGAAAAATACATTTACAGTACTATACTGTCTATTGAAAAAAATGCACATATAAGTGGCCCCACACAGTTCAAACCTGTGTTGTTTGAGGTTCAACATAAAACTAAATAAAAAATTCTCTAGATGGATTCAGCAGCAGATCTGAGCAAGCAGAAGAATTAGTGACTTGAAGATATATCTATTGAGAATAACCAAACTGAGCAGAAAGAATAAAAGAATGAAGAAAAATGAGAACTTCAGAAAACTATGGGAAGACACTACTATATGTACCAATTTATGTGTAATGGGAGTCCCAAAACGAGAGGAGAGAAAGAGGCAGAGAAAATACTGACTGAAAATTTTCCAAATATGATGAAAGACATAAATCTACATGTCCAAGAAGTTCAACAATTCCGAGTTAGATAAAGAGATCTACACAAAGACACATTATAACAAACTGTTGAAAGACAAAGAATTCTAAAAGCAGCAAGAGAGAAGCAATCTATATGAGAGATTCTCAATAAGATTAACAGCCGATTACTCAGCAGAAACATAGAGGTCAATAGGTAGGAAAATAACATATTCAAAATGCTGGAAAAAATGATCTGTCAACCAGAAATTTTGCATCTGGCAAAACTATAATACAAAAATGGAAAGGAAATAAAAATATTCTCAGATAAACAAAAGCTGAGAGTTCAATACTAATAGACCTTCCCTATAGGGAATCTTAAAAGTCCTTCAGGATGAAATGAAAGGACACTAGAGAGCAATTTGGAATTCACATGGAGAAATAAATTACACTGGTTCTCAAAATAGGTAGATATAAACATAGTACATATTTGGTTTATAAGTCAATACAGTTTAAAAAAGAAAACTATATAAGATAATAACTATAAATCTGTGTTGATGGGCACACAAGGTATAAATACGTATTTTGTGAAAATAACAACATAAGTGACGGAGATTGGGCAAATATTTTGCATAATATTTAAATTAATTTGGTATTAATCAAACTAGACTATTACAAAGTAAGATGTTAATTTTAACCCCTGGAGCGACCACTAAAAAGATAACTAAAAAAAATTTGTCAAAAGAAATGAGGGAAAAATGAAAATAACACACTAGAAAACATCTATTAATCAAAAATGAAGGAAGTAATGGAGAAAATGGGAACAAATGGGAAATAGATAAAATGACATGGGATAAAATGATAAAATGATAAAATGACTAGAAAATGGGAAAAATGATAAAAGACATATAGAAAATAACAAACTGGAAAAACAAAACATTACCTTATTATTAGTAATTATAATAAATGTAACTGCATTAAACTACCCAATTAAAAGGTAGAGACTAGGGGCGCCTGGGTGGCTCAGTGGGTTAAAGCCTCTGCCTTCAGCTCAGGTCATGATCTCAGGGTCCTGGGATCGAGCCCCACATCGGGCTCTCTGCTTGGCAGGGAGCCTGCTTCCCTCCTCTCTCTCTGCCTGCCTCTGCCTACTTGTGATCTCTCTCTCTCTGTCAAATAAATAAATAAAATCTTAAAAAAAAAAAAGGTAGAGACTAGCAGAATGGATTAAAAAACTTTATGTAAGTGTATAATTTAGAGTCAAAGACACAAATAGGTTGAGGGTAAAAGAAAGATTTTTTCTATGCAAACAGTAATCGAGAGAGCTAGAATGGCTCTAAAATATCAGAAAAATGGATATCAAGACCAAAATTGTTATAAGAGACAAAGAGAAAAAGTAATGATAAAAAGGAAAATCCATCAGAAGATATAAGAATCATAAACATATGAAGGAAAAACTAACAGTATTGGAGAACAAGTCCAATGATAATAGTGAAGGAGACATCAATGTTTCACTTTCAATAATGGTTAGAACAACTAGTAAGAAGATCAACAAGTAAAACACATGATTTGAACAGCAGTGTAAATCAACAACCATAGAGAAAAATCTACCCAGTAACAGTAAAACACATATTTTTTTCAACTGAACAGGGAATATTTTCCAGGATAGACTAAATGTTAAGCCACAAAATATGTCTCACTAAAATACTGAAATCATACAATGTATCTTCTCTGACCATAAAGAAAATGAAAAACAATATATAGAGAAATTGGTAAATTTACAAATATGTGGAAATTAAACACATTCTTAACTGATGAGTCAAGGAAGAAATCACAAAAGAAATTATAATATTTTGACATGAATGAAAATGAAAACACAATATACCCAAACTTACAGGTGCAGCAACAAGAGTGTTCAGAGAGAAATTTGTAACTACAAATATGTACTTTAAAAAAGAAGATTTCAAATCAATACCGTAATCTTGTACATTAAAGAACTAAAAAAATAAGAACTAAATAAAGAACTAAAAATAACAAAACAAAACCCAAAGCTAATAAAAAGTATAACAAAGATAAAATAGAGAACAGAAAGATACTGAAAGAATCAACAAAACCAAAGCTGGTTCTCTGGAAAGAGCAACAGAATTGACAAACCTTTACCCAGATGGAGAAAAAAGAAAGAAAACTCATTATTACTAAAATCAGGATTAAAGTGGGGACATTACTATTGATCTCACAGAAATAAAAATTATAATACTATAAATAATTGTATGCTAAAAATTAGATAACCCAGATAAACCCAGAAATTATGAAAATTGATACAAGAAATAGAAAATCTGGAATAGACATATAACAAATATGACTTAATAATAAAAGAATCTTTCAATAAGGAAAAACTCGGGACCAGATGGCCTCACTAAAGAATTCTATCAAATGTTTAAAAAAGAACTAACACAAATCCTTTACAAACTCTTCCACAAAACTGAAGAGATGGGAACATTTCATAACTCATTTTATGAGGTTAGTATTACCTTGATACTAAAGACAAATGAACACATCACGGGAAAAGAATATTAAGGACCAATATTCTTTGTGAATATAGATACAAAGATCTTAAATAAAATACTGGAAACTGAATCCAACAGCATATTAAAATTATTACATACCACCAATATGGTATGTAATAAAGTGGGATTTATTCCAAGAGTAAGTATGTTTCAACATAAGAAATATAATCAGTATAATCAGAAATGTAATCAACTCATTAACAGAATGAAAAAAATCCACATAATCATCTCAATTGAGGTACAAAAAGCATCTGACAAAGTTGAACACCCTTTCATGATAAAAACACAAAGAAAACCACAAATAAATAGGAGGCAATTTCCCCAATCTGATAAAGGACATCTAAGAAAAATCCATAGTTAGCATCCTACTTTTAATGATAAAAGACAAAAAACTCCCCCCTAAGATCAGGATCAAGGATGTCTTCTTTCACCACTTCTTTTCAACACTGCATTGCAGGTTCTAGCCAGGGAAATTAGAGAAGGAAAAGAAATAAAAGGTATCCAAATTGGAAAGGAAGAAATAAAACTATCTCTTCATGGATGACATGATGTCATACATACAGTATCCCATAATTTGCAGAAAGATTAGAGCTAATAAATCCAGCAAAGTTGCAAGATACATATTAAGCTCATAAAAATTAGTTGTATGTTTATACACTAACCCTGAAAAATTCAAAAAGAAAATCAACAAAGCAATCTCATTTACAACCGCATGAAAGAATAAAAGATTAAGGAATAAATTTGACCAAGAAAGTGTAAAACTTGTACACTGAAAATTATAAAACTTAAGAATACATAAATAAACAGAAAGATGCATATTGTTAAGATGGCAATATTACCCAAATGGATCCACAGATTCAATGCAAACCCTACAAAATTCCAACAGAATTTTTTGCTAAAATAGAAAAACCCACCCTAAAATTCATATGGAATCCCAAGGGCTCCCTATAGCCAAAACTATCTTGAAAAAGTAAGTTGGAAGACTCAAACTAATTTTAAAACTTATTTAAATAGTACAATGGCAATCAAATCAGTGTAATACTGGCAAAAGGATAAACATACAAATCAGTGCCATAGAATTGAGAGTCCAGAAATAAACCCATTTACATTTATGGTTAATTGATTTTTGACAGAGATGCTAAGACCATTAATGGGAAAGAATAGGCTTTTCAATAAACTGTGTCAGAACATGTGGATATCCACACTCAAAAAAATGAAATTGGATCCCTATCTTATACTATATACAAAAATTATTTCAAAATGAATCAAAGACCTAAATTCAAGAGCTAAACTGATAAAATGATTAGAAGAAAATGGGTAAATATTTATTATCTTGCATTTGGTAATAGATTCTGACATATGATACCAGGAGTACAAGGAACAAAATAAAATTTATATAAATAAGATTTCATCAAAATTAAAAACTTTGGGTGACTAGGTATCTCAGTTGGTTATGCATCCCATTCTCGATTTCAGTTCAGGTCCTGATTACAGGGTGGTGAGAGCAAGCCCCACATCAGGCTTCGCTCAGCATGGAGTCTGTTTGAGATTCTTTCTCCCTCCCTCTCTGCTTCTCCTCCACTCTCTCACTGTCTCTCTCAATAAATAAATAATAGAATCTAAAAAAATCTTTAAAACTTCTGTGCATCAAAGGACATTATCAAGAAAAGTAGAAAAGACAACCTATAGAATGGGAAAAAATATATGCAAGTCATGTATCTGATAGTGGTCTAGTACCCAGAATATTAAAGAACATTTACAACTCAACAACAGAAGACAAATAATCCATTTTAAAACAACCTTATTTTTTAAAAGAGGCAAAAGACTTGAATAGACATTTCTTCTAAAAAGATATACAAATGGGCAATGAGCAGCAATAAAAGATGTTCATCATAATTAGACATTAGGGAAATGTAAATCAAAACTACAATGAGATAGCACTTCACACCCACTCAATGACTATAGTTTCACTTTTTAAAAATTTATTTGTCAAAGAAAGAGAGAGAGAGAGCAAGCAACAGGCAGAGGGAGAAGCAGGCTCCCGATGAGCAAGGAGACTGATGCAGGACTCAAGATCCCGGGACCTAGGATCATGACGTGAGCAGAATGCAGACACTTAACTGACTGAGACACCCAGGCATCTCTCATTGTGTTTTATTTTGTTTTGTTTTGTTTTTAAGGAAAATAACAAATGTTGAGCATGTAGCGAAACTGGAACCTCATACATTGCTGTTGGGTATGTAAAATGATACATCTCGGCAGAAAACAGTTTTGTGATTCCTCAAAAAGTTAAACAGAATTATCATATGGTTCAACAATTCTATTCCTACATGTATATCCAAGAGAATGGAAAAATAGTATTCAATCCAAAACTTGTACACAGATGTTCATACCAGCTTTATTTTAATAACCAAAAAAGTGGAACCACTCCAAATGTCCATCAGTTGATCAATGTCTAAACAACGTGTAGTGTACCTACACAATGGAATATTGTGCAGGCATAAAAAGGAGTACTGATACATGTGACAACACAGATGAACCTTGAAAACGTGATCTTAAGCAAAAGCAGGTAGACATAAAAAGCCACATACTGTATGATACCATTTGTATGTAATATACAGAGCAGTCAAATCCATAGAGACAGAAAGCAAATTAGAGGTTGCCAGCAGGGGGTAAAGGGATTATGGGGCATAACTCCTTCACGGGTATGGCGGTTTGTTGGGGGGAGCAGTGATAAAATATTCTGGAATTAGAGGTGATGGTTGCCTGACACTGTGAGTGTACCAAAAGCCATTGAACTGTTCTCTTTAAAATGGCTAAAATTGTGAATTTTATGCTATGTGAATTTTACTTCAATTAAGTTTTAAAAGAAATCCTTCCCTAACCCAGCATAATGAAAATGTTGGCCTACATCATTGTATAACAGCTTTATGGTTTTTTCCTTTCATATTTAGGTCTCCATTAAGCTTAGAATTGATTTTTGTATAGTCTATGAGACAAACAAATCAGCTTCATTTTTTTTTAATATGGACAGCCTACTGTCCCAGTATCATTTATTGTAAAAATAATTTTTCCACTAGTATGTAGTACAAACTCTCATATACCAAGTGTCCACATGTGTATTGGTGTTTTCTGGGTTTATATTCTGTTCCACTGGTCTGTTAATTAATTATTGCACCAATAATGCAGCACTTTAATTATATCATTCTAAGACTTGATATTTATAGAATTTGGTTCTTTTCCTTATTCAAGCATATCTTGGTTATTTTTGGCCTTTGCATATCCATTCTCTATAAATTTTAGAAGCAGTTTGGCAAGTTTCTCTCTTCCTTTCTTAATTAAACACACACCACTTATAAACTGTTAGGATTGCATTTACTATGTTTGTATGGAAAAATATAAAAAGTTCTGATACCCCTCTGATTTAAAAGTGTTTATTTCTGGGGCAGTGTGAAAGCAAATGATAAGAAAATGAGAAGCTAATTCCAATGGGTGTTAAACTTTTCTGTTTAGTTATTATTTTTTTATTTCTTTTTTTCACTTTTATTTTTTAATACAGAGAATGTACTCATGTGTTACTTGTAAAATTACATTTTTAAAAAGATTTACTTATTTGAGACAGACAGCAAGACAGAGGAAGAAAGAGTATGTGAGTTGGGGAGGGGCAGAGAGAGAGACTCTCAAGCAGACTCCCCATCGAGCATGGAGCTTGATGGAGACCTTAATCCCATGACCCATGAAATCATGACCTTGGACTAAATCATGAGTTGGACGCTTTACTGACTGAACCACCCAGGAGCCCCAATATAATTACAAATATTTTTAGTAATAAAAACCACAAGAGGGATTGTTTCAAAATTAAGAAGTGGCCTATGCACTTAACAATTAGGGAGAAGTAAAAGAATGAACACAATGTCTTGTACACAGTTGATATTGAATAATTATTTCCTTAATAATAAAGAGGTAGAAGCAAACACTAGCTTTTAAGAATTATCAGTTCTCTTTGAGATAGAAGGAATGGAATAAAGAATTAACTCAAAAATAGTTTAAGCAGAAAGGACAGATGTTTACACTTGATGGTCTTTATGTTAATACAACAAAAAGCAAGAGAAGAAAATAGGGAAAAGGAGGAAGTGAAAAAAGGTAAAGATCTGAAAATTGCAATTTGTCAATGTTTATAAAGGAGTCAATAAGAGATGAATCCAAGCCTTGCCAAAGAGTAGTGATGATCCCCCTAGAATACAAAGAATTTGTAGTGGGTTATGTCAGCACAAATGAGAAGAAATGCCAAATCACTTCCAAGTAACATTCCTATTTTAGAGAACTAATCTGTATTCTTACTGTCTTATGCAACTGATAGCATGGAGAAAACAGTATGTCCCAGTTAATCTCAAACCTTCTGCAGATATGCAATGCAATTTCAACTGTTAATTACTAAACAATGGAATTTTCCCCATTAAGGAAAATTGTGATGATGATGCATACAGTTTTAAGGAACTGTGTTAATTCTTTGAATGAGTGTTGCTTTTCTGCCCTAAAGCCAATTTGACTGATTGGGTGACTACTTCTAAAAGAAGAAACAGAGAGTTATAGGATCAAAATTGGAATACATAACCAAATTATAACTTTTTAATTTATTTTTATTTATATATTTTTTATTAACATATAATGTCTTATTTGTTTCAGGGGTACAGATCTTTGATTCATCAGTCTTACACAATTCACAGCACTCACCATAGCACATACCTTCCCCAACGTACATCACCCGGTCACCCCATCCCTTGCACCTCCTTCCCCTCCAGCAACCCTCAGTCTGTTTCCTGAGATTAAAAGTCTATTATGGTTTGTCTCCCTCTCTGTTTCATCTTGTTTCATTTTCCCCTCCCTTCCTCTATGATCCTCTGTCTTGTTTCTCAAATTCCCCATACTTGTTTTTCTCTGATTGACTTATTTTGCTTAGGATAATACCCTCTAGTTCCATCCACGTCATTGCAAATGGCAAGATTTCGTTTTTTTTTGGGGGGGGAGGCTGCATAATATTCCATTGCATACACACACATACCACTTCTTCTTTATCCATTCATCTGTTGATGGACTTCTAGGCTCCTTCCATAGTTTGGCTATTGTGGACTTTGCCACTATAAACATTGCGATGCATATGCCCCTTCGGATCACTACATGTGTATGATTAGGGTAGATACCCAGTAGTGGGATTGCTGGGCCGTAGGGTAGCTCTATTTTCAACTTTTTGAGGAACCTCCATACTGTTTTCCAGAGTGGCGGTATCAGCTTGCAGTCCCACTAACAGTGTAGGAGGGTCCTCCTTTCTTCACATCCTTGCCAACACCTGTCATTTCCTAACTTGTTAATTTTAACCATTCTGACTGGTGTGAGATGGTATCTGTGATTTTGGTTTGTATTTCCTTGATGCTGAGTGATATTGAGCACTTTTTTTCATGTGTCTGCTGGCAATTTGGATGTCTTATTTGGAGAAATGTCTGTTCATGTCTTTGGCCCATTTCTTGATTAGATTATTCATCCTTAGGTGTTGAGTTTGATAAGTTCTTTATAGATTTTGGATATTAGCCCTTTATCTGATATGTCATTTGCAAATATCTTCTACTATTCT
The DNA here is from genome assembly GCA_028533885.1 of Nasua narica. NCBI lineage: Eukaryota > Metazoa > Chordata > Mammalia > Carnivora > Procyonidae > Nasua > Nasua narica. The sequence continues at coordinate 96,897,571 of CM052797.1, read as the reverse complement.
GTCGGTTGTATTTTGGCTTTGTTGACTGTTTCCTTTGCTGTGTAAAAGCTTTTGATCTTGATGAAGTCTCAATAGTTCATTTTTGCCCTTGATTCACTTGCCTTTGGCAATGTTTTTAGAAAGAAGTTGCTGCAGCTTAGGTCGAAGAGGTTGCTGCCTGTGTTCTCCTCAAGGATTTTGATGGATTCCTGTCTCAAATTGAGGTCTTTCATCCATTTTGAGTCTACATTTGTGTGTGGTGTAAGAAAATGGTCCAGTTTCATTCTTTTGCATGTGGCTGTCCAGTTTTCCCAACACCATTTGTTGAAGAGACTATTTCTGTTGGACATTATTTCCTGCTTTGTCAAAGATTAATTGACCATAGAGTTAAGGGTCCATTTCTGGGCTCTCTATTCTCTTCCATTGATCTATGTGTCTGTTTTTGTGCCAGTACCACACTGTCTTGATGATTACAGCTTTGTAAAGAGCTTGAAGTCTGGAATTGTGATGCTGCCGACTTTGGTTTTCTTTTTCAACATTCCTCTGGCTATCCAGGGTCTTTTCTGGTTCTATATAAATTTTTAGGATTATTTGTTCCATTTCTTTGAAAAAAGTTGATGGTGTTTTGAGAGGGATTGCATTAAATGCGTAGATTGCTGTAGGTAGCATAGACATTTTCACAATATTTGTTCTTCCAATCCATGAGCATGGAAACTTTTTTCCATTTCTTTTTGTCTTCCTCAATTTCTTTCGTGAGTATTCTATAGTTTTCTGAGTAAAGATTCTTTAAGTCTTTGGTTAGATTTATTCCTATGTATCTTATGGTTCTGGGTGCAATTGTAAATGGAATCAACTCCTTAATTTCTCTTTCTTCTGTCTTGTTGGTTGGAAATGCAACTGATTTCTGTGCATTGGTTTTTTGTATTCTGACACTTTACTGAATTCCTATATGAGTTCTAGCAGTTTTGGAGTGGAGTCATTGGGATTTCCCCATAAAGTATCATAGCATCTGCAAAGAGTGAGAGTTTGATTTCTTCTTTGCCAATTCAGATGCCTTTTATTTGTTTGTTATTTTTTTAACTTCTCTTCTGCTGGGTTTAGGCTTTCTTTGATATTCTTTCTCCAACTCCTTTAGGTGTTTTTTGTTGTCTGATTGCTGAGGCTAGAACTTCTAGTACTATGTTGAAAAGCAGTGGTGATAGTGGACATCCCTGCTGTGTTCCTGACCTTGGAGGAAAAGCTCAGTTTTTCCCCATTGAGAATGATATTTGCTGTGGGTTTTTCAGAGATGTCGTTGATGATATTGAGGTATATACCTTCTATCCCTACACTGTGAAGAGTGTTGATCAAGGAAGGATGCTATACTTTGTCAAAAGCTTTTTTAGCACCTATTGGGAGAGTATCATATGGTTCTTGTTCTATCTTTTATTAATGTATTGTATCACATTTATTGATTTGCAGATGTTGAACCAACCTTGCAGCCCAGGAAAAAAAATACCATTTGGTTGTGGTGAATAATCCTTTTAACGTTCTGTTGGATCCTATCGGCTAGTATTTTGGTGAGAATTTTTGCATCTGTGTTCATCAAGGATATGGTCTGTAATATTCCTTTTTCATGAGGTCTTTGTCTGGTTTTGGGATCCAGGTAATGGTGGCCTCATCAAATGAGTTTGGAAGTTTTCCTTCCACTTCTATTTTTTGGAACAGTTTCAGGAGAATAAGTATTAATTCTTCATTAAATGTTTGGTAGAATTCCCCTGGGAAGCCTTCTGGCCCTGGGCTCTTGTTTCTTGGGAGCTTTTTGATGACCGCTTGAAACTCATTACTGGTTATGGGTCTGTTCAGGTTTTCTATTGCTTCCTGGTTCAGTTTTGGTAGTTTATATGTCTCTAGAAATACATCCATTTCTTCCAGATTGGCAAATTTATTGGTGTATAGTTGCTCATAATATGTTGTTATAATTGTTTGTATTTCTTTGATGTTGGTTGTGATCTCTCCTCTTTCATTCATGATTTTATTATTTTGGGTCCCTTCTGATTGATAAACTTGGTTTTGGCTGGATGTTCTTGCTGATCTTCTGGGGCAGGGGCCTGTTGCAGTGATTATCAAATGTCTGTGCCTGAGGCGGAATTGTGCGGCCCTTCCCAGGGGCCTGGCTAAGTAATCTGCTCAGATTTGCTCTGGGTAGCTTTTGTTTCATGAAAGCTTTTCATACAGCTTTGGAGGACAAGAATAAAAATGGTGTCCTCCTAATCTCTGGCCCTGGAGTAGCCAAGAGCTCAGGCCCTCACTCTTCAGTATGCCCTCAGAGAAAAGCAGTCAATCACTCCTGTCTCTCTGGTCTCCGGCCACACTCTGAGCTCACCCAGCCTGTGACTAAGTGTTTCTATCTCTGGCACACAGCCCCATTTGGAGTCTCCAAATTCAGCAGGTTCCTGCAGTGTGCTCCTGTGTTGCTCCTCCTGGTGGAAGGGGGCAGGTCTCCCTAGATCTGCCACTTGTGGGGTCCCTCCTTGAAGAGTAGAGGCCTGACTGTACCATGGATCACAGTTTATGGCAACCCTGAGTTAAGAGCTCACTCCTCGGCTCCATCTTTGCAGTGGGGAATAGTTGGGAGCTCTGCCACACTCAGGCACCCTCGATCTTTCTGTGACCCTGAGGGTCCTGAGACTGCACTGTCCCAGCGAAGATTTCACCCTCTGCTTAGCCACTGGAGTGATGTCCCTAAATGGAGAACTCTAAAAGTTCTGATTTTGTGTTCTGCTGCCCTATCATTTGCCGGTAGCTGGCTGACAGAGGCTTCCTCCCCCTGTGGTCTATCTTCCTATATATCGCCTGAGATTCACTTCTCCGCATGTCCTACCTTCCAGAATGTGGTTGCTTTTTTGTTCATAGAATTGCTGTTATTCTTTTCTTTGATATCCTGTTGAGTTTGTAGGTGTTCAGAATGGTTTGATAACTATCTAGCTGAATTTCTGGGACCAGATGAAATTTAGGATTCCTACTCCTCTGCCATCTTGCTCCTCCTACCACTTCTCTTTTAGAACTCTCTGGTCATTTATTTATTTATTTATTTGACAGAGAGTTAGAGAGCACAAATAGGCAGAGTGGCAGGCAGAGAGAGAGGTAGAAGCAGGCTCTGCGCTGAGCTAGGAGCCCAATGTGGGGCTCAACCCCAGAACCCTGGGATCATGACCTGAGCTGAAGGCAGTTTCTTACCTGACCGAGCCACCCAGGTACCCTGAACTCTCTGGTCTTTTAAAATGCCAGTAAGAATAGCAATAAAATAAATACATAAACTTGTGTTTTGATGCCAAGGAAATTCATAAGTGAGCATACAATTATTTTAACCACTTAAAATTTTTGTATTGAAAAAATGTTTGAATTTACAGAAAAGTTGGAAGACTAATACAATAGACAATTTTATGATACTTGGATTTAATTTTGGGTAGGTAGTAAGCAAATGCATTAGTAACTGGAACTAGTTTCCTAAAGCAGGCATATATGGAGGTCTATGGCTTCCATAGCAACAATTTGTCAGTCTTGATGGTAATGCTTTTAGAGTCTCCAGGTTGTTGGTTAGCTCTGTCATATGTATAAAGATCCTTAAGGTGAGTTGTATTTTCTAAAGATTTGACTAGATATCCAAGTTTGCAATATAAGATCTGAACTGATACAAGCAGATTAAAAATATGAATACCTAAAAGGATTTTCAGAAAACATATATATCTTTTCAGAGTTTCTAATACTGATCCTTCCGTGGCTATGATTGTTATAAAGTTTTTACTAAGCCCAGAACTGTCAAACTAGTGTATCTTGAGTTCAGTAAGGTATTTGACAAATTATTGATAAAACTCCTCTGGACAAGATAGACAAAGTAAGCTGTTTTTGATGGGCTAGAAGACAAAAACATGTTAGCTGGTTAAGCAATCATAACCAGTAGGGTTTCTGGTAGCATGTGAAATGGCCTATCCTAAAAAATAGTTCTATCAGTAACTTCTGTGAAAGCATGATTAACATTTACTCAGGTAACAAAGCTAGAAAAGGCAGGTAATGTACTAAATGGTAGATACCAATTTAAAATAATGGCTAGACTGATCAGATAAATGTAGCAAAATAAGATTTAACAAGAATAAATGTGAACTGGGACACCTGAGTGGCTCAGCTGGTTAAATATCTGTTTTTGGCTCAGGTCATGATCCTGGAGTCCTGAGATCAAGCCCATGTTGGGCTCCCTGCTCAGCGGGGAGTCTGCTTTTCCCTCTCCTTCTACTCCTCTTCCCTACTCAGGTACTCTCTCTCTCTCTCAAATAAATAACATCTTTTTTTAAAAAGAAAAATAAATGTGAACTGTTGGGGGTAATGCAAACTGGTGCAGCCACTCTAGAAAACAGTATGGAGTTTCCTCAAGAAGTTAAAAACAGAACTATTCTACAATCCAGCAATTGCTTTACTAGATATTTACCCAAAGGGTATAAAAATACTGATGCAAAGTGACACATACACCCTGATGTTTATAGCAGCATTATCAATGATAGCCAAATTATGCAAAGAGCCCAGGTGTCCATCAACTGATGAATGGATAAAGAAGATGTGGAGTATAGAGCAATGGAATATTACTCACCCATCAGAAAGAATGAAGTCTTATCATTTCCAAAGACATAGATGGAGATAAAGTGAATTATGCTAAGTGAAACAAGTTGAAGACAATTACCATATGATTTCACTCATATGTGGAATTTAAGAAACAAAACAGATAAACATAGAGGAAGGGGGAGCAAAAAAGAGATGGAGGCAAACCATAAGGACTCTTAAGTAGGGAGAATAAACTGAGAGTTGCTGGAGGGAAGGTGGGCTGGGGATGGGCTAAATTGGTGATGGGAATTAAAGAGGGCACTTGTGATGAGCACTGGGTGTAATATGTAAGTGATGAATCACTAAATTCTACTGCTGAAACCAATATTACACTATATGTTAACTAACTAGAATTTAAATAAAAACTTGAAATAAAAAATAATAAAACAAAAAGGAAGCATGATAAATACCAGAAGAAGGAATGTAGACCTGAAATTTAATGATAAAAAAATCCACAAGAATTTATGATTAATATTTATAAAGAAAAACCACACTTTATAATTTTGTCTAGACATTAAAGATGAGGTAAAACTATAACAGATACTTTTTCAAATGTAAAAATTTAAATATTCATGACATTGTTTCTTTACAAGTACTATTTATACTTATTAAAATTGTTCTCTTATTGTTTACAATTATATTATTCAGAATTTTTGTTGTTTTCAATGGTTTTAATCAGAATCCTTATTAAAATTTGTTTTGCTATATATACTTGCCTTCCAAGAAAATAAAAGGTATAATCTTGCCTATACCTGCATTTTGGTATCAATTTCTAATGGTTTATATAAACCACTTAGAATAGTACCTGTTACATAGTTAGCATTAAAAAATTATCTCATCATTATTACTATAGTCACTTAATATATTGGCTTACTAGAGGGAAAGAATATGCTAATTGTTTCATGGAGAGTCCTTATACATCATGGGCATTACTAAATATATCTTGTATTTTTATCTCTGTCTTGTAAACTTAGTTAATGGACATCTATTCTTTATAGACAGATGATATATCATAATTTTTCATGGAACATATTTAACAAATATTTTATCAGTTTATAATATGTACCAAGCTATGGTAGATGTTGGGCAGATTGATCAAATAAACTAAGAGATCTGATCCTTGTCCTCATGGACCTTATAGTTCACATATATAAATATTAATCCATGAATAAATATATAATGGTAAATTGTGATAAGTGCTATAAAAAAGAACAAGATGCCATAAGAGAGAGTAACTGCAAACATAATTTAGACTGACCGAGGTAGATCAGAGGTCTTTCTACGAGAAAGAGATACACTGGGACAGAAAGAATAGATAGAAGTCAGTCAGGCGAAAAATGGGGTTAAGAATATTTTAGTGGGAACAGCCCATTACCCAAGGCAAGAAAAAGCTCGATAAGCTTACTAAGTTTAGTAAGCAATGAGGAAAGGGAGAGGAATGGTTAGACAAGGGCCTAGAAAAGTTAGGGGGAGCCAGATCATGTAGAATCTAGCAGAACATGTCAAGGAGTTTTAGTTGTATTTTAAATGTAGCAAGAATAATTGAAAGTTTCAAGTAGAAAAGTGACATGATTTACTTTATGTTCTAAAAAGCTGACTCTGGTTTTGAGAGGAAGAGTAAACTGAAGAGAGGCTAAAGTGGAACTGATGAGACTAACCACTGAAATAACAGAGATGAAAGATGATGGTGGATTAGACTAGGTTGTTTCCTGGAATTTAGCATGCTAAGTAAATTCAAAATAGCCACGGGTAAGTCTCATAGGATTTCCTAAAATAAAATCTGGAATAATATGACTAGTTTTATATCTCATGAGACCACTAACAGTTATGATACACTTATAAAACTAGTACATTTAAGAATATATTCTTTTGTATTATACCGTGAGTTCCTCAAGGGCAGGGCCTAAATCATGTATAATCATTTAAAAACTCATGGCATTGCCATCCCGATCAAAATTCCACCAGTTTTTTTCAAAGGGCTGAAACAAGCAATCCTAAAATTTGTATGGAACCAGAAAAGACCCCAAATTGCTAAGAAAATGTTGAAAAAGAAAAACAAAGCTGGGGGCTTCACATTGCCTGATTTCAAGCTTTACTACAAGGCTGTGATCACCAAGACAGCATGGTACTGGCACAAAAACAGATACATAGACCAGTGGAACACAATAGAGAGCCCAGAGATGGACCCACAACTCTATGGTCAAATCATCTTTGACAAAACAGGCAAAAATATCCAGTGGAAAAGACAGTCTCTTCAATAAATGGTGCTGGGAAAATTAGACAGCTATATGTAGAAGAATGAAACTTGACCATTCTCTTACACCATACATGAAGATAAACTCGAAATGAATAAAAGACCTCAATGTGAGGCACGAATCTATCATAACCCTAGAGAAGAACATAGGCAGTAACCTCTTCGACATCAGCCACAGCAACTTCTTTCAGGACATGTCTCCAAAGGCAAAGGAAACAAAAGAAAAAATGAACTTTTGGGACTTCATCAAGATAAAAACCTTCTGCACAGTGAAGGAAACAGTGAATAAAACAAACAGGCAACCCATAGAATGGGAGAAGATATTCACAAATGACATTACAGACAAAGGGCTGATATCTAAGATCTATAAAGAACTCCTCAAACTCAACACTCACAAAACAGATAATCACATCAAAAATGGGCAGAAGACATGAACAGACACTTC
>CM052797.1:96877475-96889758 GCA_028533885.1 Nasua narica | reverse complement strand
GTATAGAGCATAAGGAAAAACATGGAGGGCACTGTGAGAAGAAAGGGAAGAGTGAATGGGGGGAAATCGGAGGAGGTGATAAACTATGAGAGACTGTGGACTCTGAGCAACAAACTGAGGGTTTTGGAGGGAAGGGGGTGGGGGGGTTGGGTGAGCCTGGTGGTGGGTATTGAGGAGGGCACGTATTGCATGGAGCACTGGGTGTGGTGCATGAACAATTAATCTTGTAACACTGAAAAAATGAAATAAACATATTTGGGAAACAAAACAAAACAAAAACTTCTTGGTTTTTAAATTCAAATTTTGAGAAAATCAACAGTCCTTTTTAAAGAAGCTTAACATTAAGTAGATGGACATTTTGAGCAAAAATTTTACTTGCTTTTTGTAAACATTCATGTACTTTTTACTCCATTCATATGTAAGGAAAAATTGTGAAACACTTTAAAATGGAAAAAATATTAGGTGTCCTGTGTAGTGGACCATTCTGGATTATCTTCTACAGCCTTTCAGCTATCTGACAACTCTAACTTGCAAAAAACTGATAGTAATGTAAATGGTTTATATCTAAATGATTCCTTGTCCAACAGAAGTGCAATAGGCTGCTTTGCCGATTGACTAAGTGTTGAATCTATTTGTAAATTTATTTCCATATTCTTAATGCTTATATATTTTCTGTTTGAGCTTTCCTGTGAAGCAGCTGTAGTATCTATCTGGTTCCCTCAATAATTAATGTATGAAATAATACCTTGGATATATATTCATTTAGTATTTGTAATAAAGTTCTGATTTTACTTTCAACAAATTATTAACAGTTTTAGAAATCATTCATCCACTGAGATGCCGAATGAATTCAACTATTAGGACCAGGTAAACCACATTGTTGAAGAAGTATGCCTTAAGCACTTGCTTCAGCTCATAGGTATCTTTGTGTTGCAACCACAGGTAAATCCCAAATGCCAACAAAACTTTTTTTCTTTTGCTCATTTGATTTGTTTCCAATTCCACATGTGAATGAAATCAGATGGTGTTTGTCTGACTTATTTTGCTTAGCATTATACTCTCTAGCTCCATTCACGTCACTTAAATGGCAAGTTTTCATTCTTTTTTATGGCTGAATAATATTCTTTTTTTTTTTTCGTTTATCTTTGGCTGAATAATACTCTATTTTATATGTATATCACATCTTTTTTTCCATTCATCAGTTCATAATTTGGCTGTGGTAAATAATGCTGCTATAAACATAGGGTTGCATGTCTCCCTTTGAATTAGTGTTTTTGTATTTTGGGGGTAAATACCCAGTAGCACAATTCTTGGTTTGTAGGGTAATTCTAATTAATTTTTTGAGAAAACTCCACATTGTTTTCCAGAGTGGCTGTACTAGTTTGCATTCCTACCAACAGTGCATGAGGGTTCCTCTTTCTCCACTTCCTTGCCAACATTTATTTCCTGTGTTATTGATTTTAGCCATACTGATAGGTATGAGGTGATATCTCATTGCAGCTTTGATTTGCATTCCCCAGATGATGAGTGATGTTGATCATCTTTTCATGTGTCTGTTGGCCATCTAGATATCTTTTTTATAGAAACGTTTGTTCATGCCTTCTGTTCCTTTTTAAATTGGATCTCCCTAAGAAGTCAAATTTCACTTTATTACTTATTTTTTTTGCCTCTCATTTTATTTTTTTAAAAGATTTGATTTATTATAGAGAGAGCATTGTGAAAGAGAGAGAGAGAGCAAGAGTAGGGGCAGAGGGAGAGGAGGAGCAGACCTCCAGCTGAGCAGAGAGCCTGATGCAGGGTTTGATCCCAGGACCCTGGGATCATGATCTGAGCCAAAAACATAAGCTTAATGAACTGCCTCTCACTTCATCCATATTAGGTACTATGATAGATTTTTTTGGCATCTAAATTATCACTGTTGAGTAAGTTATACTTTCAGTTTAATCTTTTGTAGCCTAGAACTTTTTACAAACTCATTCAGCCGGTGACTAAAACAAGTGATATGTATTCTTACAAGTTTTTATTCGAAGATTTGTAATCTAAGTTGTATGAATACTCAACTCTGTAAATGGTTTTGATGAGAACATAATGAAGGAAAATAAAGTAATAAAGATGAAAAATCATGAGGCAGAAAGCAGAGTTAATAGAAATTAAATGTTAGTTTGACCAATTTATTTGTATTTTAAGAATCTTAATAATATTAGAGTATTTCAGGTATAGGACAAACTCTATTAAATTCCTTCATGGAATAGGCTCAGTGGCACTTAGTCTTTAGAATAAAAGCATGCTGAAGATCCTTTAGAATAAAACACATCATCCATAATATGTTATAGCCTATTCTTCAAGGAAAGGAGGTAGGCGGTATGCTTGCAAAACCATCAAAGCAAAAGCCTGTTGTCTTACCCGTTCATCTGTACTGTCTGTTGCATGATGGGAATAAGTGATGAGACCAGGAATGGGCTGTTCACCGTGTGCCATGATAACAGCTGGACTGGTGTAGAATGGATGCTTCTAATGCACAACATATAACAACTATGAATACAGTGACAGGAAGACATGAAACTATACAAGCAAAATGACTAGAAAGAAAAAGGGTGAAAACAAATGAAACAATGAAATGCCAAAATTTTTCAAATGTAGTATGACAATATCAGCTTAGACTTCCAATTTTGTAAGCTTTTTCTTAAGATTGAAATTGATGGTACTTTTTACTCTTTTAATTAACAGTAAAAGAGAAAGAAGATACAATGATTTAAAAATGTACCTATTTAACCAGTCAGTTCCATAAAAACAAAACAAAACAAAACAAAACAAAATTCACATACAATTTAAACATTTACTAGCCTTAAGTAAAGACTTAATGGACCACTGAATAGATCTAGAGACAAAATCATTTAGTCTTCAGTGAAAGAATTACCTACTGGTTGTCTAAATGGACACCTTAAAAAGATCCCTAGATCCTTTCTAATCTATACGTTGCCAAAAATCATCTCAAGCTATTCTCACAGCCAAAATATCTGGGTGATAACTGAAACCCTTAGGAATTCCTTCATTAGGTTTTCAATCTTGTGCTCTCAATGAACAATCATTATTCCCAGCAGTGATATGTTATTTTCTGAAGATTTTAAAGTATACTGGGTGGATTATACTAGGTATGAATAATAATATAAGTGATGTTCTATGAATAAGGTGACTAAATTTATGCAAGTACCACGCTGTACTCTATTTACTACCAAAATCGCCCAAAGAGAATCTGTAATACTTTGGTACTATTCTAATATTTATTATTTTATTAAATAAAAAATATGAATACATTATATCTATTTTCTCTCTATACCACTAGGGTAATTTAGGTCAAGTAACATTTAAGTAAGTGTTAACTGACTGCTGGAAAACCCATCTTAAAAAATATTAATCTTTCTCAACTAATTTTTTTAATCATCTAAGGTCTCTTGCCTTCAGTCCGTAGCTCCTTTATGAATTTGTTAATATTTGATGTTTTAAATATATGAAAACCATATATTTAAAATGACCGCAAAAATGACATTTCCAAAGAGTTCTTAAATGTCACATTTTACCTATTTGCCCATTACTTCAATAAGTAACAACAATATCTTTAATGTCTCAGGACTGGGAACAAACTTCAGTGCTTTCAAGGACTCTACATTATGGAGGGCACATAGCTATGAGTGTTATGAATATCTTGGTTCTTTTTTAAGAATGCCCTGAAGAGGTACTGAGCTCATGAAAAAACTGGATGGAAAGAGAGATGAAATCAGTACATTTACCTGTGGCTCCTTTAGATATTCTTGTCTCTGTCAGCTGGCTTACCTTGGCAGCAATGGCTGCTGCAGTTATATGTGACGAAGAACTGTCTTCTGTTGAAGCAACACCACTATCTTTCTTCTCTTCTTCCTCTTCCTCACATTGAACCCCTTTGTCTTCTGTCTGTTTATGCGGGCTAGTTGTGGGAGGAGGGGACAGAGGAGGTGGTGGGGAGGGTAAATCTTCAAGTTCATCATGCACTTCCTTTACTTTTACAATGGCATCACGTAGAAGGTCAATGGCATGAGGTAGAGCTGGCAGTATAAACTGAAAGCATTCCTGTATGCAAGAGGAAGAAAAAAAAATGAAGATAAAGCACTTTTATAGGCATATAAAATGGTAACAATCAACTTACTTGTGATTTTGGATCTATATTTCTCTCCATCTATCTTAAAAATGAATCATATTGAAAATATTATCTTTGCAATGTGAACTATGAAATAAACATGGTACATAGAATTCTCTATAAGCTGTAGAACTAGAGTACGATATCAGCATACAGTATATTTTTCTTTAAATAAAATTTCTATACAACTTCCAGTTTTAAAGATGCACTATGGGGGGCGCTTGGGTGGCTCAGTGGGTTAAACCCTCTGCCTTCGGCTCAGGTCATGATCCCAGGACCCTGGGATCGAGCCCCGCATTGGTCTCTCTGCTCAGCAGGAAGCCTGCTTCCCCCTCTGTCTCTGCCTGCCTCTCTGTCTCCTTGTGATCTCTCTCCTCTCTGTCAAACAAATAAATAAAATCTTTAAAAAAAAAAGATGCACTATGGGAAAGGCAGGAAAGAGTTTACACCTTTCTAGTTAGAGCAGAACACTAGAAAAAACAAACCAATTGAGGACTGACTTATTTTATTCAGAGAGCTAAAGTTTTGACCATTATCATAAAATATAGGTAGGCAACATTGTGCAATATACAAAAAATGTTTGTACAGAGCACTGCATAAAAATTAATATAGTTTCCTGCTCAAGTGTCCACTATTACCTAAAATGTATTACCAAAAGAGAATAGGTGAGAACTTTAAAATCAGAACATAGGGCCAGATTATATTTGGGGAATGTGTTCAGGCAGAGTCTTCCTTTTTTACATTTAAAGTAACTTACCTTAAAATTTAATGTAAAGAAATATCTTAAAATTTATAGGGGGTTATGGGAATACCTGTAAGGGTACCTGATCTTTTGACTTCTCTTTATATGGCTTAATCATTTTAGTGATAAAGATAATATGGCAAAGAATTTAATCTTGACCAACAAGAACTCCGGCCTTTACTTTCAGCTTTTGGGAGGTGAACTCTAGTTCCTGGTCTTGCCTAAAAGGAGTGTCTTTATTTGCCCGAGATTTGGCCACTGGACAATCTAACAATGTGGATTATTATGAGGACTTTGGGAAACATGATATTAGTTTTGCCTCTGGAAGGAACTGGAGACTAAAGGCTTAATTTTCCCCTCTGGGAAGGATTAGACTAAAGGTCAACTATGTGGGTAAAATGTGATCAAGTCCCAATAAGAACACTGGACATCAAAGGCAAAGGTCAGTGTGCCTAGTTAGTGATATTCTGTGTTTATTATCTCTTTTATGGCCAAGAAGAGATAATGCTGTCTCTGGCTCCGTGAGAGAGGATGATCTGAAGTTCTTCATTTAGTACCTCTCAGGATTTGCCCTATGTGTTTTTTCTCCTGGCTGGTTTCAGTCTGTATTCTTTCCCTGCAATACACCACAATAGTGAATACAACAGTTTTCAGCGAGTTCTGTTGAGTCCTTCTTGTTAATAATTAAAATTGAGGGTGGTTTTAGAAACCCCCTAAATTGCAAGTTGGTGTCCAAAGTGAGGGCAGTCTTGTGGAGTGCTCCAGCTTTATAATTGACTAACTTTTACAGCTGGCCCAAAATCCTTAAAGTTGGTGTTAGAAGTGTGACTCACTAGAAAGATCCTGATTCATGTGATCATGAAACATCATCTGAGCAGAGAAAGGAAGAGAGGGTGGGGATGATTAATCTTTACAGCCTGGATAAACACAGGGTCACTCACAGAATGCAATTGTAGCTGCGCTGTGATTATTTAATGGTGATAAAAGTTAGCAATGGAATTTTGGAATGAAAGATCAGACTTTTAAGGTGTGTCAGTGGGTGCATAAAGAAAGAAGGTAAATTTATAATCTCTTAGTTATTGTTATTTGCACAAGCTAAAACAAAAGGAAGAATTTTGGGGGTGAATCCTGAGGTTGTGCCAAGCTTAGATTTTGGCTGATTTAACATATAGCTGCCAGTCCCTGAGTTGCTTCCAAAAACAAAATGTTACGCTGAAACGATTAATTGTGAATAAAGTTAGACTTATTCCTAGGAGAATGGAATAAAAGAAATGAGATTCGAGAGACCTGTCCTATAAGGGTAGAAATATTTAAATGATAATATTAAGAAATGGATGAGTATAGTAGGCATTGTTGGGGGCAAAAGAAAGGTGTTAATGTAGCAGCATTATGGGTTGAGCAGACAGATGGAAGCACTGGTCTCCCAACATTGAAGGGTCCTAAACAATCTCTATTTACCCTAGTTTGAAGGAATTTAAAAGCTTGAAGGCAAAGATAACTAAAAGAAACCATCTTGAGTCACCTTAAGTGATGGTCCCATAATCTAATCAAGATAAGGTTTGACAAAAGAATGTGAAATGCTTGATACAAACCAAGTCTAGAAATCCAAGGCCATATGCACATAAATGGATAAAATGGTCATGGGATGGAGAAGATACTTTTTGGGATTTCTCAACATGGGATCCGTCACATGAATACCTGTTGAAGGTCTAATGGGAGGTACAGTTAGATTGAAAGGATACAGGGATGCAACAGTTGATGGAATTATAGTGAAAGTTGGGATGAAAATTAGAATGTCTGGACAGTGAACTTCATATGAAGTGACCAGTCTATATTGTATTTGACTAGATAATTCTTCCTTTACCTCGTATTGTAAAATAGAAAGAATATAAATTCACTCTTCCACCATATACATAATACATGCCAAGTGGGAACAAATAAGATTGCCTGAGTCCACACAGGTCATTAATTTGCTGTACAACAGACCTATGTGGAGTGCAAACTGGGTTCATGGAAGAAATTGGTGAGTGCCACCTAGCAACAACTGCTGGGACTTTGGGCCAGAAAATTTCCATTTGAGAGACAATTACTAGCTTGCTATTGGACTTTAATTGAGACTACCCTTATGACTGAAGAACATAAAATAATCTTGAAAACTGAAATATCCCATAATGTTTTGGGAATATCAGAGAAATGCTCTAATGGGGAAGGCAATGCCCAGGAGAGTTCCATAATAAAATGGAAATGGTGCATATAGGATCATGCTACCAGGAGAATGCAAGGAGGTACTCACGAGCAGGTAGCCTCTTTTCACCTAGGGCCGACTTCGGAACCACCTGAGGAGCTGCTGGATCCTATGGCCACTTGGGCCACTTGGGCGGTGCCCTATAAACAGCTTTCTATTGATCAACAAAGAGCTGCTTGGTTTATGGATGGCAATTCCAAGGTGAAGGGACAGCATCCTGTTTGGAAGGCCGCCACTCTGATTGAAGAAGGTAAAAACAAATCAGCTCGATAGGCTGAACTGCATGATGTTTGCCCCTATGTTTGGGTTTTTACCAACTCATAGGAAGTGTCCAGTGGCCTGGCCATATGGTCAGGCAGAAGGGTAATGGAAAACTGGTCTATCAGATGGATGCTTGTATGGGGCATGGCCTATGGAAATCACTCTGGGAATGTAAGGGGTATGTTTAAGTAGTAAGTCAATGCCCATCAGAAAAACCCCCTTTCAGAAATGGAAGTTAATTGGAACTGGTGAGTAGATATCCCAGTATGCATGCTTGACATGGCACCTGGGCCCATGAGATGAGTGGGCAATGGGGGGCTACCACAATGCAGATATGGGCTAAACTGATACATTCTTCTTGCACCCACTGAGGCATTAAATGCCAATGAGAGCTGTTCTGTCTGCTAACAAAAAAGACAGACAGTAGAAGGCTATGCAGCATATTCCATAGGGGAAAGTCCTATATATAGCTAGCAAGTTGGACTGATGCTGCTAGACCCTTCAGGCTACAAATGAGTCCTAACAGGAACAGACATTTACTTTGGACTGAACTTTGCTTACCCAATGATAGATGCAAATACTCAGTATACTATAAAAGGACTAGAACCGACAATATTTTACCAGTGACTGCAGAGTCACATTTCTTTAGACCAAAGTACACACTTTCATATTCAGAGCAATGATTTGATAGAAAATTGGAATGGGCTATGGAAACTTTTGTTGTCTAAAAATGGAGGAGCACGGCTTATATGCTTTCATTAGTGTGTGGTCACACTCAACAAGAGGGAGGCCAAGGGAAGGTCCCCACTAAATATAGGCATCCATTTTTTAGGGAAGAGGGGGCTGGGATATGATGCTGGTATGACTATACTTTTTTCTTTAGAACTATACTTTTCTTTTATCATATCATGATAACTTACTTTTTTTTCTATCTGATGCTGTGGTACTAGGATCAGGGCTGTCATTGTGCATGCCAGAAGCAGGTTGATTCTTAAGCAGAAACTATTAACTATACCTTTAAACCTTTATGTCAGAGTTCCTAAGGGCCTGATGGGGTAGATTATGCCTGACTCCATCTGGTCAAATTGGGATTGACAGTGGATGCAGTAATATCACCTGGTGTTTGAGACTGCTCACTAGTAACCCTACCTTGTATGAATGGAAAAGGACTAAGCAGGTGGCACTTGTAAACAAGTATTACTGGTGGCAATCTGGACCAGCACAGTGGCCAAATCAACTGCCTCATTAAAAGGTTTTCAAAGGAAAAGTCTGCGTATAAATGGAAAGAAGGAGGAATGGTAGCTGGAGGTAAAGGAATGAATAAACGGGTTATGCAATGAGGGAGATCAAATATATTGGTGTCTCAAAATCTTAGAAAAAGAGAGGATATTGTTTCTTAGCTCAGTTGTAACAGATGCCAGGAAGGTTAAATTCATATGTTGCTGAGACTACTGCTTTGAGAACCTGACAAGCCCGTAAACCTGAGTAGCATAGCTCTGGAAGACATTTTGATCATCTGATATAATGATAGACTAGGCTAACTGTTAATGTCTATGTAGAACTCCAATAGTGTGCCAGCTATCTTTTAACTCATATTTCAGGTTATATCTACAAGTCTACTGTGAAATGTTATAATACTGTCATTGCTAGTAAGATTATAATACTGATATTGATGATCATATGTATTAGGGCACTGAGTTAAATCCTCCTCAAAATGTAATACCAATGGGAAATGACTGGCCAGAACAAGATAGCTAATGTCTGTGGTAAATAGTTTTGTGGAAATGTATCATAGGATAAAAATAGTAGCACATCAAGGTAAAAAATTAGTATATTATTACAAAAATATGACATATGTGTAATGGCTTTAGAGGATAAATTAGCTATTTCTCAAATTTATCCCTATCCCACACTGGATCCTCTAAATCTTAGATATAGTCACACTGATACTATTGTTATATCTGTAATATAAATGCTGTAGTAAATATAAATGCCCAGTCAGACAAATAAAATCATTTTTCTATAAGAGAGCTTTGGCCAAAAGCCAGGGGGTATCTTATGTAATAAAAAATTAATCTTACCCCAAGAGAATCTGGCCCTTGCTCTCAGTTACTGGGATATTATAGGAGTGTCTTTGTTGCCTGAGAACTTTGGCTACCAAACAGTGTAAACAATGTGATTTATGATGAGGGCTTTGGGCATTTTGGTATCCGTTTTGCTTCTGGAAAGTGCTGGAGACTAAAGTAAAGAGCCTAATCTTTGGAAAAGGCTAGAGACTAGAGGCCAGCCTTATGGGCAGTATGCGATAAGCCCCAGCAAAAACTCTGAATACTAAAGGTTTGGAGCTTCCCTGATTGGCAATACTCCCTGTGCTGTTATATACACTGATGCCAAGACAGTAATGCATTCATGATTCTACAGGGGAGAGGATAACAGAAGGTCTGTATTTGGTACCTCTCTTCCAATCTTGGTTAACTTTAATAGGTATCCATTCTGTGTCATAAGGCATAACTGTCAGCTTAACATATTTTGGTGAGTTCTGTGAGTCTGTCTAGTGAATTGCTGAACTGAGGGTGGTTTTTGGGAATGCACTAAATTATAACTGGTGTCTCTGTATTTATAACTGGTGTCAGACACTAGTGAGGGCAGTCTCATGGAGTCCTCTAACATTATGGTTGACTAACTCTCATAGTTGGTAAAACTTTACACTAAATCATATAAATCTCAAGGTTGCTTACCTGAGATCCTTTCTTGCTACCTGGCAGGTTAATTATGAGAGTTTTCCCTCTGATTCCACATACAGGCCTGAAAGGAAAGAGAATGGATGAATACTAAATTGCAATGAATGGTTGGTTCAAATACATTCAACAACAAAGATCAATCATTGTACTTACATGTGAACAACTGTTTTAGAATAAAATTGTTACAAATAGAGATTCACCAATTGCTGTACAAATTAGGCACTCTGGCTGAGGTTTTTACAATAATGATTAGTGTGGTAGATTGGAAAAATGTACTGAACAAGGAATCAGAATAAATTATCCAATTTAAAGAAATAATGGCCAAAACATTTTCTTTCTCAAATTTAGCTTCTTCATATCTCATATAGTTCTAAAATTTCAATGAGATAAATGTATTAAAAATGTCTAGCACAGTAACATTTATATTCAAAAGTCTAACACAAAAAGCAATCAAGAGTTGAGTGAGACATTTGAGCTCTTGCTTCTCAGAAAAGGATGTAAGTTTTAAAGTAAAATAAGTCTTGCTTCTCAGAAAAGGATGTAGGTTTTAAAGTAAAATAAAGTTTCTCATAAATGAATAGTAGTGGGAAGAGTTTGGAGGGCTTAGCTGCTGAAAGAGCCACTGAAGAACATGGGCAAGTAAAAGAAAAAAGGTCTTTCAGGGATCACTGTAAATTTTCAAGCTACTTTTAAAACAACTGGTGAGATAAGAAACATAAAACAGCAGAAAAGCATTGGAAGAACAGGAGTCAAGAACTGAAGGGCTAGATTTCATATGAGATTATCTTTGTGTATGGTGTAAGAGAATGGTCAAGTTTCATTCTTCTACATATAGCTGTCCAGTTTTCCCAGCACCATTTATTGAAGAGACTGTCTTTTTTCCACTGCATATTTTTTCCTGTTTTGTCAAAGATGATTTGACCATAGAGTTGCGGGTCCATCTCTGGGCTCTCTATTCTGTTCCACAGGTCTATGTATCTGTTTTTGTGCCAGTTCCATGCTGTCTTGGTGATCACAGCTTTGTAGTGAAGTTTGAAATCTTGTAGTAAAGTTTGAAATTTTCTTAGCAATTCGGGGTCTTTTCTGGTTCCATAAATTTTAGGATTGTTTGTTCCAGCTCTTTGAAAAAAACTGGTGGAATTTTGATAGGGATGGCACTGAAAGTATAGATTGCTCTGGGCAGTATAGACATTTTTTTTTTCACATATCCTAAATGGGAGGGAGGGAGAAGTCTATACTTATTCTTTTTTTTTTTCTCCCCAAATAAAAAGCTTCTGCACAGCAAAGGAAACAGTCCACAAACCAAACAGGCAATCCACAGAATGGGAGAAGATATTCGCAAGTGACACTACAGACAAAGGTCTAATATCTAAGATCTATAAAGAACTCCTCAAACTCAGCACTCACAAAACAGATAATCACATCAAAAAATGGGCAGAAGACATGAACAGACACTTCTCCAAAGAAGACATACAAATGGCTAACAGACACATGAAAAAATGTTCATCATCTTTAGCCATCAGAGATATTCAAATCAAAACCACACTGAGATACCACCTTACACGAGTTAGAATGGCCAAAATCAAGACGGTTCACAACAAATGCTGGAGAGGATGTGGAGAAAGGGGAACCCTCCTCCACTGTTGGTGGGAATGCAAGTTGGTGCAGCCACTTTGGAAAACAGTATGGAGATTCCTCAAGAAATTAAAAATGGGCAGTATAGACATTTTAACAATATTTATTCTTCCAATCCATGAGCATGGAATGGTTTTCCACATTTTTGTGTCTTCTTCAATTTCTTTCATGAGCGTTCTGTAGTTCCTCAAGTACAGATCCTTTACCTCTTTGGTTAGGTTTATTCCCAGGTATCTTATGGTTCTTGGTGCTGCAGTAAATGGAATTGATTCTCTAATTTCCCCTTCCATATTTTCATTGTTAGTGTATAGGAAAGCAACTGATTTTTCTGTATTGATTTTATATCCTGACACATTACTGAACTGCTGTATGAGTTCTAGTAGTTTGGGGGTGGAGTCTTTTGGGTTTTCCATATAAAGTATCATGTCATCTGCGAAGAGAGAGAGTTTGACTTCTTCATTGCCAATTTGAATACCTTTTATTTCTTT
>CM052797.1:96763147-96877375 GCA_028533885.1 Nasua narica | reverse complement strand
ACTATGTTGAACAAGAGTGGCGAGAGTGGGCATCCTTGACGTGTTCCTGATCTCAAGGGAAGGCTGTCAGATTTTCCCCATTGAGAATAATATTTGCTATGGGCTTTTCATAGATAGACTTTATGATGTTGAGGAATGTTCCTTCTATCTCTATACTTTGAAGAGTTTTAATCAGGAACGGATGCTGAATTTCGTCAAATGCTTTTTCTGCATCAATTGAGAGGACCATGTGCTTCTTCTCTCTTCTCTTGTTGATTTGTTCTATCACATCGATTGATTTGCGAATGTTGAACCACCCTTGCATCCCAGGGATTGGAATCATACTCTACTAATAATTGGCTGTGTTACTTTTACCTGGTAACATCTCATTTTCATCATTTGAAAACAAAGGGATTAGTCTATTTCCAAAATTTTACAACTAAGATTTTTAAAAGTCATGTAAAAACCTTTTCCCAAAATTTCTTCCTAAGAATGAGTTTATTCTTTAACTACTTTCACTTTCTGAAATAACCTAAAATTGTCATATTTTGTTTTTTCTTGTGTCCTATTCAGTCAATAGCTATTTATTTTTAAATTTCCATATTCTTTTTAATTGAAATATAATTGACAAATAATATTGTATTAGTTTTAGGTGTGCGTAAATGATATAATAGGTGTATATGTTGTGAAAGGATTACCACAATAAGTTTAGTTAACATCCATCCCAACACAGTGACTGTTTTTTTTCTTATAATGAGAACTTTTGTAATCTTTCTTAGAAACTTTCAAATATACAATATAGCAGTATAATACATAACCCATTTATTCTTTCCTTTACCTCCTTACTATTAATTATAGTCACCATGCTGACATTATATTCCTAAGATTTATTTAACTCATAAGTGGAAGTTTGTGTTTTTGACCACCTTCCCCCATTTCACCTACTCTGCAATGCCTACCTCTGGCAACCACCAATCTATTCTCTGTATTTATAAGTTTGGTTATTTTTAGATTCCATACAAATGTGAAATAATGAAGTATTTGTCTTTCTCTGATTTATTTCATTTAACATAATACACTTAGGTCCCATATATGTTGATGCATGTGGCAGGATTTCCTTCATTCTTATGGTTCAGTTATATTCCATTGCACATACATACCACAGTTTCTTTATCCATTCATCTGTCAGGAGACATAGGTTGTTCCATGTCTTGGCTATTGTAAATAATGCCACAATGAACATGGGGGTACACACATCTTTTCAAGACAGTGACTTCATTTCCTTTGGATATATACCCAGATGGAAATGCGGATCATATGGTAGTTCCATTTTTAATTTTTTGAGCAACTGCCATACTCTTTTCCATTGTGACTTAACCGATTTACATTCCCTAAATGGGTTCCCTTTTCTATATATCTTCTTGTTATCTCATGTTTTTGATAATAGCCATTCTAACAGATGTAAAGTGATATCCCACTGCAGTTTTGATTTCCATTTCCCCAATGATTAGTGAATTTAAGCATCTTTTCACATACCTGTTGGCCATTTAGATGCCTTACTTGGAAAAATGTCTATTCAGATACTTTGTCCATTTTTTAATTGGATTTTTTTTCTACTGAGTTGTATGAATTCTTTATATATTTTGGATATTAACTTCTTATCAGATATATAATTTGTGAATATTTCCTTCCATTTCATAGGTTGCTTTTTCATTTTGTTGATGGCTTCTTCTGTTGCACACGTTTTTAGATTGACATAGCCCCATTTATTTTTGCTTTTGTTGCCTTTGCTTTTGGAGCCAAATCCAGAAAAGCACTACCAATATTGATGTCTAGAAGCTTATCCACTATGTTTTATTCTAAGAGCTTTATGGTTTCAGGTATTACATTCAAGTCTTTAATCTATATTGAGTTGATTTTTGTGTATGGTTTAAGGTAGTGGTCCTATTTCATACTTTTTCATGTAAGTGTCCAGTTTTCCACCATTTATTGAAGACACTATCCTTTCCCTATTATATATTCTTGGTTCCTTTGTCATGAATTAATTGACCATATATGCATAGGTTTACTTATGTGTACTCTATATTGTTCCATTGATCTGTGTGTCTGTTTACATGCCATTGTTTTGATTACTATAGTCTTGTAGTGTGATGCCTCCAGCTTGGTTCACCTTTTTCACAATGCTTCGAATATTTGGGGGCTTCTGTGTTTCTATTACGAATGGTTGATCTATTTCCATAAAAAATGCCACTGCAATTTTGATAGGAATTACACTGAATATGTAGATTGCTTTGGGCAATATGGACATTTAAAAAATATTATTTCAATCCATGACCATGAAATATCTTCCTATTTATTTATGTCTTTAATTTTTTTCATCAATGTCTTGCAGTTTTCAGTGTATAGGATTTTCACTTCCTTGGTTAATTTTTTTCTTAGGTATTTTATTCTTTTTGATGCAATTATATATGGGATTGTTTTCTTAGTTTTTCTTTTCTTTTCTTTTTTTTAAAGATTTTTATTTATTTATTAGGAAAGAGAGAGAGTGAGAGAGAGCATGAGAAGGGAGGTCAGAGTGAGAAGCGGACTCCCCATGGAGCTGGGAGACTCGATCTCGGGACTCCAGGATTATGACCTGAGCCGAAGGCAGTTGCTCAAGCAACTGAGCCACCCAGGTGCTCTGTTTTCTTAGTTTTTCTGATAGTTCATTATTGGTGTGTAGAAATGCAACTGATTTTTAAATATTGATTTTGTATCCTGTAACTTTACTAATTACTTAGTTTCTAACTTTTTTTGATGAAATCTTTAGGGTTTTTATATCTATTAGCATGTCATCTGCAAACAGAGTTTTCTTTCTTTTCTGATTTGGGTGATTTTAATTTATTTATTTTTCCTTGCCTAATTGCTCTGGCTAGGACTTCCAGTTCTACATTGAATAAAAGTGGTGAGAGTAGGCTTCCTTGTTTTCTTCCTGATCTTAGAGGGAAAGCTTTCAGTTTTTCACCATTGAGTATGATTTTAGCTGTGAGCTTGTCATATGTTATTATATTTAGGTACATTCCTTCTATATCCATGTTGTTGAGAATTTTTACGATGAATGGATGTCAGATTTTGTCAAATGCTTTTCCCGTATCTGTTGAGAGGATTATATAATTATTTTTATCCTTTATTTTGTTAATGTTGTCTATCACATCAATTGATCTGTAGATGTTAAACCATCACTGCAACTCTGGAAAAAAGTCCCACTTTATCATGGTCCTTTTAATATACAGTTGTACTTAGTTTGCTAATATTTTGTTGACAGTTTTTGCATCTATATTCATTAGGGATACTGACCTGTATTTTTCTTTTCTTGTAGTTTTCTTCTCTGGTTTTGGTATCAGGGTAATGACGCTCTTGAAAAATGAGTTTGGAAGTGTTCCCTCCTCTTCTATTTTTTGGAAGAGTCTGAGAAGGATTTATATTAATTCTTTGTTTCATAAGATTCAATAGTGAAGCCATATGGTCATTGACTTGCTGGGAGGTTTCAAATTATTATTTTTTTTGAGGTCTCAAATTATTGATTCAATTTCCCTACTAGTAATTGATCTGCTCAGATTTTCTATTTCAAGATTAAGTCATGGTAGGTTGTGTGTTTCTAGAAATTTATCCATGTCTGGTATGTTGTCCAATTTGTTGGCATACAACTGATCACAATACTCTCTTACAATCTTTGTATTTCTATAGCATCAGTTCTAAAGTTTCCTCTTGTACAAATGATTTTATTTAGCTGAGTGCTCTTTTCATTATTATTATTTTATTATTATTTGGTGAATCTATTTTTTTTAAATCTTCTCAAAGTATTAGCTCTTAATATCTTTGATATTTTCTGTTGTCTTTTAGTTTCTATTTCCTTTATTTTTGCTCTGTTCTTTATCTCTTTTCTTCTAATAACTATGGGTTAATTTGTTCATTGTAGTTCCTTGAGGTATAAATTTTAGTTATGGCCTAAAGTTGTAGGCATTTATTGCTATGAACATCCCTCTTAGATTGCTTTTGCTTCATCTTGTAAGTTTTAGTATGCTATATCTCCATTTTCATTTCTCCCAAGATATTTCTTGATTATGCTTTTGATTTCTTTTTTCACCCACTGGTTGTTCAGCAGCATTTTGTTGACTTTCCATATATTTGTGATTTTTCCAGTTTTCTTCCTGTAATTGATATCTAGTTTCATACCTTTATGGATAGAAAAGATGCTTGATAGGATTTCAATCTAATTAAATTTATTAAAATTTGTCCTGTGGTCTGATATATGATCTATCATATATCATGATAGGTCATGATATTTATCATAGAGAATGAACCAAGTGTGTTTGAAAAGAATGTGTATTCTGCAGCTTTTGAAAGGAAAGTTCTGTAGGTGTCTGCTAAGTCCATTTGGTGCAAAGTGTCATTTAAGTTCAATATTCCTTATTGATTTTCTGTTTGGATGATATATTCATTGATTAAAGTGGGGTACTGAAGTCTCCTACTATTTTGCATTTCTATTTTTCCCTTCAGATCTGTTAATTGTTGCTTTATATATTTAGCTGCTCCTATGTTTAGTGCATAAGTATTAACAAATGTTATATCCTCTTGTTGGATTAACTGCTTTATTATTATACAGTGACCTTCTTTTGTCTCTTATTACAACCTTTTTATTGAAATCTATTTTACCTGATAGAAGCATAGTTACCCTAACTTTCATTTTCCATTGGAAAATACTTTTTCCATCCCTTCACTTTCAGTCTGTGTGCATCCTTATATCTGAAGTGAGTCTCCTGTAGGTAGCTTATAGTGGGGTATTGTTTTTATTACTCCATTCAGCCACCCTGTTTTGATTGGAGAATTCAGTTCATTTACATTTAAAGAAATTATTAATAGTGGGCTTACTATAATTTTATAAATTTTTTTCTGGCTGTTTTGTAATACAGCCAGAAAAATGTTTATTTTCTTGTGCTCCCTTCCTTTGTGATTTGATGAATTTCTGTAGTGGTGTGTATGGATTCCTTTCTCTTTATCTTTTGTGTGTCTTCTATAGGTTTTTGCTTTGTGGTTACAATGAGGCTTACATAAAACATATCTATAACAACTGATTTTAAGTTGATAACAACTTACGTTTGAACACATTCTAAAGTTCTGTATTTTTACTCCTTCCACCATATTTTGTTTTTGGTGTTAAAATTTACATCTCTTTAACTTCTCTATCCATTAACAAGTCACTATAGTTAGTTATTTTTAATATTTTTGTCTTTTAACCTTCACTGTAGATATAAAAGGAATCAACCCACGTTTACAACATTAGACTTTCTAAATTCAACCATATATTTACTTCTATAAAGTGAGATTCACACTTTCATTTGTTTTCCTGTTACTAATTATTGCCCTTTTGTTTCAGCTGAAAGAAGTTCCTTTAACATTTCTTATAAGGCCAGTCTAGTAGTGCGGAACTCTTTAGGTTTTGCTTGTATACAAAACTCTACCTCTCTTTTTCAATTCTGAAGGACAACTTCATTGGATAAAGGAGTCTTGTTTGGCAGGGATTTTTTTTTTTTTTCTTTTGGCACTTGAATATTTTGTGTCACCCCTTTCAGGCCTCCAAAGTTTCTGCTGAAAAATATAATTGTATCTTATAATGTTCCCTGTATATAAATTTTTTTTCTCTTGTTATTTTTAACTTTTGACTATTTAATTATAATGTGCCTTTGAGTGGGTCTCTAGATTCATCTAATTTGGAACTCTTAGTCTTCCTGGGTCTGAATGTCTATTCCCTTCCTCAGGTTAGGGACATTTTCAGCCATTATTTTTCAAATAAGTTTTCTGCTTCTTTTTCTCCCTTTTCTCTTTCTGGGATCCTTACATTGTGAATATTAGTCTGTTTGATACTGTTCAATAAGTCTCAAACTAGCTTCAATTTTTATTTCTCTCCTGAGTAGATAAATTCCAATTGTCCTGTCTTCAAGTTTGCTGATTCTTTCTTCTGCTTCACCTAGTGTTGTTAAATCCCATTACTGATTGCTTTGGTTTAGTTAGGTATTCTTCAGCTATGTAATTTCTGTGTGGTAGTTTCCTATATTCTTTGTTGAAATTCTTACTTTGTTCAGACATTGTTCTCCTGACCTTGCTGATCATCTTTATAACCATGATTTTGATCTCTTTATCAGGTAAATCAGTTTATTCTCCCTAGTTAAGAATCCTTATTATTTGCCTCCATCTCATTTATCTGTTGTACATCAATATATTTTTAACTTACCAAGTTATAAATGGAATTTGGAATTTAATTTCCAAGAATGTAACTCTATTTCCCAAGAATTTTCTAAGAATGTTCCAAGTGTTAATTCCCT
This sequence comes from Nasua narica, assembly GCA_028533885.1. NCBI lineage: Eukaryota > Metazoa > Chordata > Mammalia > Carnivora > Procyonidae > Nasua > Nasua narica. The sequence continues at coordinate 96,871,034 of CM052797.1, read as the reverse complement.
CTACCACAAGATTATTGGCAAATACAAATTCAGTTAATTCTTTCTATTCTAACTTTCTTGCAAACAAGCCCAAGCCTGTTATGTTTCCAAAAATACTTCATCTGCTCTAGGGTGACACCCTAAATAGTAGTGCTAATAAAGGTATGCATATAAACTTCAATCAGTATTGTATGTGTATATGTAATAGTTATATCTAGATCACTATTTTTCTGTGTGTGTTATGTATGTATGTGATATAATTAAAAGCTTTAGTATACAGACATAAGAAATAATAACTTACTTTCCCTTATTCTCTTTGGACTTTTACTTTGCCAAAAAAATTAGAATGGGCTTTTAAATTGGCCCCATCAGTTTCTTTGAATGTTTAAAAATTAACTTTCATATATAGTTTTTCATCTATAGAATGTCCAGAGTCATGACAAAAAGAAAATACTTTACCTTTACATAACTCCTTTGTTTAATAAAGTGGTTTTATAAACACTATCTCATTTAATAATTTTCAAAAATACAAGTATTACAGTCTTAGTGTATTTCAATATTTATTAAACAACTAAGGACTAAGGACTAAGGACTTGCACTAAGTATTCTGGGATAGTAGGTGATAACACAAATTGGCCCAGAGTACCATAAGTTTGAAATAAAAGTAGTAGCTTTTAGGTAAGGGTATGAGATAAATCTTTCTGGAATATGTAGCATTTAAGTGATTTTATAAAGGAAAATATTTGAACAGGTAGGACAAAATGGGGGGGAGAGCAAAAAAAGAGGATAGTTTAGACAGAGAAGAAATATAAGGCAAAGCAGAGAGACACAAAAGAACCAAGTGCATTTTGGTTATATTAAGTCTTTCATCTAGTGAGAGCATAGTGTACTTAGAGGAGTAATGTGAGATAAGAGGTACTAGTGGAAAGATGTCACAGTTTGATACATTAGTAATTTCCAAAGTATAGTCTCTGCACCAGCAATATATGCATCATTTGGTGATTTGTTAGACATGTAAAACCTCTCATACTACCCCTCCCCTCTCCTCACTGAGTCAGAAACTATTAGGGTGAGATCCAGCACTCATGAAGCTCTCTAGTTGATTCTGGTCCATGGTAAAGCTTAAGCACTACTGTAATAATGTGCTTGAATTTTGGTGCTACTCTTTACTATTAATGTAATATTGGTTTAGATACTGAGCCTCTCTAATTCTTAGTTTTCAAAACATGAGTTATTTTAAGGATTAATATAATCCTTGAAATGTATTGTACAATGCCTAGAACATACTGGATAATTAATAAACACCTGGCCAATTTTCCCTTAAAAAGTACCTTGGAGTTAGATAATGAAGGTCACGAATTCAATGTAAAGATCTGGACCTCTTTTTTTAAGTATTTAATTTCAATTCCAGTATAGTTAACATACAGCGTTATATTAGTTTCATGTGTACAATACAATGATTCAACAAGTCTATACATTTCTCCGTGCTCATCATGATAAGCATACTCTTAAATCACCTTCACCTCTTGCATCCATCATCCCACTCATCTCCTGTCTGGCAACCATCAATTTATTTAGGAGTCTATTTTAATTTTTATTTTTTGCTTGTTTTGTTTCATAAAGTCCACATATGATTGAAATCATATGGTATTTGTCTTTCTCTTAGTTATTTCACTTAACATTATACCCCTTAGATCCACCCATGTTGCTGCAAATGACAAGATTTCATTTTTTATGGCTGTAGTATTCCACTGTATGCACATACCACATCTACTTTATTCATTCATTTATGGCTGGGCACTTGAGTTCCAGTTTAAATTATAAATGATGCTGCAGTAAACATAGGGGTACATATATCTCTTTGAATGAGTGTTTTCCTTTTCTCGGGGCAAATATCCAGTAGTGAAAATTAATGGACCATTTGATAATTCTATTTTCAAGTTTTTGAAGAACTTCCATATTCTTTTCCATAGTGGTTGCACCAGCTTCCATTCCCACCAACAATGCACAAGGGTATCTTTTTCTCTACACCCTCACCAACATTTGCTAATTCTTGTGTTTTTGATTTTAGCCATTCTGCGAGTAGTGAGGTGGCATCTCATTGTAGTTTTGATTTGCATTTCCCAGATTGTGTTGAAGAGTATCTTTTTATGTGTCTGTTGTCAATCTGTATGTTTTCTTTGGAAAAATGTTCATGTTCTCTGCCCATTTTTAACTGAATTATTTGTTTGTTTTTTTGTTTTTGGTGTTCAATTGTATAATTTCTTTATATATTTTGGATACTAACCCTTTATCAGATATGCAATTTGCAAATATCTTCTTGCAGTCAGTAGGTTGTCTTTTAGTTTTGTTAATGCTTCCCAAAAGTTTTTTATTTTGGTGTAGTCCCAACAGTTTAATTTTGCTTTTGTTTTCCTTCCCAAAAGAGACATATCTAGAAAAATGTTTCTACAGCTGACATTAAAGAGATTACTGCCTATGTTTTCTTCCAGGAATTTTATGGTTTCAGGTCTGACATGAGGCCTTTAATCCATTTTGAGTTTATTCTTTTGGATCGTGTAAGAAAGCGGTCCAGTTTCATTCTTTTCAATATAGCTATTCAGTTTTCCCAACACCATTTGTTGAAGAAATGTCCTTTACCCATTGTATATTCTCACCTCTTTTGTCACACACTAATTGACCATAAAAGCATGGGTTTATTTCTGGGCTCTCTACTCTGTTCCATTGATCTACGCATCTATTTTTGTCCCAGTACCATACTGTTTTGATTGCTAGAGTCTGTAGTATATTTTGAAATCTGGGATTGTGATACCTCCTGTTTTGTTCTTTTTCAAGATGGCTTTGGCTATTCAGGGTCTTTTGTGATTTCATATAGATTACACTACTTGTTTCAGTTTTATGAAAAAATGTTGCTAGTACTTTGACGGGACTGTGTTGGGTAGTATACACATTTTAATACTATCGGTTCTCCCAATCCACAAGTAGGTAATACCTTTCCATTTCCGCTGTGTCATCTTCCATTTCTTTCATCAACATTTTACAGTTTACTGAGTACAAAGTCTTTCAACTTTTTGGTTAGGTTTATCCTTAGGTATCTTATTCTTTTTGGTGCAGTTATAAATGGATATGTTCTCTTAATTTCTTTCTGCTACTTCATTATTAGTGTGTAGAAATCCAACAGTGTTTTGTATATAAATGTTGTATCCTGCATTTCTATTGAATTAATTCATTAGTTCCAGCAGGTTTTTTTTTTTTTTTTTCAGGTGGAGTCTTTAGCATTTTCTATAAAATATCATGTCATCTGCAAATAGTGTAAGTTTTATTTTTTCCTTACCAATTTGGATGTCTTTCATTTCTTTTTTGTGTGTGTATGTAATTGCTGTGGGTAGGACTTCCAATACTAGGTTGATGAAAAGTGATAAGAGCGGATATGTTTGTCTTGTTCCTGATCTTAGAAGATCTCAGTGTTTCACCATTGAGTATGATTTCAGCTGTGGGTTTTCATATATCACCTTTATCATGTTGAGGTAGGTTCCCTATAACTATACTTGGGAGTTTTTTCATGAATAGATGTTGTACTTTGTCAAATGCTTTTCTACATCTTTTGAAATGATTAAATGGTTTTATCCTTTCTCCCCTAATGTGATGTACCATGTTGATTGATTTGAGAATACTGAATCATTCTTGTATACCTGGAATAAATCCCACTTGATTATGATAAATGATTTTTTAAATTGTTGGGTTTGGTTTGCTAATATTTTGTTGAGGATTTTTGCTTTGTTCAACCAGAGATATTGGCTTGTAGTTTTCTTTTTTTGTGATGCCTCTACCTGGTTTTGGTATTAGAATGATGCTTGCATTATAGAATAAATTTAGAAGTTTCCTTCCTCTAAATTTTGGAATAGTTTGAGAAGAACAGATATTAACTCCTACTTTAAGTGTTTGGAAGAATTCACTTGTGAAGCCATCTGGTCCTGGACTTTTGTTTTTGGGAGTTTTTTGATTACTGATTCAATTTTACTGCTAGTAATTGGTCTGTTTAAATTTTGTACTTCCTGATTCAATTTTGGGAAATTACATGTTTCTAGGAATTTATTCTTTTCTTCTAGGTTACCCAATTTGCTGGCATTTAATTTTTCATAATATTCTCTTATTATCCTTTGTTTTTCTCTGGTATTGCTTTGCTATTTCTCCTCTTTCATTTCTAATTTTAGTTATTTGAGTCCTCTCTCTCTTTCTCATTTGAGGAGTCTGGCTAAAGGTTTATAGATTTTGTTGATTTTTTTCCCAAAGAACCAGTTCCTGGTTTTACTCATCTGTTCTATTGTTTGTTTGTTTGTTTGTATGTTTTGCTTTGTTTTGTTTCTATTTCATTTATTTCTGCTCTAATCTTTATTATTTCACAACCCTGAGATCACGACCTGATGCAAAACCAAGAGTTGGATGCTTAATCAACTGCCACCCAGGCATCCCTGTACTACATCTTCTTTATTCATTCATCAGTTGATGGACATCTGGACTCTTCCCATATTTTTTGCCTATTGTGGACATTGCTGCTTTAAACAATGGGGTGCATGTGCACCTTCGAATCACTATTCAAAGTGATTTTTTGCTATCCTTTGGATAAATACCTAGTAGTGCAATTGCTGGGTCATAGGGTAGCTCTCTCTTTTTTTTTTTTTTTTAAGATTTTTTATTTATTTATTAGAGATAGAGAGAGACTGAGAATGAGAGTGGAGAGGGTCAGAGGGAGAAGCAGACTTCCCGCAGAGCCGGGAGTCCGATATGGGACTCGATCCCGGGACTCCGGGATCATGACCCGAGCCGAAGGCAGTCGCTCAACCAATTGAGCCACCCAGGCGCCCCGGGTAGCTCTCTTTTTAACTTTCTGTGGAACCTCCATACTATGTTCAAGTGGCCGCACCAGTTTGCATTACATCAACAGTGTAAAAGGGTTCCTCTTTCTCCACATCCTCGCCAACATCTGTCATTTCCTGACTTGTTAATTTTAGCCATTCTGACTGGTGTGAGGTGGTATCTCATTGTGGTTTTGATTTGTATTTCCCTGATGATGAGTGATGCTGAGCATTTTTTCATGTGTCTGTTAGCCATTTCTATGTCTTCTTTGGAGAAATGTCTGTTCATGTCTTCTCCCCATTTCTTGACTGGATTTTTTGTTTTTTGGGTGTTGAGTTTGTTTTTTGGGTGTATAGATTTTGGATACTAGCCCTTTATCTGATATGTCATTTGCAAATATCTTCTGCCATTCTGTAGGTTGCCTTTAGTTGTGTTGATTGTTTGCTTTGCTGTACACAAGCTTTTTATTCTGATGAAGTCCTAATAGTTCATTTTTGGTTTTGCTTCCTGTGCCTTTGGAGACATATGTAGTTAAGAAATTGCTGCGGCCAAGGTCTCCTCTAGTGTTTTGATGGATCCCTCTCTCACATTTAGGTCTTTCATTCATTTTGAATTTATTTTTGTATATGGTGTAAGAAAGTGGTCCAGTTTCATTCTTCTTAATGTGGCTCTCTAGTTTTCCAAACACCATCTGTTGAAGAGACTGTTTTCTTTTTCCACTGGTTATTCTGTCCTGCTTGTTTCAAGATTAGTTGACCATAGAGTTGAGATATCCTACCTTCTTTTCTACTGATTTTTCCTCTTTTTTTGCTTTGGGGAAAACAGGGGGCAGAGAACTAACTTTTTCTTTTGCCATTATTGATGTGGAAAAGAGATCAAGATGACTTGTAAATAACTTATCTAATGTTTAACTAGTGCTTGTTATCTGTCATATAATTTACTAGTAATTTTATATTACACTCAGAACACCCATGAGGTAGTTATTATATATTATCTTCCTTTTTATATGTAAACATAAATTTCTGACACCTTTGACAGATACTTCTTACCCTTTAGTTCTAATTTTTAACTATTTCTATATCTGATACAGAAGATAAAATTATTATTTTTGTCAGCGCTAGAGTTGGATAGCAACATATTATTCAACAAAAAGTTGAATTCATATGTATAAAATAAACCTCAGAAAAAAACAGAAATAAGAAAAGGATTTTTACTTATTTCCTTTGAAAGATTATACTGTTTTATCTTCTTCAAGCATATCAAATTAGAAAAGGCACAAAGAGCCAGATATATTCAATATTAAGTGATAATACAAAAGTAGTTTTAAAATAAAGAATATATTTAAAAATCAAGTCAACTCAGCTAGTGCACTAGACTCATTAACAGACTGAACTCTCATTAACTTCAATATAAATCATCTAGTGGAAAGCTACCAAGGAGAAAAACAAAAACAAAAAACAAGAATAAAAATCCTGAACTTATTTCTAAGTTAATTGAGGGATAATTTGTTATTTTTATTACTTAAAACACCTTCTAAAGTATATAAAGTACGGTTACCAGAATGAATTCATTTATTCATTCATCAAGTATTGTTGGAGTACTTACCACAGGCAAGGCAGTGTTAGGCCATGGGGCACAAGACTAAGTAAATAGTCTTAGCCTAGGGGAGTTTACAAATTTACAGAAAAATATCAGTAAGTGTGAAAATAATTAAATAAGTACTACACATACATGAAAAGCTATGTGAATGACAGGAATAGTGTTTTAGTCTTAGGTGAGGGAAGATAATTGTGATTAGGGAAAAAAGAAAGAAAAATCTAAGCTGCTACCTAAGAAAACAGGTGTTACAGAGGCAGACTGGGAAGAACACTGCAGGCAGAGGAAATGGTATGTAAAAAGGACAAAAAAGCTAGAAAGAGAACCTGATATGTGTGGTAACAATGAGAATGGATGGGTGGGATGGAGTAAATAATTGTGATTCCCCAGAAAATTCTTATGTTGAAATCCTAACCCCAATGTGATAGTATAAGGAGATGGGGCCTCTGGGATGTGCTTATTAGGTCATGAGGGTGGAGTCCTCATAAACGGGGCTCATATTGCCCCATTCATAGGGGTGCATATTGCCTTTATAATAGGGACTCCACAGAGCTCTTGACCCATCATCATGTAAGGCTACAAAAAAAGATCAGAAGTCTACATCCTACAAGAGCCTCTCACCAGAACCTAACCATGCTGGCACTCTACTCTCAAACTTCCCAGAATCTAGAATTATGAGAAGTAAGTTTCTGTTTGTTTAGAAGCCACCCCGGCTATGGTAATTTGTTATAGCAGCCCAAGTTAAAACAGTGGGAAATGCTGCTAAAAAGGCAGTTAGCAGAAATAATTTATATAGGTCCTGGAGAATAATCTTAAAGAATTCAGTTTGTATTCATAGGAAATGACATTTCACTGAAGTTTTGAAAAGAGAAATAATATTCTGTTATTGTTAGTGGAGAGATGGGTTAAATAGGTGATGGGGATTAAGGAGGGCACCTGTGATGAGCACTGGGTGTTGTATGTAACTGCTGAATCACTAAATTGTTCACCTGAAACTAATATTACACTATATTAACTGGAATTTAAATAAAAACTTAAAAAAAATAATCTAAAGAGAAACCCGGTTCCTTTCATCTAGTACACAATGTATGGCTATTAACCAGAATAAAAAATCACAAGGCATACTAAAAGGCAAAAATCACAATTTAAAAAGACAGAGTAAACATCAGGACCAGACATGGCAAGGATTTTGGAATTATCAGAGTGGAATTTAAAATTAAGATTAATACATTAAAGGTTATAATGGATAAAGTAGATAGCATGCAGGAACAGATGGGTAATAGAAGCAGAAAGATAGAATCCAATGAAAGAACAAAAAGAAATGCTAGGCATAAAAAAACATTGAACAGTAGTGAAGAATGCCTTTGGTGGGTGCATCAGTAGACTAGACACAGCTGAGAAAAGAATTTCTGAGCTAGAGGATGTATCAATAGAACCCTTGAAAACTGCAAAGCAAAATGAACAAAGACTGAAAACAAAATAAAATATCCAGGGACTGTGGGACAACTAAAGAAGGTATAACATATGTGTAATGGGAATAATAGAAGAAGAGAGAAAATAACAGAAGAAATACTTGAAAAAATAATGTTTGAGAATTTCCCCAATTAATGTCAGACACCAAACCACAGATTCAGGACACTCAGAGAACTTCAAGTAGGATAAATGCAAAAATGAAAAAAAAAAAAAAAACAAACAAACCCAAACTACACCTATGCATATAATTTCAAACTACAAAAAATCAAAGAAAAAGAATCCTGAAAGAAGTCAGAGATAAAAGGAAAACAAAATCCTTCCCTAAAGAGAAACAGACAAGAATTACACCTGACTTTACCTCAGAAGCTATGCAAACAGGAATAAAGTAGAAGAAAATACTTAAATTGTTGTAAAAAAAAGAACAACCAAGTCAAGAATTCTACACTGTAAAATTATCCCTTTAAAGTGCAGGAGAAATAGAAGCTTCTCAAATAAAAATTGAAGGTATTTTTTGCCAGTAGATCTGCCTTGCAAAAAATGTTAAAAGAAGTTCTTTAGAGAAAAGGGAAATAATGTAGGTCCTTACATAAAGCATAAAAGATGGAATAAATGAAAGTAAAATAAAAACTTATTTTTCTTATTCTTAATTGATCTAACATATAATAGTTTGTTCAAAATTATAACACCAATAATATATTCAGTTACATATACTTATGTCTTATGTGTATATATATATACTTATATATAAGTGAAATGAATGACAGCAATAATACAAAGGATGGGAGGAAGGAATTAGGATAATTTTATTATAAGGTATTCACTCTATTTGTGAAATAGTATAGTGTCATTTGAAAGTGGACTTGGGTTAATTGTGAATGTATATTGTAAACTCTAAGAAAACCACAAAAATAGTAAAACAAGAAGTATAGTCAATATGTTAAGAAAGGAGAGGGCGCCTGGGTGGCTCAGTTGGTTGAGCAACTGCCTTCAGCTCAGGTCATGATCCTTGAGTTTCAGGATTGAGTCCCACATCGGGCTCCCAGCTCCACGGGGAGTCTGCTTCTTCCTCTAACCTTCTCTCCTCTCATGCTCTCTCTCACTTTCTCTGTCTCTCAAATAAATAAATAAAATCTTTAAAAAAATTAAAAAAAAAAGAAAGGAGAAAAAATTGAATCATATATAAGGCTCAATTAAACAAAAGCAGAAAAAGCAAAAGAGAAGAATAGGAATGAAGAACAGCAAAAGTTGGAAAAATACTGAATATAGTAGGCATTAATCCAACTACATTAATAATCACTATGAATGTCAATGGTCTAAATGCACCAATTAAAAGACAGAGATTGTTAAGATTCCCAACTATATATTGTCTGGAAGAGAACCACTTTAAACATAAAGATACATATAGGTTAAATGTAAATGGATATAAAAAAACATATCCTGCTAACATTCATCAAAAAAAGGAGTAACTATATTAGTTTCAGACAGTTACCCATGCTAAAGAAAGACATTTATAATGATAAAGGGTCAATTCCCCAAGAATGAATACATAATGATCTTAACACGCATGCACCTAACAACGTAGTGTCAAACTTTTTGAGGTAAAAACTAAAAACTGCAAAGAGAAATAAGTCCACTATCATACTTAAAGACTGCAATACCACTCTGTCAGAAATGGATAGATACATGAGTATCTGAACAGAAAATGAGTAAGGACAAACTTGAACTCAACAACTCCATCAAACAACTGGGTATAATTGACATCTATGAACTACTTCATTCAATAATAGCAGAGTACACATTCTTCCAAAGCTCATGTGAAACATTCACCAAGGTAGACCACTTTCTGGGTCATAATACACACCTTAACAAATTTAAAAGGTTAGAAATCCTACAGTGTCTACTTTCAGACCACGATGGAATTAAACTAAAAATCAGTAACAGAGAAATAACTGGAAAATCCTAGAATATGTAGAGAATAAACAGCATACTTTTAAATAACACTTGGGTCAAAGAAGAAATAATAAGAGAAATTTTGAAATATTTTGAAGTAAGTAAAAATGAAAAGGGATAGAGGAGTTGGCAAGACAGGTGAAGGGGATTAAGAAGTGCAAATTTCTAGTTATCACACAAATAAGACAAAGAAATGAAAATTTTAAGAAATAGGGAGAGAAAGAGTAAGGAGGAGAGGAGAGAAAGAAGGAGAAAGAGAAACTAAACTTTGAAATGCAGAGAAAGCAGTGCTTACAGGGAAATTTATAGCATTGAAAATAAATATTACTAAAAATAAAGATCTTAAATCAGTCATCTGATTTTCCACCTTAAGAAAATAGAAAAATAAAAATAAAATAAATTCAAAGTAAGAGAATTGAAATAAGAAATAACGAGAGAAGAAATCAATGAAATGCAAAATTGGCAATCAATAGAGAAAATCTATAAAACCAAAACTAGGTCTTTGAAATGATAAATAAGACAGATAAGCCACTAGGCAGGCTAAGTAAAAAAGAGAATACACAAATTACTAATATTAGAAATAAAAGAGAGGACATCACTACAGTTCCTACGCACATTAAAAAGACAAGAATACTTTGAACAACTCATACCCATAAATTCGATAACCTTGATGAAATGGACCATTATTTTAAGAAGGCAACCTGCCAAAACTCACATAAGAAGAAATAGACAATCTAGATAGGCCTATTAACTTATATTAAGAAAATTAAGTCAATAATTAAAAATCTTCCAAACAGGAAGCAACAGACTTAGATGTATTCAATAGTGAATTCTACCAAACATTTAAGGAAGAAATTACCTCAGTTCTCAACAATCTCTTAAAGATGCAGAGGAAATACTTCCAAACTCATTCTATTAGGCCAGTATTACCCTAAGGCCAAACAAAGTAAAGACACTGGAAGAAAAAAAAAAAAAACTACACACGAATGTCTGCAAAAATATTAGCATATTGAATCCAATAATGTGCAAAATATCATACACCATGACCAAGTAGGACTAATCCCATGTATGCATGGCACATTCAACATTTCAAAATCAATTAATATATGTCATCACAGGCTAAAAAAGAAGTCACATGATTATATCAATAGGTGCAGAACAAGTATTTGGCAAAATCCCAGATTTTGCCTAAACTCAGTAAACTAGAAGTAGTGTGGACACAAGGGAAATGTCTTCAAGTAGATAAAAAAATATCTATTAAAACCTACAGCTAATATATTTATTTTTTTTTTTTATTTTTTTTGAATTTTTTTTTCCCAAATTTATTTTAATTTTTCAGTGTTACAAGATTGATTGTTCATGCACCACACCCAGTGCTCCATGCAGTACGTGCCCCTCTCGATACCCACCACCAGGATCACCCCCCCCACCCCCTCCCCTCCAAAACCCTCAGTCTGTTGCTCAGAGTCCACAGTCTTTCCTGGTTCATCACCCTCTACAGCTAATATATTAATGGTGAGAAATTCAAAGCTTTCTTAGTAAGATCAATTATGGTATCCCCTCTCACCACTCCTTTTCAACACTGTACTGGAAATTTTAGCTAATGCAATAGGACAAGAAAAGGAAATAAAAGGTATACACACTGGGAAGGAAGAAACAGAACTGCCTTTGTTTATAGATGACATAGTCATCTATGTAAAAAAATCCAAATAATCATCAATAAAAAAACCTTCTGGAACTAATAAATGATTATAGTGAGGTTGTAGAATATAAAGTCAATCATTTTCCCATATACTGGCAAGAAACAACTGAAACTTGAAACTAAAACACGAGACCAGTTACATTAGCAGCCCTCAAATGAAAAACATATAATCTAAAAAAATCTGTATAATATCTATATGAGGAAAACTATTAAACACTTAGTGAAATCAACAAAGAACTAAACAAAGTTCCTATCCCATGTTCATAAATAAGATGACTGAATATTGTCAGAATGTCAGTTCTTCCCAGCTTGAGCCATAGATTCTATGGCAAATGAATCAAAATTCCAGCAAATTATTTAATGATATCTATAGACTGAATCTAAAGTTTCTACAAAGAGGCAAAGGATTCAAAATAGTCAACACAACCCTGAAGCAGAATGAAGTTAGAGGACTTACAGTAACAAACTCTGATTCTTTGTATAAAGTTATAGTAATCAATATAGTGTAGTATTGGTAAAAGAACAGCAAATAAATGAATGGAACAGAATAGACAGCCCAGAAATGTAGACACACGTAAATATAGTCAACTGATTTTTGACAAAGGAGCAGAAGCAATACAATGGAGCAAAGTCAGTCTTTTCAACAAATGGTTACTGGAACAACTACAAGCAAAAAATGAATCTAGATACAGACTTTACATCCTTTTCAAAAGTTAACACAAAATGGATTATAGAAAAAATGGAAAACATCTGTAGTCTCTCATTTCTTATGATGCCTTGAGTTTTGCCACTTTTTTTTTTGTATGTGTATGACCTAACTTCCTTAGAATTTTATCTCTGAGAAATCTGTGAGGTCTTAAGTTTAAGCAGAATCCCTTAAGAGATGACTTACTTCTGTCAATTGCTTAGGACATTCTCAACCCAAAGCCACTTTGAATTTTCCCTTGTTTGATATTTTTCATACTGCACAAGTAATCCCAACATGAGCCATCACAAGGTTATGATATAGAGGGGAGAAGAGCTGGACTTAACTCCTTTCCAAAGCTTCCAAGGCTGAGGAGTTACTTGTAGGATCATTCTTTAAAAATATACTGAATTGATCCTGTGCTCTAGATGTTATGATCTATAAGTGAATCAAAACTGCATGGAATTGCCATGCTCTGTGCAAGGATCTGAAGATATGGTAAGGAACTCGAAATGCGTTATTCAGGTTGTGTATTATATGACTTATGATGAATGGGTCTCAACTATGATAAAACCCTTATGGGGCTTATAATATATAGCAAACTATACATGCTGGGTGAGGAAAGGTGTCAGCTTCTGTGATTTAAGGTGGTCATTCACCCCAAGTCTGTCTCACTTGTCTTTTGTAACCTGGTGTACTTCCTCTGATGTTGAATCTGGATGTTGTGCCTGAAGCATTGTAGAACTGTCCCAAGAAAATATACATGCTGTTTATGTTGTATTTCCTATCCTAAAGCATTTTTTTAAAAAAATTGTGGTAAAATACACACACCATAAAATGTATCATTTTAATTAATTTTATGTGCATAGCTCATTGGCTTAACAACATTAAAGTTATTATGCAACCATCATCACTGTCCATCTCCAGAACTTTTTTGTCATCCTATACTGATAATCTGTGCCCATTAAACAATAACTTCCTGTTCTACCTTCCAGCCCCTGGTCCATGTTCTACTTTCTATGTATTTGGCTGTTCCAGATACCTTATATAAGTGAAATCAGTAATTGTTCTTTTTGTGTCTGGCTTATTTCACTAGCATATCTCCAAGATTCATCCATGTTGTGTCGTATATTAGCAGCTCATTCATCTTTAAGGCTAATATTCTATTGTATGTATATAACACATTTTATCCATTCATCTGTCAATGGACTTTAAGTTGCTTCCACCTTTTTGCTATTGTGAATAATGCTGCTATCAACACTGGTGTACAAGAATCTGTTCAAGTCTCTGCTTTCAGTTGCTTTGGGTGTATACCCAGAAGAGAAATTACTTCACCATATGGTAAATCTATTTAATTTTTTTGAAAAACTGCAATACTGCTTTGAACAATGGCTACATCATTTTACATTCCCACCAGCAATGCACAAGGGTTCCAATTTTTCCACAATCTTATCAACACTTTTTATTTTGTTTGTTTGTTTATAATAGCTATCCTAGTGGGTGTAGGTAGTATCTCATTGTGGTTTTGATCAACATATCTCCAATGATTAGTGTTGTTGAAGACCTTTCCATGTGTTTATTGGCCATTTGTGTGTCTTCTCTGGAGAAATATTTATTCATTTTTAAATTGGGTTGTTTGTTTTTGTGTGGAAGTTCTTTATATATTCTGGATTTTTTTTAATATTCTGGATATTAAATCCTTATCAGATATATGATTTGCAAATGTTTTCCTCCATTTTGACATTTTACTTTGTTGATAGTGGCCTTTGAGGCACAAAGGTTTTAATGCTGCTAAAGTCCAATTAAGCCTCTTTTGTGGTTGTTTTTGTTGTTGCCAGTAATGTTGGTATCATATTCAAGAAAACCACTGCCAATTCTAACGTCACGAAGCTTTTCCTGATGTTTATGTCTATGAGTTTTATAATTTTAGTTCTTAAATTTAGGTCTTTGATACATTTTGAGTTAATTGTAGTATATGGTATTACGTAAGGGGAAAACTTCATTCTTTTGCCCTATGGATATCCAGTTCTCCCAGTATCATTTACTGAAGACTCTCTTTTCCTTACTGAATTGTCTTGATACCCTTCTCAAAAGTCATTTGACTTGATAGGCAAAAGTTTATTTCTGGCCCCTCTATTATATTCCATTGGCCTAAAAGTCTGACTTAATGCTAGTACAACTTTTTTGATTATTGTAACCTTGCAGTCAGTTTGATATCAGGGAACGGGAGTCCACCTGCTTTGTTGTTTTTTTCAAGGTTGTTTTGCCTCTTTGGGGCCCCTGGAGAGTCCATTTAAATTTTAGGATGGAGTTTTCTATTTCTGTAAAAAGTTATATTGCTGTATTTTGATAGGGATTGAATTAAATCTGCAAATTGCTTTGGATAGTATTGATATCTTAACAATATTAAGTCTTCCAAATCATAAACAAGGAGTTATGTCCATTCATTTAAATCTTCTTTAATTTCTGTCAGCAAAGTTTTATAGTTTTTAGCATACACATCTCTCACGTCCTTGATTAAGTTAATTACTAAATATTTTATTCTTTTTGATGTGATTTTAAGTGGAACTGTTTTCAAAATTTCCTTTTTGCATTTTTCATTGTTATGTATGGGAACACAATGATTTTTGCATATTGATTATGTATCTTCAACTCCGCTGAATATATGTATTGATTCTAGTAATGTGTGTGTGTTTGTGTGTGTGTGTGTGTGTGTGTATGTGTGTGTGTATTTGTTAGGTTTTCTACATATAAGATCATGACAAACAGAGATAAATTTACTTCTCTCTTCCCAGTTCAGAAAACTTTTATTTCTTTTTCCTGCCTAATGTTTTGGCTACAACTTCTAATAGTATGTTTAATAAAAGTAGCAAAAGTATGCATCCTGCTCTTATTCTTATTTTGGAGCAAAAGTTTTGTCTCTCACCATTATGATGTTAGCTGTATGTTTTTTAATATAAGTCTTAATTATGTTAAGGCAGTTTCCTTCTATTCCCAAGTTATTGCATTTCATTAATATGAAAACATGCTGAATTTTGTTAAATGCTTTTTCTGTATGTGGTATATCATACATGTGTAATATACTGTGGTATATTATATTGATTGTTTTTCATATGTTGAACCATCTTTGCATTCTAGGGATATACTTCACTTGCTCGTGGTGTATATTCCTTTTAATAAATGCTGAATATGTTTTGCTAGCATTTTGTTGAAGATTTTTCGATCAATGTTCATAAAGTATATTGGTCTTTAGTTTTCTTAGAGTTCTTTGTCGGGCTCTGGTATCAGGCAATGATGGTCCCATAGAATTAGTTGGGAAGTATTCCCTTTTCTTCCATTTTTTGGAAGAGTCTGAGAAGGACTGGTGACTGTTTTACTTTAAATGTGTGGTATAATTCTCCAGTGAAGCCATCGGGTACAACTATTTTATTTGTAGGTAGGTTTTTGATTACTGATTCAATATCCTTATTAATTACAGATCTATATGGATTTTCTATTTTTTCTATTTTTTTCTGATTCGATCTGAGTAGGTTTTTTCTTTGTAGGAATTTTTCCATTTCATCTAGGGTATCCAATTTATTGACATACAGTTGCTCATGGTATTCTCTTATAGTCCTTTTTATTTCTATAGAATTGGCAGTAATGTCCCCATTTTTGTTTCTGAGTTTAGTAATTTGAGTCCATCTCTTTTTTTTCTTAGTCAATATAGGTAAAAACTTTCAGTTTTGTTGATCTTCTCAAAGAATCAAGACTTGGTTTATCTGATTTTCTTTATTATTCTTCCATTTTCTATTTTATTTATTTCTACCTTAATCTTTATTATTTTCTTCCCTCTACTAACTTTGGATTTAATTTGTTCTTTGTTTTAATTTTTTTCTTAAATTTTAATGTTATGTAGTTGTTTCTGGGATCTTTTTTTTTTAAGCTTTTATTTATTTATTTATTTGTCAGAGAGAGAGAGAGCGTGCAAGTGAGCACAAGGAAGGAGGAGTGACAGGCAGAGGGAGAAGCAGGTTCCCAACTGAGCAAGGAGCCTGATGCAGGACTCAATACCAGGACTCTGGGATCCTGACCTGTGCCAAAGGCAGATGATTAACCGACCGAGCCACCCAGGCATCTGATGAGATCTTTCTTTTTTTAATGTAAAAAAGGATTTTCTTTGTTAACCCATTTATAGCTATAACTTTTCCTGTTAGCATTGCTTTCTGTGAATCATTTAAGTTTTGGTAGGACACATAGAGCCAGAAGACAGTGGAATAATATTTTTTAAAGCACTGAAAGAAAATGACTGCCAATTCAGAATTCTATATCTAGTGAAAATATCCTTCAGGAATGAAGGTAAAATGAAGATATTTCCAAAAGAAGTAAAGTTACTAGAAGATTATGTCAGCAGACTTGCTCTTAGCCAATAACAACACCACAACAGTGATCAACACTTAAATAAGACTTATTATGAATTAGTTGTTGTTCTAAGCATTTTATATGAACTTCACTTAATCCAAAAATTTTGGTACTATTAACATCCTTATAATAGATGAGGGAAAAAACGCTCAAAAATGTTAAGTAGCTAGTAAGTAGTAGAGCCAGAATGTTTTCATTGGATTTCATTTCTCTGGATTCCAGAATGGAATCCAAGCAGTCTGACTTCAAAGATGATGGTCTTAACTATTACTTGATACTATCTTATAACTGACTTGCACAAAATAACTGGAGGATAGTTCATCACACAGATGAAAACCATTTTAAACAGATTTAGTAATTTAAAAAATTATTTTTATTTAATATTGCTTTCTAGAGATAACAATAGGAAGGCAAGGTAATAACTTTGATATATTACTTTGAAAAAAAATTCTATAGAATTAGGATGAAACACTGATTTATCAACAGTAATTATACCAATAAACATTTTTGAGTACTTACTATGTGTCATTTGTTTTGGGGTAAGAGGATATAAAAATGAATATGAGAAAGTTCCTGTTCTTAGGGATTTTATACAAATCAGACAATACAAGTAAGTACATAATTACAAATATAGTGCTATAATAGAAGCATGTACAAAGCCCAAAGTACATACAAGGTGAAAATGCTGTAGAAAGGAAGCATTGATATAATCATGGCTGCTTTAAAACAGTAATTTTTAAAAACACCTAGGAAATATTCACAAAAAATGAATATTTAGGAAAATATTCCAATTTTTTATGCATAACTCACATAGACTACTGTTTTAAATTTGTAAATAAACTCTCAGTTAAATCAGCAATGAAAAACAGAAAAAAAAGCCAAAAGAATCTGTTACCATGCTGTGTATTTATTTTAATTTTCAAAGCCTTAGCATAAAGATGATGGACTTATTCCAAAGTACTTAGAATCAACTCCTACTGATTAATTTTATATTCACTCAGCAGTCCAGTCCTCAGCCATTATGTAGATTCAGAAGGTAGAAGAGGAATTAATCCAGCAAATCTTTCAATAAGACAAAAAGTGCTATTTCTATACTGGATCAAGAAAGGTCTAAAGAGTTACTTTAACAGCTGCAAAGAATGATTTCTCCAGCTAAACTCTGGGATCCTTAAGGTGAGGACCATGTCTTAATTTTCTTTCTATCTTTAGTATCCCTGATGGTTAATATGGGGCCTAGCAAAAAGAGTTTTATTATATTTGCTAAATTAGATTTTTATTCCAAAAAGAGATGAAGTTTAATTTTTTCTTGACTATATCCTTGTATGCCAAGAAAGAGTTCTTTATGTTCAAAAAGTAACTACATAATTCCATAGAGAAAAGAGATCAAATGTGACCCTTGACCTCAGAAGTGTAGGTAATACAAGTGTAGTTTAAAAAAGAGCAGCATAGGGGTCCCTGGGTGGAGCAAGTCAATTGAGTGTCTGACTCTGACTTTTGGCTCAGATCTGATCTCAGGGTCATGAGCTCGAGCCCCACACTGCGCTCTGTGCTCAGTATGGAGTCTGCTTGAGTTTCTCTCTCTTTTCTGTGCCTTCCCTCATGTACTCTCTCTCTGAAGTAAATAAATAAATCTTACGGGGAAAAAAAAAACAGCATAAGAGAATCAATATAAGTTCCTTAAAGATCAGCATGGACTTTTAAATTTAAAATTTCTACATGCTATTTTAATTCTTTTTTGCTCTTACTTAAATGTTATAGTACCCGTGACAGCAAAAAGAATAGAGTCACTAATGACCAATTTACATTTCCCTGTAGTTGTGCTTCAAGTGTCTGCTATTAATGGGATATAAACTCTAAGTAACAGAAAGGGTATTATGATTCATATTCCATGTGTTACATAGATATACTTAGTATTGTATTCATATTGCACACAGGATGAATAAATGGCTATACATAATGATTATGAAACTATGCAATTATAAAGTTGCTATGTATTTTTAGCTTGCTCTGAGATCAAGTGCCTATTATTCAATGGTCATTAAATCAACAAATTCTCACTAAGTTGATAGTTCTGTCTTTAATTTAAATGATGTATGTTGTCCTCATTAAAGGAGATTTTAACCTAAAAGTCGGTTAAACAATAACATCACACAGAGAATAGATGTGAACATCTATGTCAACAAAGGCATAGTGTTAAATATACTAACATATTATTAATTCAGCTTCTTTTTATGACCATATATGAATATGCCTATTTATAAATTCCTAACTATGAGAATAACTTATTGAAAAATAAGTTTTGTTTTATTAAATTAGCATTTGATGTCAATTAATGAATATTAATTGATGATTACAAATAATCATACCAAAAATAATTTTACATCTTAATAAACTGGACTCTGGGTTAGGACTGATACCTTTTAGCAAATTATAATATTTTCTAAAAGTTTAAACATAATATGTAAAAAAAAAAACAAAACTTGAAGGAAAATGGTCAAGAATTAACTAGACAGGATACTAAGACTCTTAACTCGGGGAAAAAAGGGAGCAAATTTAAGTGTTACTGACTGAAGTTTCTTATGTTTACCAGTCTATTGTACTGATTAGTGGTATGGAATTAATTTTCTTTGCAACATGTTAGTGACTTTCTTACCTAGAGAGCATGCCCAGAGGTGTAACATTAAGTGATCCCATCAGCATTGCCAGGGCCATCCCTGGCGCTTCCCGTTCTATTACTTCTTTTGTGGCCTGTAATTAAAGATTAAATAGCAGACTGAGTGAATTAGCCAAAAAGAAGGAAGGCAGAGTAGTAAAATTATAAATCATGCTTTCTATAGACCATACTTTGTAGCTCCCCCAACATTGTTTTTAAGGTATCAAGACTCAGTTCTTTGGGATCAGTGAATAAAAGCTGAGAACCAGGATATCCAGGGAACTTTTATATATTAGCAGACCCTTTTTATCTCTTATTTGGTGGTATTTGATGTAAGTCTCATTTAATAACCTAAATTTTAAGATGTAGTCTTAGATTGCTAAAATAGCTCAATGGATTGTCATAGAGCCTGAAATATGGGTACTTTTGACTATTACCCATGAAATAATTACTCCCTAAAATGTGAGATCATTTTGTATCTCTCCCGGCTCTATGATTTTATGATATAATTAAAATGAACTCAGGAAGTCACCACATCAACTTTCTCATGTATTGGGTAGAAGAAAAACTCAATTTACCATCTTTTATATTTTCATTACAAGTTAACTATCTTATTATATTAAAAAAGAATCAATGAAATGATAGGCTTCTGCTATATAATAGAAGTTTTAAGATAGGGCATTCTTAAGACAAGTGTGGTTAAACCTGAAATAAGAGAGTGAAGAAGAGAGGAAAATTTAATTTTCTAAAGGTCAATGAAACTAGGTATATATTTATATTGTGATGTAAAGGTATGTTTTAGGCTAAAAGTTATCAGTGAAATACATGACTGAATCCATTCCTAATCCTCTATTTCTACAGATGTTAATAGATTACAATAATTGGGAGCGATATAGGAATAAAGCTTGCAAAATAAACTATTCCAGTTAGTAAGAAGAAAGGCAAATGAAATAAAAGGCAAATTATGGAGGAACATAGAGAAAGGTTGATTTTTTAAGTATTTTATTAGAAGTAGAAAAATAGCATCAAATAAGAATGTAGTTCTAGGCAAAATTTAGGGTAAGGACTCGGCAAATAAAATGTATCAAGTATGTGTTAGATGCTGGTTGATCTGATAAATTTTAAGATGCATATAAATTAGTTATTTAATACCTTATAATTATATAGAATAAAGAATTACCAGAATTAATGTGATCTATTGGTCCACTGAATCCTAAAATAATGCAGTATTTAATAATACTTTTATTTATAAATTTTAAAGAAATATTAACAGGGGGGAGGAGGGATATGGTGGCTGGGTTATGGACATTGGGGAGGTATGTGCTATATGGTGAGTGCTGTGAATTGTGTAAGACTGATGATTCACAGACCTGTACTCCTGAAGCAAATAATATATTTTAATAAAAAAATAATAATTAAAAAAAGAAATATTAACACTACCATTATGCTTTTCAATAAAACCTCTCTTAAAAATAGAGAATTTTTAAAATCTCTAAGAGATTTTTAAATTCCTAAGTTTGGGAGTTAATTCCTTTCATTTAAATATATAGCTAAGAAATGTCAAGCTAGCATTATACAGAATCTATTATTTTCCAAATAAAATTATCTAGTATGATTTTGAGGTCTCCTGAGAAGAAACACTATTTCTATATAACAAACTGCTTTATTGATGTTTGTAACTTTTTCTTAGAGACTGTAAAATCTTAGAGTCTTAAAAATCAAGCATGTAGTATTACTGAGAACAATCTTAAAATAATTCTTTCAATAGGGCTAATATTTATTTCATTATCGGCTGGAAAGTGACATAAGCAGTATTCAATATTTAGTGAATTTGGGATCATGTAAAGATGATGTACTCCAAAGTATAGCAGCACACTTTATTCAAGGGCAAATGAAAAAAATATAAAAATAGCTGAGAAGAAGTCTTTCACTTAAATAGATACTCCAAATAACATTTATCCATCCATACAACAAATATTTATTAAGCATCTACTATGTACCAGGTATTATTCTAGGCATTGATGTTACAGTAGTTAATAAAACAAACTTCTAAGAGTGTGTAAATTCAGTGTCACCTACTACATGAAAAACCTGATTGATGAATTACATATGAGAATTACCTATAAGAGATGCAATTCACTAATTTCTATAGATTCTCTAAAAGACACCATGGGATTTGGGCCATAGTGGTCTACCTAGAATGCCTTTCTCATTTTCAAAGAATTGTTTTACTTATGCAAGTGGATCCAGTAAAATGGCTCAGTGAAACTCATATTTATATCAGGAAGTATTTGAGACCATTGTATACCACATTTCTCTGTGATCCTCTTTAGGAGAAGCTACTGGAGAAATTTTAAGTGTCATACCTAGGAATGGGTACTCCTCTGTGCCACCACTTACTTTCTCTCTTTCTTTCTCTCTCTTTCTTTCTTTCTCTTTCTTTTTTTCTTTCTCTCTCTTTTTTTTCCTTTCTTTCTTTCTAAAAAATTATAATGCTTGTGAATCAAGTTACCCTTGAAGACAGAGACAAACCTGTGGATACTTTCTAGTGCAGAATACAGCTTAATTTCATCTTATTTTTTCCTTGCCTTATTTCCCCACATTCATTTTATTAAAAGTTCTGTTCTGTTGTGTTTTACATATTTGGGCAAACCATCCTAAACATTTTCAGAGTATTAATAACTTATGGATGATGGATGGATGGATGAAAAATGTATTAATTTACACAGAAGTCTTCATCTTTTTCTAAACATAATTTAGAGAGTACAATTAATAATGGTGAAGCCTTCAAGATATTTGGGCCTATAGACATAAATTTTCTTTATTTGAGAACATAAAAGGAAAATAAATACTGGTGATGCCACTAAAAGGCACTAGTATCTACAGTGGTGAGTGCTGAAGTAGTCAGACTCTTTCTAGGACTAGACACAAATGAACCTCTTCAATAAGGTATTTCTAAATAAATGCACAAAATAATCTTTCTTACATCTATATCAAATATAGCGTTTCCAAAAAACACCAGAACCCCTCTATTTCCTTTTTATTTTCTTGTCCTCTAAAGCTGTTTAATATAGCAGAAAGATCACCATCTGTGAAGTCAGACAATGCCAACACACCGTTAAACTTCATTAGAGCGAGAGCTGGATGGGTTGCAGCACCTAGCACAGTGCCCAACATACAGTATGTGTACTCAGTAAATATTTGTTCAATAAAAGGATGAATAAATGAACCAATATAGGTTTGAAACCCAGTTGTATCACTTAAGTTTCTCTGTGAATTAGAACAAAATATTTAATCTCTTGGAGCTTCAGTGTACTTATGAATAAAATGGAGATAATAATAAAACCTACCTACATTTTATGAGAATTAAACCACCTAGCATAGAATAGGCATTCAATACATGTCAATTCTCTTTACGCCTCTTCTTTCCAATTCTCCTTATATCCTTGCAGTTTTGATTATACCAGTTAGAGAACAGGAACAATACATAAATCCAGAAACCAAACCTAGAAAACAGTGGTTGAGAAGCAAAGATGAGGGGAAAGAGAACGGAGAGCAAGAACCTAAATCCAAGAACACTGGCAAGTGGGGAATAGGGAGTAGAATACTGAAATACTGGATCTAAGGGAACAAGCAACCAAATGAAGTGTTGGAATTCGAAGATGGACAGGAGGGTAAGAGCTGGGTAAAAACATCTATAAACTATAAATGAAAAGGTATAAATAGAAGGCAAAAAGCAAGAGAATAAAACTCAATTTAGATTAAATGAGAAAACACTATCGAAATTCTTAGAAAATAGAAACAGAAGAATGGGTTTAATAAGTGTAGCTTTATCTGTGCCTGCTAATGAATAGGTAACAAGCATTCATTATCAATAGGGTATTTGTAATCAATGGCAAAAAAGAATGCCATTCAAAGTATGAAATTTTTTCTTAATTAGCTTAAAATTGTTTCTAACTTTCTTATGCATTATTTATCAAATTCTTTTTTTCCTTGAGCAATAGCAGAAGTTTATATTCCTACTTCAGATATAACCTTTTCTGAACTACTAGAGTTCAAAATAATATGGTTTAATTGGATTTAGAACATTTCACCTTTAACTTCTAAATACTTTCAAAACTAGGAAAGTTGTTAAATACTTTCTAAACCATGAAACCTTCTAGGGAAAATCACTTATTGTGATCTTTTTCTTTTATCAGTGACACTTTCCAGATAACATTAAAGTCAGAAAGTGCTTCAAAGACTGTCCAAATTGCAAAAAAAGCATGTCATAAACAATGATTTTATAGCCCAGAGAACTTGTCAGTGAAATTTAGATCCATTTTAATTTCATAGGAAAAACAATCTTAAAAAATGTTATTGCTAACAGGCAATGATGTTCAAATGTGTACAGGACACATATTAGCTAGATATAAATGTGAGAAATTCCTTATACTCATGGTGACTGTGAAAAATCACTTAGTATAGCACTATTATTTATTTTTCCAAACATACATTTATATGTCAACAGAGCATAATCTATATATTAATATTTATATGCTTGTTACTTGACAATATTAATTTAATAAAATGTCCTAACAATTACTGCAGTGCCTTCTACTGATTAAATAATCTTAAATAACAAAGACTATCTTTGAAATGCCATCTAATAATGTTACTAATAATGCTATTAATAACATTACTCTATCAAGGTAGGGTGTGGTTAGAGCAGTGGTTCTCAACCTTAAGCATGCATCAGAATCTCCTAGATACCTTGTTAAATACTGACTGCTGGGTTCCACCCCCAGAGATTTTGGTCAGAAAGTCTGGTGGAGCCTCAAAATGTACATTTCTATCAAGTTTCCAGGTTGTGCTTGTAATGCTGGTCAAAGGACCACACTTTGAAAAACACATTGCAAATGGAAGGAATGCCACTTGATCTAATCTTCAGGATTACCTTATATTCAGCTTTGTAAAGTAGATTGAAATAAATGTGAGGAGTCTTTTTTTTTTGTGTGAGGAGTCTTTATATTAGAGTAAATATAGACTTACTGAGGAGGTAAAGTAGGTAAAAAATAGGCAGTTTAATGACAGCCAATTAAATTTTCCTTACTTTATTGATTAAAGGGCAAACACATTAATTTTATTTTACACTTTAAAAAAGAGTTATAATAAACTAACCATTCAGAGCTTACCTCTATGATTATTCTATGGTACAAAGAAGCTATCTTTAATATATTTCTTTTCTCAGGACTATACATGATGGATAAAATTTATACACGACTAACTCCTAGGGATATTCAAGGAGCACCAGCTATAAATCTACTCCTTTCTTCTCATTTAAGAAACAGAGCAGAATGAAAGAGTCACATTGTTCTAAGGGCAGCCTTGAATTTATTCTAATTAATTAAAATATTCATTTACATATTTTGTTAATTTTAAATTAGTTGCAAACACTTTTCAGCCAATCATAACACATCAGTGTATCATAACCTGGGACTAAGTGCTTAAAGGCTACTGTTACACAGGAGAAGCTGCAACCAGGGAATGAAGGTAGTTATCTCAGTTTTACTTGGAAGATAAGATCTCATTTATTTCTTTTCCTCAGAGTTTTTAGCCTTCTTAAATATTTACATCTTCTTCCACTCCTGGAAGTAGAAAACTTCAAAATGGAGATAACCCCATTTTGTTTTTCATTTAAAGTTATATGGAGTGTTTAAATAAGATCTTGGTATGATGACAGATCAAAGGAGAAAGTTTAATTGTACAGAGAAAACATGAAAGAATGTAAAAATTTAAGTACTGTAGCAATGTCACCTTCCATTCCGTTCAATGAACATATACTTTGCAATGAACATGAGATGCCAAGAGTACCAAAGAAACTCAGTTCCCATTAAGTGTCACAGAGTTAACATATCACTGTGCTAAGGTTCTAATGTTTAAAGATAAGCATTTCTTGTATAGTGTGGACCCTAAAGCAAGTCAACCAATTTATCTAGCTCAACCAAAGGATTTATTTAACTTTTTAAATTATTTTTTTAAAAATTTTATTTATTAGAAAGAAAGTGTGCATGAGAGAGAGCAAGAGTGAGAGCGAGAGAGGTAGAGAGAACAAGAGAGAGTGAGCAGAGACAGAGGGAGAGGAAGATAATCAAATTATCAAACAAGGGCACCTGGGTGGCTCAGTTGGTTGGGCAACTGCCTTCGGCTCAGGTCTTGATCCTGGAGACCCGAGATCGAGTCCCATGTTGGGCTCCCTGCTCTGAGGGGAACCTGCTTCTCCCTCTGACCTCTCCCCTCTCATTCTCTCTCTCTCTCTGTCTGTCTCAATTAAATAAAAATAAATCTTAAAAAAAAAACAAATTATCAAACAAAAAATCAGGGAACTCAGTAAAGAAAATTATTTGATAATTTTCTTTACTGAGTAAAGTCTCAGAGATGAAAAAGAGATTTTCATGAGACTATTTATCTTCATATTCCACATATAGAAATAGCAGTACTTTACATCTCATTGCAGGGAAAGGTGAAAGAATAGTGACATTTCTATGGATTATTAGTATTTTTTATAATTGCAATATACATATTCATTTTTGGCATTATGTGAAAAACAGTAAAGATTATCGAGTTAATGTTTGATAAAGGAGGAAAAATAATTCACTGTGTAAAAAGAAAAGTTGTAAAGTTTAAAGTGTTGGTTCATATATCTTTTATGTTTATTTTTTTTACGGTTTTATTTATTTATTTGAGAGAAAGAGAGAGAGCACATGGTGGGGGGAGGAGAAGCAGACTCCCTGCTGAGCAGGGAGCCTGATGTGGGGCCCAATTCCAGGACCCTGGGATCATGACCTGAGCTGAAGGCAGAGGCTTTAACCCACTGAGCCACTCAGGTGCTCCAGCATATGTCTTTTAATCTATATAGGAAAAAATCTTACTCATTCAAGGTCCTCAAAAGCTGATATATAGATACAGGAAAATATTTTGTTTCTCAAATCTGAAGAAAGATGAAGTTGAAAGATGATACAATTTGAAATTGTACTAAAAGGGGGCTGTCTGGTTAGTCAACTGGTGAGAACATAACTCAGTCTCTATTCCCACTACTCTGGAATTTTTTTGTTTTGTTTTGTTTTCAATGTGGTTAGTAGTGTATAATATAAACAGAAACATAACAGCTGCCTAAAAAAAATCCATACATTGAATTTCTACTTTATTAATGATGACACATAATTAACTTGGTATACCTAAAGCAATGCAAGTTTTAGCATTCATATAACAGCATAACTAACTGTGCTTAAAAAATATTACTCGAGAATAAAAACTCCTACTTTAGGCCTGTATGTACTAGTTGCAAATGGCTTACTGCCAACTAATTTTAGAAAGTCTAAAACTTTGCTCTTTTGCCCTAAGATGTGATAATTCTCACTGTGGCCTCTTTATACAGTATCTACATTAAGAACATGTAATTATCATGTTTAAAGTTCTCATTCTGCAAAACTAGATTCTCACCAAACTAGGCACATGTGATAAAGTGTGAGGAACAAGAAATAGGTAAAGTAAAGGAAGTGGGATGAGTGGAAGACCTGCTGAGAAGAGAGAAAAAAGCAAAAACAGCTCTTTGCTATTTTAATTATCATTATAAAGTGTTGTACTTTGTCATCTCATACCACCCTCAGTTTCAAAATTAGAAGCCAATTAGGAAAGAAGAAAATGAGTAAGTCCTTCCTAAAAAGAAAGAAATCCGATATTTCTGTTGTTTTGAGATAAATTTAACTAAGTTTCATTAGTAAAGACGAGAGAAAAATGTATACACTTAAGTATTTGGAGCCCATAGCATGCTGTAGCTTGAATTAAACAAGCTGCTCTACAGTTTTGCTCATCTGAAGATTGATCATAAAGCTACTAATGTCTCAGTTTATGATCAGGTTTTTCATTTATCATTTATAACCTAAGAGTCCTTCATTGTTCACATATTAAATGAATATCAGTTTATGTTTTTATGCCTCTGGGAATTTATCTATCTCCAGTTTTCCATTTGTTAAAAAGGGGTAATGGTCTTTATTACTCTTCTTATAAAAATAAAGTGTTAAAACTATAAAACATTTTTAGCTAACTGAAAGGATGTCACAATATAATGAAGATATGATAACTAATATACTACATTAAATTTATAATGCTCTGACAGAGGCTCTTATTTCTTTTATTACATTAGAGAGCTAAACATGAATGATATTTTTAACTACATAATTAAATAATTATAAGTTTTTATTTATGGTGCTTTTCTTATAAAACACCTACTGATATTTTCTATTTAAATAGTTAACATATTCCTGTATTACATAATACAGAGGAGTTTATTACTTCTCTTTTTGTAAATTCTATTACTAATCCAATGCCACAGGCTAAATCAATAGAAAACCCGAGAAAGGAACTCAGACCTATAGACTCTGATTCTGAACTTAATCCCGTAATCTATTATTGTACGTTTTCAATTTATAAGGCATTGCACCCTATTCAGACACAGGAATGATTTTTTTTCTCTGCTTAAATGCAGTGAAACATAAAATACTTAGTATCATTCCTAATACATACCAAATACTTAACAAATGTGAGGTAATATTATTTATACTAAAACATAAATCTAAACTCACTTATGTTGTAGAAATTATTACCAAAAAAATTGTGAAAACTTAATAGTTCTATCAGAAAGAGTGCAGAATAGAAGCTATCAGAGGAGTATATCTGTTTTTGAATGTGTATGAATTACCCGATGTCTGAAGAATGCAAAATGCCAGCAACAATCTTAAAAACTTAATGAAGAATTATCAAGAGCAGCAGTTTTGAAGACACTGATTACCAGGAAGATAGCCTTGGACATTACCATACCTCTGAAGGAAACTGGGAAAAGAATGTGAGAAGATAGAAAATATCTTTTGAAGGAAAAAGAACTAATAGCACCTCTTCATTTATGCTTTTGCCTAAGTCCAGTAGAAAAGAGCAATGTAGGGGCACCTGGCTGTCACAGTCAGCGAAGTGTCTGGCTCTTGATTTCCGCTCAGGACACAATCTCAGGGTTGTGGGATCAAGACCCACGTTGGACTCTACTCAGCACACTGTCTGTTTGTCCCTCTCCCTTGGCTCCCCACCCCCGACTCTCTCAAATAAACAAACAAACAAATAAATAAATAAAATCTTAAAGAAAACAGCAGTGTGATTATGTACCTAAGCAAAGATGAAAAAATGTGTCCATAACTTTATATTAATGTTTAAATTTCTCTAACATTCATACACTAAAAATTAAAGCTGTACAAACAACAGCTGTCAGGATGGGAATAAGACTCAGGATGGTGAAAAAGAAGGTAACACAAAGAGGCAATGCTCCACTCAATTCAAGCTAATGCTCTGTTTCTCATATTAAACACAGGGGTCTTAACATACTCATTTTCAACCAACTATTATTGTATTTCATAGAAAAATTTACTTTTTAAGAGCCTCCACAAATACAAGAATGGTTTAAAAAAACTCAGTGAGTTACAACCTGGAAGAAATATAAAAGAAGAAATTATTTATTAAATAAAATTAATATAAATTCGATGAAGGAAAATCTTTACCTTTATTATATTGAAAGAAAAATCTCTTAACAAGAAACTTAAAGATAATCGGAGGCCAAATTTTTAAAAACTGTTCTAAAAAGAAGTGTAGCTATCCTTTGCCCTTGAAAAAGGTACAACCACAGAAATGCCAAAAAAAAATCAAATACAAAAAATCTTAGAGAATTAAATAACAGTTCTCATATATACTATAATTTGAAAAACACATATAAAAGAAATACTTTATTCTATGAGGTTCTTCCAAGGAATCATAATTTTTATAGACTTGTGCACACACACACATTTGTTTTTGGTATAGAATTTAGGGTTAATATCTCCAAATCAGGATCTGTAATTTAAACTTTGAGGATTTCCAACTCTTTCAGAACATCCATATTATCCAAATGAAGCCTATATTGCCTTAAAGACTGAGATTTAAGAAAAGTCAAAATAGAGTCCATCACTGAAGAAAAAAATTACACTGCATAAAAGGAGGATAATGCACACATGTCCTAGGATTGGAACTGAATTCTCCAAGTTAGGTCTATAGGAAACTGAACAGTTGACTTTATTAGGGCAGATCGCAGGAGTGGGAGGAAGTTGGTTACATCTACTGGCACATAACAAATCCCATCATCTAGTCAGAATGGGTAGAAATGATTATCCTTATTAACATACATACCAACATACACACACAGCCATGAGGTTGTTCATTTATAACCTTTCCTCTTTCAAAGTTACCTTGATGCCCATTTTAGCCCAATGATATGTTCTAGAAACTGTATCCCTAAGTGTGGCTTAGGCTATACAAGAGCCAAACTACATTCACAAGAATCAACAAAGGATATTAAAAAAAAAATTCAGGGTTTTTAAATTCAGGTTTTTAAGACAAACCTGAAAGATTTGGTAACCAAGCAATATTATTTTATATTAAGATAATTATGAACACATTAACTCGGGTCCTCTCTTCACATAAAAAATGAAGTATCCAAGAGCAGAGGACACCCAATGAAGCAACATTAAGTGGGGCAGATAAAACGCATTTGCACAAAACCGCAATAGAATGTCAGGATTGAAAACTCATAGAAGGGTAGAGTTCTATACCTATTGCAATTTGCCTCTAGGCAAAGGACAGAAAACAAAGAAATAGGGAATGGCAATACTAGATTCTGTTATATCCTGGTTTCCCAGTTTGTTTGCTTTTTTTTCTCCTTAATGCAAGTTGCCCAGAAGCTATGAGACATTTTGTAATTTTCTCTGAATATTTTTCAGATACCACAGCTTCATCAAATTCTCTTTTTAAAGCTTTTTTATATTACAAAATGATGGGTCAATGTAAGGAATATTTTCCTTAATCTTCCTGACCTGTTTCTGATCAGCAGCAATGACAAGATATCAAAGAGAAACAATAATTGTTTAAACTTGGAAGGAATCAGAAAAAAAGAAAAAAAATTATGACATAGTATTCATTTCCAGCACCTCAAAATAAATGTGGCCTAAATCAATCAGGGCAAATGTAGGTCTATTCTTAAAGTTAGTTATAAAAATGGAGATTAAATCTGAGTTGGTTTTATGTCATTGAGAGAGGTAGGTCAGGAAACTAAGTAATAATTAATAGAAGTCAAAACATTAGTCTGTGAAAGTGGTTAAGATTATTAAAGCAGGGGACAAATGATAAGGGTCATTATCATAACTGAAAAGCAAGCTCGGAATTACTTAAGTGCTACCTCAGAAGATTATGAGACACTATAATGTTTTGAATCTAATATGACATATTTATGCATAAATCTTTAAAGATAAAAGGACACTGCTTTTGTTAAACAATAGATAACTTGTATCCAAAGACTCAAAAATGAGTGACTTTTCAATCCAGACTTTTTTTTCTTTCAAGACCTTATTTAAATTCGAGTTAGTTCACGTATAGTGTAGTATTAGTTTTAAGGGTAGAATTTAGTGATTCATCAGTTGCATATAACATCCAGTGTTCATTATATCAAGTGCCCTCCTTAATGCCCATCACCCAATTGCCCCATCCTCCCACCCACCTCCCCTCCAGCAGCCCTCAGTTTGCTCCCTATATTTGAGTCTCTTTTGCTTTGCCTCCCTCTCTATTCTTATCTTATTTTTCTTTCCCTTTCCCTATGTTCATCTGTTTTGTTTCTCAAATTCTACATATGACTGAAATCATATGATATTTGTCTTTCTGTCTTATTTTGCTTACCACAATATACTTTAGTTCCCTCCACTTCACTGCAAATGGCAAAATTTCATTGTTTTTGATGGCTGAGTAATATGCCATTATATAGATACACCGCATCTTCTTTATCCATTCATCAGTTAATGGACATCTGGGCTGTTTCCATGTTTTGGCTATTGTTTTCAGTCCTGACATATTAAGATCATTTTACAGGTTGACTTTAAGATTTTTCAGTTTTTTAATTAAATGGAATAGTAAAATTATTATGTTAGAGGTAAAATTATTATGTGGGAGGAGAAAAACTTTTATTATATTATCTTATATTAAAATATAGTATTTTTATTGTGTAATAAGATTTTATTTATTTATTTTTTTAATTTAAATAGGCTCCAAGCCCAGTGTGGAGCCCAACATGAGACCCGAACTCACAACTGTGAGATCAAGATCTGAGCTGAAATCAAGAGTCAGATGCTTAACCAACAGAGCCAAACAGGTGCCCCTGTGATAAACAAGATTTTATAAAAAGTTGTTGCCTAAAACATAAAAGTGAAAAGGCACGGGGCAGTAGAAAAAAATGACAATACTGAATACATTAGGAAGAGAAAATAATACAGTGCTTATTTAATTCAGTTTTGAAATATGCTATCTTCATCAAAAAAACACTTTAGAACTTTTAATATAAAACTG
This sequence comes from Nasua narica, assembly GCA_028533885.1. Classification (NCBI taxonomy): domain Eukaryota; kingdom Metazoa; phylum Chordata; class Mammalia; order Carnivora; family Procyonidae; genus Nasua; species Nasua narica. Next base: position 96,839,291 of record CM052797.1, on the reverse strand, counting down.
CCAATTTAATAGGTACATGGCATCCTAGGATTTGATATATTGTTTTCCTAGTAAATACAATGTTTTCTATCCAAAATTTTAGAACAAGTTTTTGTATTATATTATGAACCTCAAAATGGACACTTCACATATTTACAACTCAAAATGAAAACCTGTATAAAATATTTATGATATAACTTTTTCAATATTTAGAAGATATTATTTTCCTATCTTTTTTATTCCAATGTTGTTTAAAAGTCTATTGTCATTCCTTTGTAAGTGATCTGTCCTTTTTCTCTGGCTTTAAGATCTTCTCTTTTATTTTGGTTTTGAAGTTTCACTTTAATGTATTCAGGCATCAATTTATTTTATTTATCCTTCTCAATTTATACTATACCTCCAGGACATGTGGTTTCCTGTTTTTTTCAGCAGTTTGGTAAATTTACAGCCATCACCTCTGTAATCATTGCATCTCCTCCATTCTCTTCTTTTGCAGCTTTGATGTAATGTAGTTTGGACCTTATCATTTCTTCCTTCATACCTTATGTCTCTCCCATACTTACATAAAATCATCTATCTTTGTAATTATTCCAATATAAAGTAATTTTCTCAGAACTATGTTTTGGTATGCTAATTCTTCTGCAGGTCTAATCTGCTGTTTCATCTGTTCACAGATTTAAAAATTTTAGCTTATATTTTCATTTCTAGGAGTCCTATCTTCTCCCAAATTGCTCATTCAAAAATAATGGTCTCTTGCAATGTTGTTACCTCTGTATGTCTTTGTTCTTTTGAAGATTTCATCACAGGTAGCTTAAGAATACACCCTGGCTTGTCAGGGACAGTTTGATAAACTTCTCTTGTGGCTGGATCCTGTCTGGTTTACCATAGTACTAAACAAAAGTTCCTTGGTATGAAAAATGAATGATCATGGTCACCAAATTCTGGGCTGTGCTGTATTTTGTATTTGACAGTTCCAGTACTTGTCATTTTTCAGTCCCCCTATTGATTAATAGTTTTGCTGATATTCATACTTGATCTTAATCTGTTAGAGTATAGCTTACCTAAACTAGGGAAAATTTCCTTTGGTGAAAATTTATTTCTGCTTCTACCTTTAACAAGCACTGACTGGTTCCACTTCAGTCTCCCACAGTGTGTCACAGACTTAGAGAATCCCAGGCTGAATTTCACATATTGCTGTTTGTCCAAGCTTAACTGTCTCACCAACAGTGCAGCTATAGCCATCTGTCCTCAGGATGTCTCCTCTGTCTCCAAAGTCCCGGTTTCCTACAGTTCTGGCTCCTGTTCCTACTGCTTTGACCTCCAACTCATGCTATTTTTTGGGGGAAAGTGAATCAAAAGACAGTATATATGTCCTTTTACATGGTATGCCTCACAGGTTATTGCCTTTTAAACTGGATCACGTTTTTCTACAGTGGGAAGATCTTTCAAAGTACTAAAACAATAATTATTCCAGGCTGTACCCTCTTTGTAAACTTTTACTCTCTATAAAATTAATGTCTTTTATAACATTACACTGAAATTTTTGATAAATTACAGATTGCCCTACAGAAAAATGGTACCAACTTATACTCTGAAAAATGGTCTTTTCACCCCAACCTTGCCACTTCCAGGCAATCTCTTTTTTAAATAGCTATTTAACTGATGAGTACATAGCAATACAATATTTTTGAATTCCATATTTCTTACCAATTGTAATGAGTACATAGTTAAAAGCAATTTGCTTTTTTCCCACCGCAAACCGCCTGATCATATCTTTTGCCTACTATTCTATATTGGTGGCCATCTTCTTCCTGTTGAATTATTAAGAAATTTCTACAAATTAAAACTATGAAAACTTCGACAGTTGTATCTCTTAAAAATATTAACTTTTAACATTTAACATTTGTAACAATTTTTGCTTAGTTGGCATTTCCAGTAAGAGGTCTCCAATGCTTAATGACAGGAGATTCTATCAATATTTTTATTATATTTTCTTTGTTTTATGTCTCATCTAGAAAGGCTGCTCTTACCTAAAGATCATTAAAATAACTTAATTTTTAAGTCATAAACTTAGTTTTTAATGTTTAAATATATAATCATTTGTAGTTTAATTTTGTTGCACGATCTCCACCAAAATGGATAGCCCATTTTCTCAACATCTTTTATTGACTGACCCTTCTTTCCTTCAATTTCTTAAAATGTCACATTTATAATACATTAAATTCCATATTTATATATAGTTATGTTAATGAAATATCATTTGGTGTCATTTATCTATTTTTCTGTAACAGACCAAATATTTTAATCACTGTGCTTTATATTATGTTTTCAACATCTGATTAAGGCCTTCTCATTGTTTTACTTAAAGAAATCACTAGCTTATTTCATAATGGAAATTATATTTTAGAAATCGACTAAAATTTGATTTTAAATTTTAAAATCATGTTTAAAATTAAGTTTTAAGTTTTGTTTTAAAATTATGTTTAGAAATCAACTTGGTATATTCCCCCAAAAATCCACTGGGGATTATATCCCATTCCTCAATCAAGTTAAGGTAAATTGACAATTTCACAAAAATATTTGTATTTAAGAATAGAGCATAACTTCCTCTATCTTTTAATAAAGTTTTCTTTATTCAGGTCTGGCAAATTCCTTTAGTTTATTCTTGGGTATTATAAAATTTACTTTTTTCTGCTACTACAAATGAGAACTTTAAAAAAAAAATTATTTATTTATTTATTTTGACAGAGAGAGCACGCACAAGCAGGGATGGGCAGAGGCAGAGGGAGAAGCAGGCTCCCCACTGAGCTGGGATTCCCCATGTGGGGCTAGATCCCAGGACTCTGGGATAACGACCTGAGTAGAAGGCACACGTTTAATGACTGAGCCACTCAGGTGCCCCGCAAATGAGATCTTTTCCTGTAACTTTTTTTTTTAGAGAGAAAGCACATGAGCTAGTGTTGGGGGGGGGGCGGGGAAGTGAGGGGCAGAAGGAGAGGGAGAGAAAGAATCTTAAGCAGGCTCCACACACAGCAGAGAGCCTGACGCTGGACTCGATCTCATGATCCTGAGATCATGACCCTAGCAGAAATCAAGAGTCACATGCTTAAGCAACTGAGCCACCCAGGAGTGCCCCCTGCTGTTACTTTTTCTAATGGTTGTCACTAACTTAATATTAGTATATAGATTTTAACTACCTTAACCACTGTCTCAGCAATAAATACATCTTCAAAGTGACACTATTGCTTGGTGGCTATGGGGAACTTTCTGACTCACTGCCTTTATTCTCTCTAGGGATGCATGCACAAAGTAAAATGCAGTAATCTTCCCACCTAGCAATAACAACTGGGAACTTTGTTAACTCCATCTCAGACAGTTTCTTACTTATTCATATGGATGTAATATTTTAACTCCTTTTTTCCTTTCCTCTCTCAGCTCTTGCTTTCAGGTGTATACATGAACACACACACTTCTTGTCTCATTTTTATTTCTTGAGGCAGAAACCACCCTATTCATGACTAAATGTATAAATTTAGTGAAAGAGAAAAATAAAAATAATGAAAATATGAAATAGAAAAATGTCACAAATTTCAAATTAAAATGAAAACAAATAAAAAGCCAATACCATAATACAAGGCTAGACCTGTCTTGGACTGTAGCCAATATCCTTACAGATTCTCCATGAAGATTTTCATCAATTTATTAATTTTCAACTAATGATTTATGTTTTTCTATAAGTTCAAACACTATAGATAAATTTGGATATTATTTTGAATTCAATTTTAATTGCTAACATTGAATTCTATTATTTTCCTTTACTGTACACATTTTGTATTTCAGTAACACACATAGGCTTTTAAAGGTTGGCTCAGAAAACTATCCTCTGCAAATTTCATACCCAGTTAGTCAAAAAGTACAATAAATTTTATCCTCAGAAAGTTATGTTTCTTTCTATCCTTTCTATCCTCAGCATGTTTTGTTGCAATTTCTATAACCTTTGATTAATGTTAATAGCTAAGTTTATTCCCATTCAACCCATCCTCTATTTTGCTGCCAAAATGGTCTCACTACATTTGTTGTTATTTAACATCTTTCAAAAAAGTCTTTATTTTTTACTAGAAAAAACCCAAACGCCTTTTATATGACACAGAGAGTGTCTATCATTTGGCCTACCTACCTCCAGGCTCTCTCTTGCCAGTTTCCCTTCAAAACCCATTCTGCAGCCATACTGACCTATTGGCAGACTTAGGATTTCAGCAATTGTTTCTTTAATACATATTGGCATATGCATACATTTGGATTACTGTATATAGTGATAATGAACAAACAACTACATGCAACAAATCAATTTTAGAAACAATATGGAGCAAAAGAATCCATATGCAACATATTATACAGTATAAGATTTCATTTGTATAAAGTTTACTAAAAATAAAAGTAATCAATGATGCTAAAAGTCAAGACTGTAATACTTTTGAGGGTTGGGCTATTACTGAAAGGAACACGGAGGGGGAATAATCTGGAATACTGATAATCCAGTTTCTTGATCTGCATGCTGGTCACACAGGTATGTTCATTTTTTGAAAACCCATTAAGTTGTAACTATGCTATTTGTGTGCTTTTTGTAAACTTAAAGTAAAAGGTAAACAATAAAAATAAGAACAATAATACAACACTTCTAATATCACTTCTTTGAAAATTTCTCTAATTCCCTCAGGTGAACTTTATTCTGCTCCTAATATATTACATACACCATTACTATAAGGATGATCATGTTATAGTTTATTTACCCAATTCCTTCCATTTCCTAACCATAATGTAACTTCCCTGAGTATGATCATAAATTTCTATCCATGTGTCTCCAGCCCCAAACACCATGCCTGGCAGTTAGTAAGTACTCAATAATATTATGTAAATGAGGATTTCTCAATTTCTGTAGTATTACATTTTGGGCCAAAAAATTCTCTGTTGTAAAGAATGTTCAGTGCATTGTAGGATATTTACCAGCATCCCTGGGCTCTATTCATCTGTCAGTAGCATCCCTTAAGTTATGACAACCAAAAATGTCACTAGGAATTGCCAAATGTTCCTCAGGGTCCAAAAAAATCTCCAGGTTGAGACTCACTTATATAAATAAATGTTTCTGTGGAAAAATTCAAGCCAAGTGTTAAACAATTCACTTACTGAAAAACTTGGGGCATGAAGTTATTTGTATGTTAGGGGCAACTAAAAAAAAAAAGCTCTTTTGAACATTGGAGGGGAATTAAGCTTTACCTACCTGAAAAAGTGTATAAAATGCCTTAAGCATCTAGATAACCAAATGGTAATTCACATTAATTGCATGCTAGAATATTATTTCTTTTGGAATTCCCATTAAGAAAAATGAGTTTGCCAAGCAAAAAAACGTATAAATAGAAGGACTATTTGTTTTTTTTTTTAAAAGTGACTACTATAGTAGCTATGTATATTCAATGTCCTAATCATAAATTTTGCAAGATTTATAGCTGTGAATGGACAACTAATTCTAGAATATTAAGGTTCAATAATTCTCTATCCATAAAGTATTTAACATGAACATTCCATAAGAAAAGAATAGTTAGAAAATAAACTATTGTGCATCAGCTATGGAAAAAAAGAAAAACTTCACAAAGGGCGTTACTAGTTTGTTAGAAAAATAGTATATTTGTACTTTATTAACTGCATGCCTTTGATTCAGGATGTTTTGGGGCTTGACTTCTGCTGTAAGGAAATAATTGAGCTCAATTATGTTAAAGGAGTTTGAGAAAAGAGAAAATAAACTGGTTTATATTTATGCAACAAAATGATATACTTAAAATATAAATCTCATTCTGTAAAAATTATTTCCTGACAAGCACTTCTTAAACTTCTCATTGCAACTAGAATCAGTTTTTAAGAATAGGCTACTAAACCAAAAGAAAACAAAGAAAATGGGCAATTTACAAAAGAAAAAAAAACTAGACAAATACAAGTGTTTAATCTCATTATTAATCTACAATATGCCAATGAGTTCATATAATTTTTATCTATCAAATTGTTAAGATTAAAGACGATAATGAATGTTCAGTTCTATAAACTGAGAGTATGAATATACAAATATGTACATATATTCTGGAGAGTATATTCACTATATTTGGTAGTATATATTATGAGACTTAATTTTTAGTTACTCTATTTTAAGAGAATATTTCTAAAGCGATAATCAGAGATGTTTTTGACAATTTATATAAAAAGAATGTTTATGATAGGAAATAAGAAGAGCCGAAATGGTTAAGACAGGGTACTTAAATTAATAACTTGTTCACACTCTGTAGTGATTGACAATCCCCCCTTCTTTTTGGTAGAAAAATTATTAATGGAAAAAGCTTAATTTATATAAAAAAAGAGAGTGGTTAAAAAGCAAGGGTTGTGGAGTCGACTACCTAGTTGAAATTCTAATTGTATTACCTTCTATTAGTTCTGTGATCTGGGTTATTTCATGATTTAATCTTTCTGAAACTAGTTTTCTTAAGTGGTACTCATGTAGGTTTGTTGTTAGGATTAATAAGCTATTAAATAAAGGGCTTATCACAATGTTTGGTACACAGTAACTGTAAATTTTAGTAGATATGGTAACCCAGTTGGGATGATGTTATTAAGAAATCCAAGATATAAACCTGTATATATGATGAGCACCCAGTGTGAAGACTAATCAATTAGTCCTAGGCAATAATTAGGTGCCAAAAATATTCACGATTTTTATTTACTTCATTTTGCTTCCTGTGTTTCCAAATTCTTTTTTTTTGGAAAAAAAACAGTATAATCATAAATCTATATTCAGAAAAAAACAGATGTTGTTTCTTTTAATGTTATTAATAAAAAGGCAAGATAAATATTTAAAAATCTTCACCTTTTCTTTCTCATAAATGGCCATATACTTTTCTCATATTTAATTTCATCTTTAATACTTTAATAATCGTGTCACAATAAAAAGGTCACCATTGTATGCTCTTATTGAATACTTATCACATGCAAAATACTATGTTATACTGTGTTCCTGATATTGTAACACTAACTGGGAGTTCTGGAAATTTGAAGACAAATTTTCTCGTTAATAAAATAGTTCACTGCAGATGGCCTTAAGTTTTATTTTTTACTTTTATTTATTTTTTAAAGATATTATTTATTTATTTGACAGAGATAGAGAGAGCTAGCAAGTGGAGCTGTAGGCAGAGAAAAAGGGAGAAGCAGGTTCCCCACTGAGCAAGGAGCCTGATGTGGGGCTGGAGACCCTGGGATCATGACCTGAGCTGAAGGCAGACGATAACTGACTAAGCAACCCAGGTACCCCTTAAGTTTTATTTTTTTGGTAACTAATCATAATGAGAAGATATCTAAAAAAGTCTTTTTACCTTTACCTCCTCACAAGGTCAATCTTAATTTTGACCAGAAGGCACTGAGTTGAGAATGAGAAAATTATAAATTTAACTTATGAGAAATTTTTTTCTTTCAGAATATTTGCTTAAGATATCTATATTGGGATTATTACCTTTAACTGCAAAGTAAATATATATCTACTACTATAGTATGGCTAAGAACAAACCAAAGAAAAGTTGATTCCTGAATATCTAAGATGTTTTTATACTGCTGACATGAATAGAAATAATCTCTATTTCTTCATAAAGATGATATATTAAAAGAAATTTAAAAAGTGTTCAGAGATAAACACAACATGTTTGGGAAGGCTTATATTTTATAAAATTTCAAATAACTAGAACTTTTTAAGTACTAATTTTGATATCATGGAATTAAATATTATTAAATATACATAAAGGATCATTGTATCAAATAGTTGCTGCTGATGAGGCAATGAACTTCTCTCAATGATCTTTCTCACTCCACTGGACCTATGTGTCAAAGGCGTAATGGGTTAATTTTTGCAAGCAACACTGAAATATTTGATAGGGGGATAGCAAAGAGAAGAGAAAGACATTAGGGGATGTAGAGACTAGCTATTAGTGTTTGCTGTTGTCATTGTCTATATTCAAAATCGAAGGAGTAAAACTACTTCCCAAAAATGTTAATGTAAGGAACCTATATCTTCCTTTGCAAGGTTCTGAATATGCCCCACTGTTTTCAGGAAAGAAGGACAACTTGTTTGTTAGGGGTAGTTGCCTACAAAGAATTTCCTGATATCAAGGAAATTTAGGGGATTTTCTTGTTATTAAATGTAAAAAAGATTTGAGTCCTAATAAGGCCTGATAGGGAAATTGCTTTTTCAAGTTAACTTTCACAAAAAAAAACAACAAACCACATTATATAACTTTATTTTCAGTTTAGTTTTCCTTCAAATAAAAACAGGATTTCAGAGATCACAAGAAAAGGAAAAGTATATTTATTACTAATAAAATGAGTTTAATAAAATGTTACTTATATTTTCCTTTATCAGATCTTACACCATACCTTAAAATATCTACGTAATCTTTAGTTTGCACTAAAAACGTTTTCCAGAATAAATACAAGTGAAGCAACATCTTTTAAAATTATCCGCTTTTTTAAGAAAACAACTTAAATCTGGATGTAATTTCTATTTTGGTGCTTCTCTCCTGACATGAGAACTTTGATCTTCCCTCAACTATGCTGATAAAATAAATAATTTTAGTAGGACATCAGGAGATGGGAGGAAAAAATAGGTTATTATTAAAAAGTAATAGTACTTTTTACTACTAAAAGTTATCTTAAGTATAGCACTTCAAAGAGATTCCTTTAAAGCAATCATTGTGAATTAGTGAGCAATGTGAATGAAGCTTACTGCTCTCAAGTTTGATGGCACCCATCAATATAGGGAGGACAAACAGATTCTTAATTCAAATGGCTAATTAATCGAATTCATAATAAAAACTAATGAAGATGATTGAAACTTCTGACACCAGGAATTCAAGCGAGTTTTAGTTGACAGTGAGAATAAATTAAATTCCCAAACATTTTCAATATTGGTATATAGTTATACCCTGAAGAGGCGAATTACTCATTGTGCTTGCAATAACATTCAAGAACAACCTCCTGCACATTAGTTATCAATTTTCTCTAGCCATTATCTACTCTTCCACTAGACATAATAACTTTGGGTTTAGGTAATGCTGTTTATTAACAGCTACCAATGAAATCACTAATTGTCACTGAATGCTCCAGGTTTTAAAATTAAAGAGAATCTTATTGGTTTTTAAACTATTACCAGAATCCTTCAGTTGTGATGAGGCATTAAGTACAGAAGACATTCTTGTTCCTGAACTACTGAAGCTTAGAAGAAGCGAAAGGATTTTCTTATACAAAATTACTCTGCCTTGAACATTTTCTCTGAAGAAATAGAAGAAAATAACAAAACTTTGAAATGTTAGAAACACATTTTTTTGGTTGTGTCTTTTCCTCTCTTTTGGAATGTAAGCTCCTTTAGAACATGGCCTTATCAGGGGCACCTGGGTGGCTCAGTGGGTTAAAGCCTTTGCCTTTGGCTCAGGTCATGATCTCAGGGTCCTGGGATCGAGCCCCGCATCGAGCCCCGCATCGAGCCCCGCATCGAGCCCCGCATCGAGCCCCGCATCGGGCTCTCTGCTCAGCAGAGAGCCTGCTTCCTCCTCTCTCTCTGCCTGCCTCTCTGCCTACTTATGATCTTTCTCTATATATCAAATAAATAAATAAATCTTTAAAAAAAAAAAAAGAACACGGCCTTATCTTTGTTACATACTCCTAATAGACTACATAGCACAGACAAGCCTTTTCAAAATAGGTTCTGAGAGAATTATTGGAAATAATGAATTAACTTCTCTCCTATGCATATGGAAGAGTACTAGTATGTATCACTTTTGGGAGAACTGAGAAGTCCCTCAAATCATTTGCTGTGTTTAATAGCTTAGATGAGAAACCCTGGCTGCAAAAAGCTAGACAAAGTATGTATAATCACCAAAAAACTGTTAATCTATTATCACCTAATAGATTGAAAGTCTTCTTTCCTAAATCATTTTTATTGCATATTTAACTACTTCAGTTTTAAACTCCTTGAAGACAAGGACCGATTCTTCCCAACTTTTGTAACTCTTATAAAGTCTAGGACACTATGGTATAGAGTTCAATTTAACTCACATTGTGTTTTACCAGTGAATTAAAACACATACACATATATACACACATTTACCTAAACCATATCTCCAACCTACTGAATCAGAATCTCTGGGGGTTTGGTCAAAGGAAACTTTTTAGAAAAATGTCTATAGGTAGAAAACTGGGTATCTAGAATTGAGTACCAGTGAATTTAAAATTCCTCTTCCTATTGTTGGTTCCTCTAAATATAACCTAGCTGCCTCATCTCAATCTCATTATCTTCATTTAAATCTTGCCTTTCAAATGCTTACTTCTTAAAAAGTGCATTATTCCATCTTAAAGACACACCATCACCTGTCCTAAAGTTGGTTTATTTTTTTAATTCGATGGCCTTCAAAATCATTTTGCTGTACTTCAAATATCAATCATCTGTCCAATTTCATTCTCCTTTTCATTCTTAGAAGGCAAGGTCTTCCAAATCTCACTTGGTCTTCTGTGTCTTCCTAATGTTTACAATTTCTTCTGCACCTAATACAATAGCTTGGACTTAACCATCTTTCACATTACTTATATAGTTCCCCTGAGGTCCTTAGTATCCTCTTAGACAAGAATATTAAAAGCTATGGAGTTTACTCTGAGGTAAATATCCAAAGAAAGGAAAGAAAAACAGACCCTTGCACATCAATGCAAATGACAGTATTATTCATAGTAGCCAAAAAATGGAAACAACATAAGCGTTGTCTACCAACAGACAAATGGATAAATGAATTGTATTATATACATAAATGGAATATTAGTGTTAAAAAGGAAGGAAATTATGATATATGCTACTATATGGATGAAACTTGAAAATACTAACTTAAGGGAAATAAGTCAAACACAAAAGGACAAAAATTATATGATTCTACTTATATGGGGCAAATTCTGGAATAGGCAAATTCTGAGACAGCTACTAAAACACAGGTTGCCAGGGGGTGGGGAAAGAGGAGTGGGGAATTACTGTTTGATGACTAGTTTCTGTTTTGCATGATGAAAAAGTTCTGGGAACAAATAATGGTAGTTGTTTTACATAAAACAATTTTGCTTTATGTAAATGTTTATGCCACTGAATTATGCCACTGAATTATGTTTATGCCACTGAATTGTACACTTACAATAGTTAAAACAGTAAATTTTATGTGTATTTTGCCACAATAAAAAAAATAAGCTACTGAAATGATTTTCTTGACTTCCCTACAGCAGCCTTTTTCTTCATAATAATTTTATCTCTATTGTTAAAGGAAAAGAAAAAAAAGTCCATACCCTTTTTCTGTATTCCTTAACCTTATCACTCTCTTTTTAGCTTTTTCCTTTTCCATATCATTTTTCATAAAAATAAAATAAAATTTAGTATGGATACTCAGAATTTTCCACACTTCAAGCACAATGATGTTGTGGATACATACACATAAAGAACACTTCAAAACTATACACAAAGAACACTTTAAATCTATACACAAACACACACACACATATACATGTATACATACATACACACCCACTTTCAATCTCCTTAGACTCCTGAAATTTTTTGCAAGTTTCACCAAATTCTTCTCCACTTCTTGTTTGATCTTGTTTTTCATTTAAATATAAGTAAATAAGACATCAAGCTTCAAGCAAATAATTTTGTATTCCAAGTTCTTTTTAGATGTCAAGTACTTAGAAAATAATGGGAAAATGTCAATTTAAAGTTTACCTACATACAAGAAAATATAGTCTAAAAGGAGGGTAAGATAAATTCATCAAAAGGATCTCTAAAGAACTGATATTACATAAATTATGGGGTGGCTGAGAAATGATATTCTCAAAGCAAAAATGGAGCAGGGTGGAAAGCTACTTTAATCTAACCACAAAGAACTATAACTACATTTATTATTTTTGGAGATTATACTTTAAATTTTAAAAAATTCTTCCAGTCTTATTAAAAAGGATAAAATTAATAGGAATAACTCATCCTCATGAAGCCCTGGAACATGGAAAATAAATTAGGAAATAAATTTAATATATGGAAAATCACTGAAAGATCCCATATACAAGAAACAAAAGTACATAATATATGATGTGAAAGCTCAACTGAAGCAAAGATGATATATTATTTGAAAAAAATTATTGCTAAACAAAGGGAAGAATGTAGAGTTGTATAAAAAAGCAGAAAGGATGGGTGATAGTTTAAAAGTCAGTTTAGGAGTAAACTGGACTGGACTGTTAAATAGTGAAGCATTTTCCTATTTCTAAGATATGTTTGGACAATATGTAGGCAACGATTTTCTTGGAAATAAAATCTGATCAGGGTTACAAGACAACAGAGGAACAACGCCAGTGATTTACCAGATGCAGAAAAGTATAAAGGGGGCAATATGAGCCGATCAGCAAGTTGCAAGGCTGAGTACAGAGATGAATGCAATGCCTCAAGTTAATTAATGGAGCAGCCATGTGCAGCAAATAGGTAAAGGAAACAGTAGTCAAGCAAACTCAGCAGTCCAACTTAGTGGCATAACTCAAGTGGAGATAGGTAGCAGAAGTGCTAAACAATATCAACCTGCTTATAATATTACAGTCATAGATTGGACAGGGCAAGATCAAGCAGGCAGATGGCATAGCACTTGGAAGGCCATGATACAGAATGGTAGGAGAGCAGAAAAACAGTGCTGGGTAGTCTAAAATGCTAAAATAGCAGATGGATATGGCAGTATCAGGCCATTTGCTGATAGATAAAGTACCAGTAAGTGAACAATGCAAATCATTCAGCAGATGCGTAAAGTGGGGCAAAAAGTAGAGGCAAAAATCAAAGGCAGTCAAAGCACTAAGACAGAACAGCAGAGAAGCAATGACAGATCATCAGAAGCAGTTGTGTAGGGTAGGAAAAAGCTGTCAGCAGGGGAACAAAAACACCATTCAGGAAAAGATGAAATCGAGAATAAAGCAGTCTCCTGAATTGGGTTTCTTACATCTAGGAAACAGTCATCAATAAACTGCATATGAGAATCCACAAGAGAATAGCACACAAATGGAAATAGCAGATGAATCTGAACTCTATTGCCCAGGGATACAGAATGATCCTAGAACATAGATACATAACAATCCACAAGGAAATTAAATGGATGAGAAAATGGGTCCAAGCATTCTTTATGATGATAAAAAAAAAAAAACCAAAACACTAAAAATTATTAATCTGGAAATGATTGGCTGGGATTGAAGTCTTCGCTTACCCCTTTCTGGAGCCCACAAAATGGGAATGTTGGGAATTTCTGCAGCAGAAAAACAGAAGAGAAAAGGGATTTCTGACTCCCAGTTTGAGGAAAGCAGGTCAAATTTAGGGCTGTATGAACTGGTTCAGGGAAATAAGAACCAGCTTGAACCTTCCCCATTCCTCAGAATCAAGCAATTTCTGAGGTTTGGGAAAGGTTTAGGAAGCCCTCACCCCATCATTTCCCACAACCTCCCCTTTCACACTTACCTCCAGTGCAAACAGTTTCCAGCAAGGAGGTACTTGGGAAAACTCACTCCCATGTTTATACCATGGCAAAATTTGAGGATGGCCAACTAAAGGTACTTCCTGTGTAGGTCAGGTTTCTGATTCAGTGGGATCCCTGCTATTTGTGAGTGAGCAGAGGGGATAGGTTACTAGAAACTACCTACCTCTTTGAAAGTGGATGAGGAAAAAAAGCAAGGGCAGTAATACCAATAAATAAGTAGTAATACTAGTAAATACCTTGGTGATCTCATCAATTGTCATGGATTTTAATTCCATGAAGATATTGATAACTTTAAAAAAAGTATCTCCAGCCTAGACTTCTCTTCTGAACTCGAGATGCATCTGTCCAATTGCCAACTTAACATCTCCACTTGGATATCTAAAAGTAGTTCCTTTCCATGACCAAATTAAAACTGATCTTCCTCATCAAACCTACCCTTCTCACAGTCTTCTCCATTTCAGTAAATGGCAACTCCATCTTTCCAACTGCTGAAGTCAAAATCCCAGGTCTTATACTTCTTTCTCTTACCTCTATCTTCAAAATATATAAATAATATATTTCTCACTACCTTCACCTCTATCATTGGTCTAAGTCACTATTATTTTTCACCTGCATTATTTCAATAGCCTCCTAAATTGTTTCCCTTTTAAGATATATGTCAAATCATGTAGTGCCTCTGTTCAAAACTCTCCATTATACTTCGGGTGGCATATAGGTTCTACATGATGCATGGCTCGTTCAGTCTCCACATAAAGGTGTCTTTGCTCAAATGTCATCTTATCAATAAAGCCTTCCTTAATCACCTTTTAAAAATTACAACTCTGCTTTCTGCCTACACTACCTATTCACTCTCCCTGGTTTATTTTTATCCACAGTACTTATCACTATCTCTAATACATTTTACTTGTTTATTTATATTTGTGTCATCCACCAAAATGTAAATTTCATAAAGGCAGGGACTTTTGGCTTCTTTGTTTATTGCTATATCTATAGCATCTTGAACAATGCCTGACATATATACAGCAGGCACTCAAGATATATTTGAAACTATTAAGTGTTAATTTCTTGTGGTGCATCACCTTTATCTTAAATTCTCAGAGCATTCTTCTGAAAGCCCACATGCTATGAGCCTTTGATTAACAGAGGAGATACTAGTACACTATAAGGTAGGAATATTCTAAAATAGGGGTTGGCAAATCATAGCAAGTGGACAATTACTGCCTGATGCCTGATTTTTGCATAGTCTTCAATCTAAGGGTGATCTTTAAATTTGTAATGATTGGAAAAACCAAAAGAAGAATAATATTTCATGACATGTAAAAATTATATGAAATCCAATTTCAGTATCCATATATAAATTTTTATTGGGCACAGTGAGGCTCATTCATTTATATCATCTTATGGTGGCTTTTGTGCCACAGGGCTGGCAGAGTTGAATGCTTATGATAGAGAGTATAGAACCCACAAAGCCTGATGTATTTATTGCCTGGACTTGTAAAGAATAAGTTTGCTGACCCCTGTCCAAAGATATTTTATACTCAGAAGGCAAAGAGTAATAACTAAAGTTTGAGCAATGATAAACTAGAGCATTATTGTTAATACTGTTGCTGCTTCTGCCCAAAACACCTAGGAGGGAAGACACATTTATACTAGGATTTGCTTTTAGTATCTATAAAAGTAGCTTTCTCATTCCTCTAAATATTATCTTATACTGGTGGTAATATTCATTCATCTATTGACCCCAGAAACCAGCCTCATCTTAAGGGATAGGATATAGTATAGGTAAAGGTAAGTCTTAAAAATGGCAAAAGGGAATGAGAAAGTAAAGAAGGCCCACAAATAGAGTTCATATCAAAGTATCACATAGTTAACAAATACCCTATTTAACATACCCCATGTTTAACAGTAGTGGGAAATTGGAATGATATGAATCTCTTTTAAAACTAATCAGTGGGGTTATACTAAACTGACCTCATTAGAATGCAGTCTCCTAAACAACTATAGTCTTGAATCACTACAAGCAAGAGGCACATTATAATAAGACTCTATTATATTTATACAATATTCAAAACTAATAGTTATTTTCTCATTGGTTCAAATGCCTATATTTTATAGAAAACTATTTTAAAAACTTGCAAAACCCTATTCAAAATCACCTCATAATCACCTAACTTATCTTTCCTTACATAAAGTTTCACCCTAAGGATTAAGACATACAAGTATATCACATACAACAATCAAACTTACAGAAAGCGGTGGAGAAGGTAAAGGGGAAACACTTAAATTATCTCAATGACACCCAGCACTATAATGCTAGTTTAATCTTCATAAAGAAATATAATTTATGCTCTCTTGTATGATTGCAGCACAATCAATTCCTTTCCCACAGCTATACCATTGTACACTTTAGGTTCTATCCTACTGGATTTTTTTACCCTAGAGAAAATTCTTTCAATATTTATTCAACCATTATCTACTCATTTTTAAGCTTAAGCTCTACTTATATTGTAGGTAATAATAGCAAGTATTTATATAGTAAATATTTATGTAGCAAATACTTTTTTAGTTTTACTTACGTTAATTCACATAGTATAACTATCCTATGAGGTAAGTACTCTTACTCTATTTTACACATAAGAAAACTGAGGTATAGCAAGTTAAGTAAGTTGTATAAGGTCACTAGTAAAAGGGAGATCTAGGACTCAAACCCAAGCAGTCTGTGCTCTTAAACACTGTGTTATGCTGCCTCACAAATAGTTTATATGGGCAATACTACTTCTCTAGTAAGAGTTCTAAATAGATATGGAATTTACCATAATAAGCGTATTTATAATTATTTGTATGCTTACTGATAATGATCATCTTAAGGGCCTCCAAAAGCTGAGTACCCATTCTGATACAGAGTAGGCATACTATTAAGAAACATACTTATGGGAATGAAGACAGTATTTTACATATGGGTTTGTCATATATGAAATTTTTGGTTTTGCCTTATGTTCAAAATTCTAAAATTCTGACCTGAAGGAACAATGTACCTTTCCTTTTTTATTCTTTCTATGTGTAATAGGAGCCTTTCAACATAATAATTTTAAATTCAATGTCACTTATTGCCTTAATTACTTTATCTAAATGATTGAATTTTGTATCTTTACCTTTCCCCTGGTACAATAATACCAAGGAGCTTTTATTTTTAATGCATAAGTAAAATAGAGATTGAATATCTTGGGAAATACTGTGTTTGGTGGAAAAAATGCAAAAAAAATACAAAAGTAATTGGACATAAGGGGAAAATGTAATACTTATCTTAAAATATTAGGAGAACTATCATGTAAAAAAGAAATCTACATTCTTTTGTACAGTGCAAAGAAGAATTAGAACCATGGGGTAGAAATTATAAGGTGCCAGGTTTCAGTTTGATATGTTTGGACTTTCAAACAAAAGAGTTGCAAAAGCAACAAACTCCCAGATGGAAGATTTAGCAATTGAGATGTTTAGACAAAGGTGGGAAAGATGAAAAGGGTATGCTAGGACTTTGAACATAATGGCCTTTAAATTCTCTTCAAACTCTGAGATACTGGGATTTCTCTATTTTTTACATAGTTTGTACTTTTATATAAAACACTAAGCTAACTTGAGATGCATCACTGACAAAATCTATGAGAAAAATGTTTCCAAACAACAAATCAAAAAACTGGAACTTGATGCTTCACGGCAGTTTCAGTATTATCTGCAAATAATGGTGTGGATATTCACTAGGTCTGTAGATTAAACCAGACTTAAAAACAAAACAAAACAAAAATATTTTTAAAAAATCTTCAAAAAATATGCACACGATATGAAATACATAATGCATCACACAAAAAAAATTAAAAAAAATAAAAAAATCTTCAAAAAAGAATGAAGTTAGTCCTACTGAAGAATGCATTGATGTGTATTTGAATAAATGACATCTCAAAAAGTATCCAGTTTTAGAGAGCCTTGATGGTGTGATTTCACTGTGTGTACTGGTTGATAGTAGACTTAGACTTAAAAATTCTGGCTTCTAAGGAATCTCGGAATTAGGACAGTTGCTGTTTTTCATCTCTACAGATGGTGCTACTCTAGATGTTCTAAGAAAGAGATTAAAATAACAGATCTAGTTTATCCACTTTTCTATGTAAAATGAATCCTCTGCTCTAGCCAGGAAGATTTTCTTAATTTTATCTTTCTCTGTAGGTTGATCATACATTTCCCCTTCTTTTTTATTCCCACTAGTAATGTCCTTCCTCTTCTCTCTTAATCTGAATCCTATCTCTCTTCTTCAATTTTAACTTTACTACTACCTGTCCCAAATTTTTGCTGATTACTTTTTAAGTACTGATTATTTAGTAGTTTTTTAGTACTGTTATTAAAATTAATTTTAGCTTTCTCTTAATCTTTAAAGAAATTTTTTGGCTGCACATTTCTGATATTAGGTTTATACCATCTTGATTTGTCAGGTGACTGTTTTAGGAGTACACGTACTTTATAGCACTCACTCAATGAAGCCCAAGGTGCTTGGCAAATGCTTCTTAAACTGAATAAAAACTATATTGATGTTTTTAGCAATCTGGTAGCTCATAAATGTGCCTATATTCTAAGACATATTCTGTTTTTTAATGGATAATGCAAAATAATTATAAACCCCAGCTATAAAGTGGGATATTATGGAAAAGCTACCGTGCATATCATATATCTTAGCTGGTTCAAGCCATATTCCAAGAACTTTAAACTACAGAGGAATTAGAGATTTAAAACAAAATATATAGGTTCAGGTAAGATATCAAGAGTTACTTAATGCAACTGCACTAATAAGCCTCATTCCTTATTTGATATACACTATATCACTATATACACTATAGCAACTCTTAATCTTTTCCTTTTGCCCCACACCTGAAAGTAGTAGTAGGGAAATGTTGACTCACATCTTTATTTTTTAGACTATCCACAATGTATGTCAGTAGCTAACAAAAGATATCAGAAGTACAAGGGTTAATAGCAGAACTATTTGGGGCTGCCACATCTAATTAGAGGTAATAGGTAAAATTAATTAAATGAGGAAGGAAAAGGTAAAGAAAAAAAATGAACATTTACCAAACATCTACAAATATGCTAGGCATTATACTGGATTGCTTTACATACATTATTGTCACTTACTAGTTAGGCAAGTCAATTAATTGATCTGTGTCTCAGTTTCTTCATCTGTAAAATGGATATAAAATTGTACCTGCCTCATATGGTTGTTTTGAAGACTAAATGAATTAACATATGCTTAAGACAGTTGCTGACACATAGTAAAGTGCTATATATAAGTGTTATTTATTATTACTGGCTACCCTTATAATCTCAATCACTAGTAACAACAACCCTGAGAGGCAGGCAATAGCTAATTTAGCAAATGAGAAATATGAAGTTGGAACAGGTTAATTTGCTTAATTTCATAATTATGGTAGAGTTGCGATTGAAATTCATGTCTGACTCTATATTGTTAGTATTTGCACTATATCATATTGCATCTCATCATGTTTAGACAAAGGTAAGACATGGAAACATATTTCTTATGTCCAGAACTATTTCATAAAAATTAAAGGAAGAACTTAAAATGGTATAAAATGTAACCTTATCTGACCATAGAAGAGTGATGTATTTTATTCAATCTAGTTTAAAATACTTCAATTACAAGGATTTCTGATATTCTGGCTTTATCAATTTCATATTGTTGAGTTATCTTATTTATATAGAACAATTTTAAGATACTCAAAATCCTAGTTCAATATGGCTATATTTATCTCTAGCATGTATAACAGGTATTAGTAAAAAAAAATCCTAGTATTGTAAAATAAATATTTATAGAGTTCTAGAATATTAGTATAAGACATTTTTCCAGAGAAATAATCAAAGTTTTCTGAAGAATATTATATATACTTAAAAACAACTGTGTAATTAAAATGTCCTATGTTAGTGATTAAATTTTCTTTCAAAAACAGAAATTGTTACATATGATGTTTTTCTATGCTTCTGCTATAACACGGGAGTTTTTCTGATCGTCAAAATGCCCAATGTTAACTTTTAGGTGAAGCTATTAAATGTTCTCACTGATTTTCACAAGTCACAAACAGAGAATCATTAAATATAGTCAGTAACTCAGGTCATGGATGTCTCCTACATATTTATACAGTATTCTTGCTTTTGAAACATTATAATTTTGAAAGAAAAATGGCTAAAAATGACTACATAAAATGACCCCTGGCTTACAGTACACTCACATCTAAAATGATGAAATATATAAATTGTGACAAATTGATCACAAAACAAATTTCACAAAATAAACAATTTTTTTTGATTTGACATTTTTGTGAAAAAAATTTCTTTTTTTTTTTAAAGACTTTATTTATTTGAGATAGAGACAGTGAGAGAGAGCATGAGAGGGGAGAAGGTCAGAGGGAGAAGCAGACTCCCCGTGGAGCTGGGAGCCCGATGTGGGACTCAATCCCAGGACTCTGGGATCATGACCCAAGCCGAAGGCAGTTGCTTAACCAACTGAGCCACCCAGGCGCCCTGTGAAAAAATTTCTGATAACCTACGTAACCTATGTGGAAAATAATTATAAAATGGCTTAAATAGTAATCTGTTCCAAAGAAATGTAAATATTATAGGCTATAAACAGAATATGTCTTCTAGAATTCATAATCCTAGAAATCCATCCTTTGTATCACATTTTGAGTATTCTATCCCTTTTAGCATTGGTCATTTTGTTAGATGCCTCTTCGCTTCCACAATGAACCTACTCCTGCGGCTACAACAGCAGAGTTAAATAGCTACAACTAAAACTTTATAGCCTGCAAAGCCAATTTACCATCTGATCTTTTGTAGAAAAAGTTTGTTGACCCTTGGTCTGTTGAATGACAATGTCGTCTTTACTCACATTTTTTACTGGCTTTTTAAAAATTGATTTTTACTTCTTTTTTCTTTAGTAATCTGAAATGATGATGGGTTTCATTTTTTAAATGCTTAATTTTAGAAGGAGCAAAGACAAAACACTTTTCTGCCATAATAAAGTGTATTACTATTCTGTCTCAAAAGACAATGCACATAACAAAAGTAAAAGATCCCTCATTCTAAAGAATATATACAATTTTGAACTTTCAAAAATGATCAAACTAATGGATTTGTTATGTATTTGTTATGCATTAAGTAAAATCACACTCTTAAAAAAATTTTGAACTGTTGTTCTTAGCAATACTTTCTAACAAAAGTGTCCTGATGTAATTGGTCAGAATAAAATATTCAAACAAAAGGAGGAATAGCAAAAGTCTTAGGAAAATATAGATTTTGATACAAGGAGAAGGAGAAGATTTTTCCTTCATTTAAAAGGAAAAGTTTTGGTTGCAACTATTTAACTCTGCTGTTGTAGCCACAGGTATTACATAAATGAATGACTGTAGTTGTGTTCCAATAAAACTCATTTATGGAAACTGAAATTTAAACTTCAAACAATTTTTATGTGCCACAAAGTATTATTCTCCTTTTGATTTTTTCAGCTGATTAAAAAAATATAAAATCCATTCTTAGCTCATAAGCCACATCAACACCAACAAAAAGGCTGGATTTGGTCTATAGGACTTGTTTGCTAACTCCCAAACAAATTAAGAGTTTCTTGAGAATAGAGACCACATCTTATTAATTTTTTAACTCCAGCACCCAGCATGGCATGGGATACATATATACATATTAAGGATTAAAAATAAAAAGCTTGATGGATGAATGAATGGATGAGAATTAAGATATATGTTGGGCTTCTATTTAACTCTTTAATTTATGATCAAAATAAAATATTAGTATACAACCCTTTATTCTGAGGTAGCCTAATAATCTAAAAATGCTTAAAGTTATTTTTACCTTAAAAATATCAAATAGTTTAATATTTTCAATTTGCCATATTATAAAACATTTCTTTGTAATTATATACATTTTTAATGCTTCTTGATACTTTAGTATCTTCTAGAATTTAAGTCTAAAAGGTTTTCACTTCACCTCACTTATAAGTCCCTAATTTTACTTTTTAAGAATAGTAAGATTTTTTTATGTAACAATACCTATTTTGGACATATATTATTTTTAACTGATAATGAGACACAAAGAGGTAATACTTTGTACAGCTATGAATTCTTATATTCCACAGATTTTTATAATTACTAGCATTTCACCAATGCCAACAGATTATTTAACCTTTGTCAGATAACAGAAACTAAAATCTACTCTTTTTTAAAAAAAATTATTTATCTATTTTAAGTAATCTCCATGCTCAATGAGGGGTTCAAACTCATGACCCTCAGATCAAGAGTCACTTCTTGATGATGACAAGAGACACTACTCCAACTGAGCCAGCCAGGAACCCTGAAGATAAAATCTGTTCTTAAAAAATAAAGCTTTTTATATCAAAATAAAACTCTAAAAAGTTGAAAGGAGATTATTATGCTATTATATATAAATTTTGATAGTGTTTGATAGTATTTCATATTTAGAGACAGAGAGTAGGTCAGCAGGCATGCAAATATCAGATGAACCATAGTCTATGACACAGGGCCCAAAAATAGAAACAACTTCATATTTTAGGGAAATTGATTCTAACTGCCTTATTTCTATTAAATAGAAAAAAAGGAAACAAGATATACTTTGCTGATTTTCCTATTCCATTTTCCTTTTTAATAGATCTGGGAAGAACCCAAGTTTATTAAACTTTTCATTTTCTCTAGGGTTCATACCCACTGACACTAAGTTTAGATTGCTTTATTTCATTCATTCTATTTATTGTTTCACTCATTGTCTTCCTAACAACACACACATTCCACAAACAATTGTCCTTTGTGTTTGTAGATTAGACTAATTACTGTCATTACATACATACATACAGTTATTGACTGTAAAATATTTGTACCTTAACAGAGAAGTTTTTTATTATTTTACCTTAATATTTAATATTTGTGTTTTCTATAATAGTCTGACTATTTAAAAATTTTTGAAACTCTAAGTTATATAGAGTTAAATGTGCTCAAGAAACAGTTTCTAGTCTTTTTAGGCACAACTATCTAAGACTAACAAGTTAAAGACAAATAACTGTATTATAACAGAGTCCAAATTATATTTCTGGGTTCCTAGCAGACATCCCAGTGTTATTATTTAAATATTAGAAGAATGACAAGCATTTAAATGTATAGAGAAGATAGGAAATCAGTAGAATTATTTTTGGTTGGCTCTACATTGCTTTTATGTTTGTTTATTTTTCAAAGGCCTAACAGTCCTATGGACTTTTGCTGTAGATAATCACATCTTCTGTATTTGTATATAAGATATGAAGTAAAGCAAACCTATTAAAAATAAAGATATTTACAATTGGTAAGTCACCCATTCTGAAAAAACAAAGATATTAAGAAAGACCTATTTATGTATATTTTAAACTTATTTAAAGAAAACACCCAAATACAACTCTACCTAAGTAGTTGCTACAGGCATTTTAAATGTAAGAATTTAAGAGCACCTTTAAGGTAACCCAGATTTCATTTAAGAATAAAGGGCTTCTTAATTTCTGATATAATGAAACATACATGGTCACAGAAAGAGACTCTTATCAACTAATGGTACTTAAAAAAAAAGTGGATGGGATAAACATATTAGAAGAGTAAAAATTTAAGACCTCTGATTTACAATAAGATGAAAAAGATAAAATATGAAACTTCCTACATCAAAATTTAAAAATAACAAGATTGTAAAAATTTCATGGGTATAGTTTAAATCTACTATAAAACTGTTTTTATCCATTTGGTAGTTACATACAAAAAAAAAAACTAATTAAAAAATAGCAACTAATTAAAAAAAATAATAATCCTTGTTAGGTTAACCCTTGCATATAGCACTTACTAATATGCCAGAAATGGTTCTCGTTGAATCCCACAGCTACCCTTGTACATAGGTACTTTTGTTTACCTCATTTCATAGGAAACTGAGGCACAGAGAGGTTCAATAATTAGTCTATGGTCACCTTGTTAATAAGTAGTTGAAAAAAAAAATAAGTAGTTGAGCCAAAATTCAAAGGTTTAAATTTTCAACCTAGCATTTTGGTATTAACTTGACACATCACATAATACAAAATACTTAACTCTGTGCGGGAATTATTCTGCCCCAATTAATAATGTTATCTGGTTATAAATGAATTCCATAGTAACTTACTTTCTGATATAAAAAGAAGTGATATGAAATTATTAAATCATCACAGAAAAAATAGGGACATATAAAGTCAAAGTCATTTATTTCAAATACTTAACACAACAACCAAACTCCAAAATTCAATGTCTTCACATATGTAAACAATTTTCTTACAAACAAAACACAAACACACCTCTATAGGAGATGGCTTCCCTCCAATTGTACTTTTTTAGTTAGACTTAAAGTCTAAAAAAAATGTAAAAATTGGCCAAAGGACCATTTCTCCTTAACACCCAGAAGCTTATTATGTAAGAATGACTTCTTTTTTAAAGTTAACACTTTCCCAATACAAATTTCTTCTGATTGTTTTAAAAACAAACCACTGTATAAATTTAATCATAATAATATCCAAAAAAATTCTGTCACAACTTTTATATAGAAGAACAGAAAATATTTTACAATTTGTTAAAATTTTCCATTTTCATATACTAGAATTGTGGTTTTCAAAGTTTGAAAATATGGTATATGGGCCAGCAACATCTGCATCACCTGGGGCCTTGTTTGAAATACAAATTCTTAGGACTCACTGCAGATTTACTGAATCAGAAACTCTGTGGGTGGGTCCAACAATCTGTTTTAACAAGTCCTTAGTTTGATTGTGGTGCAGGCTAAAGTTTGAAAACTACTATGATAGAGTAAGATGGACAGTAAATATTTAATAGATGCAGAACAGAAATGTCTTGTGTTAATAAAACAGTAGATACTATCATGTATTGGTTTGAAAATAAAAGGACATATTTAACATTAAGTTGAAATTCAGCCAGCAAACACTTTTTTGGAGGTAAAGGAAACAATATGACAAGTGGTAATATAAGTTTGCATATGACTCTGAGGTTTATGGCTTCCTTCAAAGAAAAAAAAAAAAGACTCCCCTGTATCACTGTTCACTGCCTACTCTTCATTCTCTCTCTAATTCTTCTCCTTATGCAAAGGTTTAAGGTAAGATTCTTGTGACATAAAGCCTAGATAATAATTCTGCTTTTTGGCTTATTAAATTCTGCATTTAAATTCACATTAGAATTATGGACTATGGAACCCTTTCTCTTCATAAGGACTATAAATATGGTATATATTTTCTATCATAATTTCCTGTGCTTTAAGACCAATTACAAGGGTATCTCAAGAACATAGAAATCTGATACATTTTGAATTACATTAACAAAGTACATCAGATCAGATGCAATGCTAAGAGTTAAAGTTCTGCTATCACCTCCTTTGGCAATAGGCCTGAAGTTCAACTTTGCACAGACCACTGAACAAAAAGCAAAATTACCTTCTGGACCAGTTCAATCTTCCTCATTTTATATCATGTTTGTATAAGTCCAAAGAAAAGGAGTCAAGAAACATTTTTAATATAACAATTCTTCCACAGCAAAGTTTTTACATTCTTAGAACTACAAGTCTCTTGTTCTGCCTAGCAAAATTATAAAATATGAAACACAGCAAAAAAGATGAATAATAGTATGAATAGCCTACTTTGTGAATATGAGAAAGGCATATACTATCTCACCTCTGGAGTGACATCTCGTGGTGCAAACCCTGTACCTCCAGTTGTTAATATCAAATTAAGTTCCTTTTCATCACACCAATCTATCAGGGTTTCCTGAAAGAAAACAATAACATTGTCACAGGCAGAAGAACTTACCTGCCCACTTAAGATATCCACATACCCAAATACCTTATCCAGTGAGGAAACACAGATTCATTTCAGCAATCAAGAAGAAAATTTTGAAACTCAATTTATGGGACAGATTTGTTATTGATTACAACACACTGCAGTTTGGAGTATTTATTTTATGCAGAACAGAAAATGAGGAAGAAAGTATCAAATTCTTAAAAATAAATGAAACACAGGAAATACCATAAATTAAGAGTTTATAAAAAAGTCTAATATTGGATATTTAATAAAATCTAAGAGGGAAAAGCAGGGCATTTCAACGAGGATTATAAATTGTCTTTATTTTTTTTATTTATCCATTTTTCTCTATCAAAGTCTGTCCAGATCTGATACAGTCTGGGCTTACTTTATCTTTCTTTCTCCATCTCTGCAATGGTTTCTGAAATAAGTTCAGTCTGAAGACTAGATATGGTTCAATTAGGGTTTTACTTTTATAATTATATAATAATCACACATTTAATGGTATGAAGAGAATAGGTTATATAGTAGTGCTAATATCGTTATCTTTCATAGCAGAGGTTTGACCAACCCCAAAGTTTAAAAAGATAGTAAAAAATATGACCGTAACACGGTGCCTGGGTGGCTCAGTCATTAAGCATCTCCCATTGGCTCGGGTCATGATCCGGGGGTCCTGGGATTGAGCCCCGCATCAGGCTCCTTGCTTGGCGGGGAGCCTGCTTCTCCCTCTCCCACTCCCCCTGCTTGTGCTCCCTCTCTCGCTGTGTCTCTCTCTGTCAAATAAATAAATAAAATCTTTTAAAAAATGACTGTAACTTATTAATAATTTTCTTTATTTTTAAACTAGAGAGAGCTCTGTTTAGTACATATTTTATAATATGCTTTGACATTCACTTTCTTTTTTTTCTATTTAAATGAAATAAAATGCTTCTCTAGTGTTAGCTGGAAAGTACTATCTTGGTTTTGTATAGCTATTTCTTTCACTCAGTTAAGCATTCATCCATTCTTCTATCTGTAAAATAGGAATAGAAAGATGAAATGTTTTACAATTTATAATAATTATTTCTGGATAATTAGATTTGTAGTACATTTTAATTACTTTTAATTTTCTTTTGCATTTTTCAAATTCTTTAAAATTTACAGGTATTACTAAAAAATAAAGGAATTTTACGAATCGAATTTTCTGGTATTTGTTCTTTATTTTGATGACCTTAATGTCTTATTTTCCCCTCAGTTTCAGCCAGCTCAGAAACAAATTTTACACTCAACAACTAAGCATATTCTACTGTAGTAAGTTAAATACAGACACATATTCTTTATAAATCCTCCTGTCAAAGGGGGAATCTATTTTCATCAATTCTGCATCTGGGCCAGACTTGTAACTCTGATGAGGGCAAAAATCATGGGGTATGAGTTCTGAAGCCAAGTTCTCAAAAAAACTTCTATTATCATGAAAGGAAGTCCAGTCTAAATAAGAGAATGAAGAGAGACCATGTGGAGAGAAAGCTCAGCGAAACAGCACCAAGGCCCCAGACATCTGTATGATGCCATCTTAGATTTTCTAGCCTCAGTTGCAAACTATTCCAGCCAAATGAATGACATCAAGTAAAACCAGAAGAAAATACACCCAGCTAAGGCCAGCAAACTCACAGATTTGTGAGAAATAATAAATCGTTGTTGTCACTAAGTCTCATGGTGGTTTTAATGCAACAATACGGTACAAATACAACTACTTTCCTAGTTAGTATCTTTGCATCCTCCTCTTTTTCAGGCTATTTTCAATTTATATTTTATTGTATTTTATTTTTTTTTATATTGTATTTTATTAGTCATAAGTCTGTACATCCTTCATAATAATCTTCAAAATAGTTTTGAAAGTAAACTTGATGTGAATTAGATTTAAATAAATTGCTATAAAGTCTCAATTTTAATCATTCAGTTTAAGAAACATACCAAAGCCTAAAACAGGATGGAGGTTCCTCAAAAAGTAGAAAATAGAGCTACCCTACGACCCAGCAATTGCACTATTGGGTATTTACCCCAAAGATATAAATGTAGTGATCCAAAAGGGCACTTGGACCTGAATGTTTATAGCAGCAATGTCCGCAACAGTTAAACTATGCAAAGAGCCCAGATGTCCATCAACAGATGAATAGATAAAGAAGATGTAAGATATATACAATGGAATACTACTTAGCCATAAAGAATGAAATCTTGCCATTTGCAATGATGTGGATGGAACTAGAGGGTGTTATGCTAAGTGAAATAAGTCAATCAGGAAAATAATTATTATATGATCTCATTTATGTGTGGAATTTAAGAAACAAAACAGAGGATCATAGGGGAAGGGAGGGAAAAATAAAATAAGACGAAATCAGAGAGGGAGATAAACAATAAGAGACTCTCAATCATAGGGAACAAACTGAGGGTTGCTGAAGTGGGCATGGGGTAACTGGGTGATGGACATTAGGGAGGGCATGTGATATATTGAGCACTGGGTATTACACAAGACTGATGAATCACTGACCTCTACTCTGAAACTAATAACACACTATATGTTAATTAGGTGAATTTAAATTAAAAAAAAAAAAACATACCAATGGCTAGAATATGCCAGGAAAATGTGGGAATGAAAAAATACATGACAAATGTCCTTGATGTCAGTGAGCTCAGAGGTATGAACAAATTAATTTGGTACCTCAATATATCATGGTTAGTGCTGTGGAAGAGGTGTGAGCATCTTAAGAAACTGTTTTGTATATATTATATGTATTTATGAATATGTAACATTTTCTTTACATTGATCAGAATGAAAATCATCACTACAGAGAACTTTAGCAATATTTTTTTTCTCTTGCACAAGACTAGAGAACCCAAAAAAGAGAAAGTGGGACAGTAACAGAGCTAAGAGGAAGTAAATTTAGACAAGCCAACATTCTTCACACCTACTTAAAGTCTCATACTCATCTATTACAATAGATTTTTTTCTTTTCTTTACATTTATTGATGGAAACATGAATCGCTGAGTTAAGCAGACCTCAGCAATATAAATCATTTGAGAAATGTCACATTTTTCTTTGGTTTATTAAAGAATCTGATATAACCACCTAAGAAATTCCTATCTATACTTAAAGAGATATAAAATTAGAACACCTTATTAAAGTCTTCTCTGACCCCCGAGGCGATATGGGGGGGGGGGTTCCCTGTGTGTATTACCAGTCATTCCATTCAACCCAGAGTGCCATTTCAGGCTAGAGCAGTTATACTTAACCTTTTGGAGGTTATGGATATCTTGATTCCTGTCCCTCAGGCAAATCTTTATACATACTGACTTTTGAATATGATTTTATATAAATATAAGTCATGGACTATGATAAGAACATAGACACTTGCTCTAATGAAATAGCCTGAATTGGATAAAAGAAAGGAATTTTTGAGTGAGAACATTAATAAAAAATAGGCACCACAAGAAAAATAATATGACAAAAAGAGCACTCTGGAACTATGGTTAAAATGGGTAGGTAAACAGGGCGCCTGGGTGGCTCAGTTGGTTGAGCAACTGCCTTTGGCTCAGGTCATGATCCTTGAGTTCCGGGATCGAGTCCCATATCAGGCTCCCAGCTCCACAGGGAGTCTGCTTCTTCCTCTAACCTTCTCTCCTCTCATGCTCTCTCTTACTTTCTCTGTCTCTCTAATAAATAAATAAAATCTTTAAAAAAAAAATGGGTAAACAGCTGAGATTCTAGAGCCAGGCTTTTATTACTGCTATCTACCACTACTGATTGAACAAATCTCTCTCCGTAGAAAAACAAAATTTGTTGGTAAAGCCTATGAATAGATGATAATGAACGGGAAGAGTATCAATAGTGATAGCAAAAATACGACCATATTGTAATAAACATTTATGTCAGCCTTCTTAGCATCCCAACTGTTCATTCTAAGATTATTTTCCTTATCTTAAAGAGGCATGGGAAGTATACTCTTCAGAGGGGAAAAAGCATAGAAAAAATATAATTCAAAAACTCCATAATCATTTTTAATTAATCATTAAGAAGATAACATCCAAGGTTATGACTCCTTGAAGCAAGAGTTTTTATTGTTTTCCATTGAGATTTGAGAATCTTAACATGGAATGTCAAAGAAGCCTTCACCATCCCTTTTCCTCTTAGATTTTTTTAAAAAGATTTTATTTGTTTATTTGAGAGAGAGAGAGCATGAGTAGGGGAGGGGGTATAGAAGCGGACTCCCTGCTGAGTAGGGAGCCTGATGTGGGGCTTGATCTCAGGACTCTGGGATCATGACCTGAGCCAAAAGCAGATGCTTAACCTACTGAGCCACCCAGGCATCCCTAATCTTAGATCTTGTAATATCTTTAACATCTCAACAATCCACACATACTGTATTAAGAGTTATTTCAAAGAGTCAATCTTGAAAGCAGCATGTTTTATTATTTCTATTGGCTGTATTGACTACAGAATTCAGAAAATGCTTACTAAACTTGGTCATTCATTATCAGGCTGGTCACATAAATTTCTATTTAGTGTGATATCTCTGTAAAACAGAAATTAATATTCTTACCATTATCTCATGGGATAAGCAAATTTGTCCTTATCCTGCTGACTTTTTTAGTAGTCAGCCACAATATAACCAATCTACATTGTAAAACCAAAGGAATCCATATTTTATCTATAATAGAAAAGGAAAGGTGTTGCAGGTCACACACACACACACACACACACACACACACACACACACTTGAGCAAAACCTGAAGACTGTAGCAATGTGTTCTACATGTTAATATTTCTCAGTTGTGTTTAAGAACTTTAAGGTCTAAACTTAGTATGCTAAAGAGGTAAATAGTCTCGTCGTGTTTTTAAAGTTATCTGAGTTTTGATTCAAATACATCGAATATTCAATGCTGACCTACTCTCGAATTGTTAGCATTAAATCTCCCTTTTCTTGTATTTTGATATGGAGCAAACTAATCCTAGAATTCTAAAAGGAATTTTGTTGAGAGGATTTTTCTTTTTGTTTTTCATATTGCACCCATTCTCTTCTCCTATGTAGCAAATACTTGCCTGACTGGAAAAAGCCCAGTAGTGCATTTCTTACATTGGATAGATTTCCGAGGATACCTATTAGAGTCATTTTATATAATATATTTGATTTATCATAATATGGTTTTAATTACTTTAATTTACCCTATAGGTAAAAAATAACTTTGCTTTAAAATTCTAAACTGTGGGGCTCCTGGGTGGTTTAGTTGGTTAAGTATGTCTTTGGTTCAGGTCATGGTCTCAGGGTCCTGGAATCAAGCCCCACATTGGGCTCCTTGCTCAGCGGGGAGCCTGCTTCTCCCTCTGCCTGCGGTTTGTGAGCTGTGTGTCTCTCTCAAATAAGAAAATAAATTCTTAAAAAAAAAATCCTTGAGGATCAAGTTTGAGCCCCACACTGGGTGTAGAGATTATTTAAAATCTTAAAAAAAAAGAATGGGTGCTATCTTGAAAGTGTTCATTAATACTCTTTCATTGCAAAGAATATAATTAGAAGGCATACTGTTGAGTTTTCCTGAGCTATCCTCATTTCTGTCTTTAAAATGTGTTTGTTGCTTAAGGTTCTTGCATTTTATAAAATATTTGTGTTCTTCCAATAAAATATATTTGCTTCAGAAAAAATAAAAAACCCGAGTATTTGTGTGAGATAATATTTTTTTAAAAAGAGCTATTTTGAAATATATTTCATGTATCATAAAGACATCCATTTAAAGTATAGAGTTCAGTGGATGGAACTAGATGGAATTAGGCTAAGCAAAATAAGTCAGAGACAATTATTATATAATCTCACTGATATGTGGAATTTATAAAACAAAACAGAGGATCATCAGGGAAAAGAGGAAAAAATAAAATAAGATGAAACCAGAGAGGGTGACAAACCATAAGAGACTCTTAATCATAGGAAAGAAACTGAGGGTTGCTGGAGGGGGAAAGGGGTGGAGGGATGGGGTACCTGGCTGATGAACATTAAAGAGGGCATGTGATATAATGAACACTGGCTATTATATAAGACTGATGAATCACAGACCTGTACCTCTGAAAACAATAATACATTATATGTTAATTGAATTAAAACAGTTTTAAAAAAAGTATACAGTTCAATGGTATTTAGTATATTCACAGGGTTGTATAACCGCCATTACAATCCAATTTTAGAGCATTTCAACACTCCAAAAGGAAGGCTGGTAAATATTAGTAGTCATTCTTCCTCTAACTGAGAGGGCCCAGGAAACCAGAAACTTACTTTCTATCTCTATGGATTTGCCTATTCTAGACATTCACAAAACTGAATTGACACAATATGTGGTTTTTCTGACTTCTTTCACTTAGCATAATGTTCTCAAGTTTCACACATGTTGTAGCCTTTACCAGTACATCATTCTTTTTTTTTTTTCCTTCAAAAATTTTTTGTGGTGGGGCGCCTGGGTGGCTCAGTTGGTTAAGCTGCTGCCTTCGGCTCAGGGCATGATCTCAGAGTCCTGGGATCAAGCCCCACATCGGGCTCTCTGCTCAGCAGGGAGCCTGCTTCCTCCTCTCTCTCTGCCTGCCTCTCTGCCTACTTGTGATCTCTCTCTCTCTGTATCAAATAAATAAATAAAATCTTTAAAAAATATATTTTTTTGTGGTAAAAAAATTTATATAATAAAACTTACCATCTTAATCATTTTTAAGTGTACAATTCAGTAATATTACATTCAGGTTATAGTACAACTATCACTACTATCTATTTTCAAAACCTTTTTATTACTCCAACAGATCAACATTCTTAATTCAGTGTCTGCTTGGTTATTATAAAACTTTGTTTTCTGAAAAGGAGTGTTGAAAAAGTTGGTTTTAACAATTTCTGCTTGTTTTACAATTTCTGTGGAGGGATGGGAGCTTTGAGCTCTAAAACCAGCTAATCTATTACTGCTCACTAATAACTAGAAATCAATAGATAATATTTATTAAGTAATTTGTCAAGGTAAAACAATATGCTGTTAGTGTGTTTGCTATGTTGCACCCAAAGATGATTTTTTTGAATAAGAATTATGAATATTTTCCAATTTTCCATTTATTCAAGTTATAATCCCTACAGTATAGTTTCACTAATGAACAATACCAAAACTTTCCAAACACAAATACCTAGGCATGAATCTTACCAGTTTTAAAGCTAATACAACATGCTTAATAGTTTTATTTAATAATTATATATATATTTATTTATTTATTTTTAAAGATTTTATTTATTTATTAGGAAAGAGAGAGAGTGAGAGAGAGAGCATGAGAAGGGAGAAGGTCAGAGTGAGAAGCGGACTCCCCATGGAGCTGGGAGCCCGATGTGGGACTCGATCCCGGGACTCCGGGAACATGACCTGAGCCGAAGGCAGTTGCTTAACCAACTGCGCCACCCAGGCGCCCAATAATTATATATTTATTATATGACTGCATTACCATTAATCTTAAACTGGCTCATGTGGAACCCTGAATTTAAAGATAAAGAGATACTTCCAAAATGCTTTTAGCAACTGTATTTTTCAGTTCTACAATTTTCACTTGGTTCTTTTTAGTATTTTATAGAATTTTATATCTCTTCATTCATTACAAGCATATTTTCCTTTACTCGTTAAGCCTGGTCATAGAACTGCTTGAAAAATCTTTATTAATTAAAAAAAAATCTTTGCTAATTCAAATAGTTGGGTCTTCTTTGGGTTAGTGACAGTTGATTACCGCTTTCCTTGGGAATGGGTCACATTTTCTTGTTTCTTAATATGTCAAATAATTCAGGACTGTATTGCAGACATGGTGAATGATATATTGAACAGATACTAGGTTTTGCTACATTGTTTTGAAGAAGGTTGATTTCTTTTTAATTTAGTAAGTAGATAACTTGAGTAGACTGAATTGCAAACTCCATCTGTTCTGCAGTGGAAGGCAATTCAAAATTCAATTAAATTCCCTTAGTCTTAGTTGTGCTGCTTGTAGTTTACCCAGCATATTCATGGTTCAGAGGTAAGCCAGAAACCTAGGCTTATTTACAGAATTTGAGGCTCTTCTCTTTGGCTCTCTCCTTTACAGGATATCTACAATTCTCACTTTAAAGCAGTTGATGTTGTCCCAAACTCTGTTCGTCTAGCCAGTAAGCTGCCAGGCAGGTCAGACTGGGACCTAATCTCACGTTAAAAGTTATAAAAATGTGATATTCAGCTAGAGGCTTCTTCCAAATGACAGAATCTTCCTACTTTTGGTTACTATCCAAGTGCTTTAAGATGGTTATATTTTTGTTTAATCCAGAGTATATATCTGATATATATGATAACAGATAGGAGCTGCTGATAGGAGCTATTGAGCAATACTAGAAAAGAACATCCCTTTAAAGCAAGTTAAACACTTATTATTTTATTTACCAATAAAATTTAGTATCACCTCTATGAGTTTGGAATTTTAAGCCCTTCCACTCACTGTTGTAGAATAGGCAATATGAAAACAAAATTAGTAGATATGTGAAAGAAGTTTGATTAAATATGTTATCTGTTATAATTGTGAAGTAAGCTCTAGAAATGATAGTTGATGAAAAAAATAAATGTTTTATATTTTAACCTATTCCTATTTTTTATTCTGCTTCTAATTTTTTGGCCCCAAAGAGAATAGTCTAAAACAGAAATTTTAGAATTTTTTATGATTCTAAAAAACATACTTATTAAAAAGACAAAAATAATTCAATTAACATAAAAAGTATAAAGAGTTGAAAATCATTAAAAATGTAGCAGACAGCCATTTTAAATTTATGTTAATCATCCTTTCATAAAAATTTCTATACATAAATATGCATCTACAGAGTATACATAAATAAATATACATACACACATGGGTATTTTTAACTTGTTTTTCCATTTTGACAATATGTCATGAATAAGCTCACTATAATGATTTTTAGGTCAACCAATAGTCTGTATATTTTAATTTGAAAAACATACTGATAAAGGTTTCTGCTTTTAGTTTTTTAAATTTATAATCAACAACATTTAATTTTATAAATATTACACCTGTGGGGTAAAACAAGACGTAATGGAAAGAGTATTAGGCAGATCTGGGTGTCTGTTCTCCCAGTTCCAGTTGACTGGCTAGCTTCGGTTCCATAGGCAAGTTACTAAAACTCTTAGACACTTGAGTCACTCTAAGAAAGTATAAAGTAGAGGGGAGGAGCAAGATGGTAGAGGAGTAAGCAACCTAAATATCGTTGGGTCCCAGGAGTTCAGATAGATAGTTATTAAATCATTCTTTTTTTTTTTTTTAAGATTTTATTTATTTGACAGAGAGAGAGATCAGAAGTAGGCAGAGAGGCAGGCAGAGAGAGAGGGAGAAGCAAGCTCCCTGCTGAGCAGAGAGCCCGATGTGGGGCTAGACCCAGGACCCTGAGATCATGACCTGAGCCAAAGGCAGAGGCTTTAACCCAATAAGCCACCCAGGCAACCCTATCAAACCATTCTGAACACCTTCAAACTCAACAGGAGATCGAAGAGAAGAGCAGCAATACTAGGAACCGAAAAGCTACCACTTTCTGGAAGGTAGGACATGTGGAAAAGTGAATCTGAGGTGATATACAGGAAGACAGACTGCAGGGGGAGGGGCCAGCTCCCAGAAAGTGGTAGAACAGTGGACCACAAAATCGGAAATTTTAGAATTCTACTCCACTGAGGAACATTGCTCCAGAGGCTAATGTGGGGGGGGGGGGAGGAGCCTTCATGGGAACAGTGTGGTCTCAGGACATGCAATGTTACAAAAAGACCGGGGGTGTCTCAGTGGGAGAGCTCCAAAGTATTGGAGCAGGGAAGCTAGCTGCAGAGATGGAGCTGAAGAATGGGCTCTCAGGACAGGGTTACCTTAAACTCTGATCAGAGATACAGTCGGGCCACTGCTCTTTGAGCACAGACCCCCCCAAGAGGCAGATCCAGGGAGACATGCTCCTTCTTCCTCCAAGAGGAACGGTGTGGGAGCGTGCTGCAGGAATTGGCTGGGTATGGAGACTCCAAATCGGGTCATGCACCAGAGACAGAAATGCTCGGTCATAAGCCAGGTGAACACAGAGCATGGCTGGAGACCAGGGAGATGGGACTAACTTACTCCTTTCCTTTTTTCTGAAGGCGGCACTGAGGAGTGGGAACTGGATCTTGTTCCTACAGGGCCATATATTGGGAGGCAACATTTTCATTCTCATCCTACAAAGCTGTATGGAAAGTGTTCATGGAACAAAAGATAACGAGAGCAAAGCTGAGGAGATTACTTAGCCTGGGCCCTGTCAAGGATAGTGCAATTCCGCCTTGGAAAAAGACATTTGAGAATCACTGCAAAAGGCCCCTTCCCCAGAAGATTAGCAATAACATCCAGCCAAGACCAAGTTCACCGATCAATGAGAACTGCAGAACTCCAGAGCTAGTGGAATGCAACACAAAGAATTCATGGCTTTTTTCCCTCCACGATTCTTTAGTCTTTCAAAGTTAAACTTTTTAACTTCTATTTTTTCTTATTCTATTTTTAAAAATATTTTTTCTTTCCTAATTATTTTATCAATACCTTTTATAAAATCTTTTCAATTTTCATTGTTATAGTCATATTCTCTCCCTTCATTGTATTTAACCCTATTTTTTGTATACATATAGGTTTTTCTTTCTTTAAAATTTTGGGATACAGTTTCTTCTAAGAGATCAAAACATACCCTAAATCTAGTGCCTGGCTTTGTGATAGTCTCCAGCTTGATCAAATTCTTTCCTTTTTTTTTTTCCTTTTTCAACCAACTTCTTATCAATTCTTTTTTTAGAATCTTTTTAAATTTTCATCTTTACAGTCGTATTCCATCCCTTTATCATGTTTACCCTTATTTTTTATATATATAAGTTTTTCTTTCTTTAAAATGTTGGGAAGCAGTTTCTTCTAACAAACCAAAATACATGCAAAAATCAAGTGTGTGGCTCTATCCTATCCACCAGTCCAATATATAAATATATTATATATATTTTTTCTCCCCCTTTCTTCTCCCCCCAGTATCAAGTATGTTCTGATTTGGTTAGTTTATCTTTTTCTGGGGTCATTGCCACCCTTTTAGTATTTTGTTGTCTCATTAATCTATTCTTACCAGGATAAAATGACAAGGTAGAAACATTCACCTCAAAAAAACCAAACAAACAAGAGGCAGTATGAATGGCTAGGGACCTAATATGGACATTAGTAAGACACCAGAAGTGCAGTTCAGAATGACGATTATCAAGTTGCTAGCTGGGCTCAAAAAAAGCTAGAGAATCTGTTTTTGGAGAAAAAAAGAACTAAAATCTACCTAAGTTGAAATTAAAAAAGCTCTTAATGAGGTGCAATAAAAAATGGAGGCTCTTGGTGGTAGGATAAATGAGGAAGAAGAGAGAAAAAGTGACATAGAAGATCAAATGATAGAGAATAAACAAGCTGAGAAAAAGAGAGATAAAAAACTACTAGACCACGAGGAGAGAATTAGATAAATGGTATCATAAGACAAACAATATTAGAATAATTGAGATCCCAGAAGAAGAAAGAGAAAGGGGGGGGCAGAAGGTATACTGGAGCAAATTACAGCAGAGAATTTCCCTATTTGGCGAAGGGAACAAGCATCAAAATCAAGGACGCACAGAAAACACGCCTCAAAATCAATAATAATAGGTCTACATTCTATCATCTAATAGTAAAACTTACAAGTTTCAGTTGTAAAAATCCAAAGAGAAAAATACTGAAAGCATATCGGGACTAGAGGTCTGGAACATAGAACAGTAGAAGTAATAGATTGGCAACAGACCTATCCACAGAGATCTGGCAGGCCAGAAAGGACTGGCATGATATATTCGGAGCACTAAATGAGAAAAATATGGAGCCAAGAATACTATATCCAGCTAGGCTGTCACGGAAAATAGAAGGAGAAATAAAAACTTCCAGTGGAAACAAAAACTAAAAGAATTTGCAAACACCAAACCAGCACTACAGGAAATACTAAAAGGGGTCCTCTAAGCAAAGAGAGAGCCTAAAAGTAACAGATCAGAAAGGAACAGAGACAATATACAACAACAGTCACCTTAGAGACAATACAATGGCACTAAATTAATATCTTTCAATAGTTACCCTAAATGTAAATGGGCTAAATGCCCCAATCACAAGACACAGGGTTTCAGAATGGAAAAAAAAAAAAAAAAAGACCCATTGATGTGCCTGCAAGAGACTCATTTTAGACCGAAAACATCTCCAGATGTGAAGTGAGGGGGTGGAAAATATTTACCATGCTAATGGACATCAAAAGAAAGCTGGGGTGGCAATCCTTCTATCAGATAAATTAGATATTAAGCTGAAGATTATAATAAGAGATGAGGAAAGACACTAGAGCATACTTGAAAGGTCTGTCCAGCAAGAAGATCTAACAATTTAAAATATCTATGCCCCTAACATGGGAGCAGCCAATTATATAAACCAATTAATAACAAAGTCAAAGAAACACATTGACAATAATACAATAATAGTAGAGGACTTTAATATCCCTCTCACTGAAATCGACATATCATGTAAGCAAAAGATCAACAAGGAAATAAAGGTTTTAAATGACACACTGGACCAGATGGACATCACAGACATATTCAATCCCAAAGCAATAGAATAGAATAAACATTCTTCTTTACTGCACATGGAACATTCACCAGAACAGATCACATCCTGAGTCACAAATCAGGTCTCAGTGGGTACCTAAAGACTGAGAGCATTCCCTGCATATTTTCAGACCCCAATGCTTTGAAATTAGAACTCAACCACAAGTGGAAAATTGGAGAGAACTCAAATATATGGAGGCTAAATAACATCCTACTAGAGAATGAATGGGTCAACCAGGAATTTAAAGAAGAATTTAAAAATTAATGGAAACAAATAAAAATGAAAACACACCTGTTCAAAATCTTTGGGATTTGACAAATATTTTGTCAAGACAGCAAAGATGGTCTTGAGAGGAAAGTATATAGCAGTACAAGCCTTTCTCAAGAAACAAAAAAGGTCTCAAATACACAACCTAACCCTGAACCTAAAGCAGCTGAAGAACAGCAAAGAAAGCCTAAATGCAGCAGGAGAAGAGAAATAATAAAGATCTG
Organism: Nasua narica; assembly: GCA_028533885.1. Lineage (NCBI taxonomy): Eukaryota > Metazoa > Chordata > Mammalia > Carnivora > Procyonidae > Nasua > Nasua narica. Next base: position 96,800,604 of record CM052797.1, on the reverse strand, counting down.
AGTAGAAATCAATGAAAAGAAACCAAAAGAACAGTAGAATAGATCAACGAAACTAGGAGCTGTTTCTTTGAAAGAATTATTAAGATTCAGACACTCCTGGCCAGACTTATCAAAAAGAGAAGAGAAAGGACCCAAAGTAATAAAATCACGAATGAAAGAGAGACCACAACCAACACCAAAGAAATACAAACAATTATAAGAACATATTATGAGCAACTATACACCAGCAAATTTGACAATCTGAAGGAAATGGATACATTCCTAGAGACATACAAACTACCAAAATTGAACCAGGAAGAAATAGAAAACCTGAACAGACCCATAATCAGGAAGGAAATTGAAGTAGTAATTAAAAATCTCCCAACCAACAAGAGGCCAAGGCCAGATGACTTTGCAGGGGAATTCTACCAAACATTTAAAGAAGAATTAATACCTATTCCGAAACTGTTCCAAAAAATAGATGTGGAAGGAAAATTTCCAAACTCATTTTATAAGGCATGCATTACCTTGATCCCAAAACCAGACAAAGACCCCATCAAAAAGGAGAATTACAGACCAATAACCCTGGTGAACATGGATGCAAAAATTCTTACCAAAATACTAGCCAATAGAATCCCAACAGTACATTCGAAGGATTATACACCACGACCAAGTGGGATTTATTTCTGGGCTGCAAGGTTGGTTCAACATCCACAAATCAATCAATTTGATACAATATATTAATTAGAGAAAGAACAAGAGTCATGTGATCCTCACAATAGATGCAGAAAAAGCATTTGACAATGTACAGCATTCTTTCTTGATCAAAACACTTCACAGAGTAGGGATAGAAAGAACAAACCTCAATATCATCAAAATCTATGAAAAACAAACAGTCAAAATCATTCTCAACGGGGAAAAACTGGGAGCTTTTCCTCCAAGGTCAGGAACATGGCAGGGGTGTCTGTTATCACCACTGCTATTCAAGATAGTACTAGAAGTTCTAGCCTCAGGAATCAGACCACAAAAAGAAATAAAAGGCGTCCAATTCGGCAAAGAAGTAGTCAAACTCTCACTCTTTGCAGATGCACAGAAATCAGTTGCATTTCTATACACAAACAATAAGACAGAAGAAAGAGAAATTAAGGAGTTGAGCTCATTTATAATTGCACCCAAAACCGTAAGATACCAAGGAATGAACCTAATCAAAGACTCAAAGAATCTTTACTAAGAAAACCATAGAATATTCATGAACAAACTTGAGGAAGACACAAAGAAATGGAAAAAAGCTTCCATGCTCATGGATCGGAAGAACAGATATTGTGAAAATGTCTATGCTACCTAAAGCAATCTACACATTTAATGCAATCCCTATCAAAATACCATCACCTTTTTTCAAAGAAATGAAACAAATAACCCTAAAATTTATATAGAAACAGGGAAGACCTCCAATATCCAGTGGAATGTTGAAAAAGAAAACCAAAGCTGGCGGGATCAGAAATCTGGACTTCAAGCAATACCACAAAGCTGTAATCATCAAGACAAAATGGTACTGGCACAAAAAAAGACCCACAGATCAATGGAATAGAATAGAGAGCCCAGAAATGGACCCTCAACTCTATGGTCAACTAATGTTCAACAAAGCAGGAAAGAATGTGCAATGGAAAAAAGACAAGTCTCTTCAACAAATGGTGTTGGGAAAATTGGACAGCCACATGCAGAAGAACGAAACTGGACCATTTCCTTACACCACACACAAAAGTAGACTCAAAATGGATGAAAGACCTCAGTGTGAGACAGGACTCCATCAAAATCCTTGAGGAGAACATAGCAACCTCTTCAACCTCAGCTGCAGCAATTTTTTCTAGAAACATTGCCAAAGGCAAGGGAAGCAAGGGCAAAAATGAACTACTAGGACTTCAAGATCAAAAGCTTTTGCACAGCAAAGGAAACAGTCAACAATACCAAAAGACAATCTGAAAAATGGGAGAATATATTTGCAAATGACATATCAGATGAAGGGGTAATATCCAAAATCTATAAAGAACTTATCAAACTCAATACCCAAAGAACAAATAATCCAGTCATGAAATGGGCAAAAGACATGAACAGACATTTCTACAAAGACATCCAAATGGCTAACAGACACATGAAAAAGTGCTCAATATCATTCAGCATCAAGGAAATATAAATCAAAACCACAGTGAGATACCACCTCACACCAGTCAGAATGGTTAAAATTAACAAGTCAGGAAATGACAGGTGTTGGCGTGGATGTGGAGAAAGGAGAACCCTCCTACACTGTTGGTGGGACTGCAGGCTGGTGTAGCCACTTTGGAAAACAGTATGGAGACTCTTCAAAAAGTTGAAAATAGAGCTACCATACCACCAATCCCACTACCGGGTATATACCCTAACGATACAAATGTAGTGATCCGAAGGGGCATGTGCCCCACAATATTTATAGCAGCAATGTCCACAATAGCCAAACTATGGAAAAGAGCCTAGAAGTCCAGCAACAGATGAATGGATAAAGAAGAAGTGGTATATATATACAATGGAATATTAAGCAGCCTTAAAAAAAATCCTGCCATTTGCAATGACGTGGATGGAACTAGAGGGTATTATGCTAAGCGAAATAAGTCAGTCAAAGACAATTATCATATGGTTTCACTGATATGAGGAATTTGAGAAACAAGGCAGAGGATCATAGGGGAAGGGAGGGAAAAATGAAACAAGATGAAACCAAAAGAGGAGACAAACCATAACAGACTTTTAATCTCAGGAAACAGTCTGAGGGTTGCTGGAGGGGAGGGAGGTGAGAGGGATGGGGTGACTGGGTGATGGATGTTGGGGAGGGTATGTGGTATGGTGAGTGTTGTGGAATTGTATAAGACTGATGATTCATAGACCTGTACCCCTGAAGCAAATAATACATTATATGTTAATAAAATAAAAAATGAAAAAAAGAAAGTACAAAGTAAATGAGAACACAAAAAGCATCTACTATAATTCTGGATACAGAATAAAAACTTAAAAAATAGGACCCTGTTTGTATGCACACATGTGTACAACCATACACATTACGAAACTTCTTAAGGAAGCAAAGATACTTGGTCAAACCACATTATTTGTTACAACCTTCTGTATATACTAATGTGAGAATGTGACATGAAAATACTTCTTCATATTGAAATTACATAATGGGCAGGAAATAGAAGATTTTCTGTCACAATTATACACCTTCTCTCAAACATCAGTAATATATCTTTGACAATGTTTGTATATGATGTAGGTTTTCCTTTGAACACTTTATTCCTGGCTGCATGTAACTAGACAAATAATTAGGCATGGATAACATATACTATGCGGTTACTTTAATTCTACTTAAAAATCTTCTTAACAAAAAGTATCTGGAACAGTTTTATTCATTGATATTTTACACTATGTGGAATATAAAAGGTCTGATTTATAGTAATTCTTACAGTAATAACTGTTACTGTGGTTTTGTTTTCCATTTGAGTATGAGTGATAAAAAGAATCTTTAAGAAGTTACATGGGGTGCCTGGGGGACTCAGTGGGTTGAGCCTCTGCCTTCGGCTCAGGTCATAGTCTCAGGGTCCTGGGTTAGGGCCCCACATCGGGCTCTCTGCTCAGCAGGGAGCCTGCTTCCCCCCCTACCCTGCCTGCCTCTCTGCCTACTTGTGATCTCTTTCTCTTTGTCAAATAAATGAATAAAATCTTTAAAAAAAAAAAAGAAGTTACAATATAATCTAAATGTGTATTAGTGAAATAGCAGAGGAAGTTTATTTCTGTAAGGGTAAAGAAAGTATATTATTCTGGTATAATTTTAGCCAATACTTCTATATAAATATTATATAATAATTACTAACAGAAATATAGAACATTCATCTATCTATAGGCAGCAAAAAATATAGGTATCTTTTCAAAGAGAGTCAAGAACTGGAAATCAAATTGTAGTGATGTTGACAGGAAAACTACCTATTCCACAGTATACAACGAGTAATTGTCAGTTCTGGGTAAAAAAAAGGGGGTACTAAATGATCAGAAATATAGTAGAGAGAAGACCTGTATAAATTCCATATTTATGATACTTAAAATATACGTATTTTTTCCCTTAATTCCTCTAGAATTCTCTTACTGTGAGAAAATACCACAGGAAAAAGAACTCTCAATGAAGTGAATAGTACAAGGAAAAAAAAAAAGAGAGAGAGGAGAAAGATGAAAATCACCAACGGTGAATAAATCAAACAAAGGCACTAAATTGTTTGGTTAGGAGACTGAATAAAGTTCAGACACAGGATCTTACTTGTATGCTTTAAAGACCACCAACATTCATCAATCCTCCCAAATAGGATTCTTCCTTTGAATTCCTTACCTCAGAGACTGGCATTCTCTTCTATGAAATCGTGTAATCTCAAAATCTGAATTCATCTCCAGTTCTATTTCTCATCATTCAGGTCTACTTGGATCATACCACACAGCTGTCACTGAGTTTACTATGTACTAGATACTGAGCTAAGTACTTTACATTTACTTCTCACAACAACAGTAGTAGGTAGGTAGGTACCTTCAACAAAGGTAAGCTTTTGTTATCTGTATTTTTAGAACACAGAATGGTTAAAATACACACAAGGTCACAATCCAATTAAGGTACAGAGCCTGTTTTAATAACCATGGTGATATTGCTTCCATAATTTCCAATACTGCTTCCACTGACATGAACCTTGTCTTTATCATTGCTCATCAAGTTTGGTATAGAGTATCCTGAGTATTCGGCACCTGCCTCTATACCTCCTTCAAATTCATTTTGGTAAGGAAAATAAATCCTCTGAAATAAATCTGGAAATGTCTTTCCTTCAAAATTTTTAGAAGCTTCTCTCCCGAAGACATTAAAATCATTTTTTATTATTATTATTTTTATTATATTATGTTAGTCACCATACAGTATGTCATTAGTTTTTGATATAGTGTTCTAAGATTCATTGTTTATGTATAACACCCAGTGTTCCATGCATATGTGCCTTCCTTAATGCCCATCAACGGGCCATTCAAATCATTTACAATGTGACTCCAAACTAACTTTCCAGCCTCCTCTTCTGCAATTTTTAATAATGTCTAGACTTGTACTCCTCAAAAACATTGTTTATTAATGTTTAGTGTCATTTTTTACATTTTTTTTCTTTAGAAGTCCTTTCCATCATATTCTCTATGAAGAATTCCTTGACCCTCTAGCCAGTTAGTCACTGTCTCCTCTGTACTCTAAAAAAATTTTATACATATATTTAATATAGAAATTATATTTAATAATAAAATAAAATTGTCTCTTCTACTAGACAATGAATATATTCAGGGTCATTCATTTAATCAACAAATATTTACTAACTATATTGAAAAGATTAACAAGATGACCTAGTTTAAAATTAAATTATTTCTATTTATTTATTTATTTGACAGAGATAGAGATGACAAGTAGGCAGAGAGTCAGGCGGAGGGAGAGGGGGAAGCAGGCTCCCCGCTGAGCAGAGAGCCAGATGCGGGGCTTAAACCCTGGACCCTGAGATCATGACTTGAGCCAAAGGCAGAGTCTTAACCCACTGAGCGACTCAGGCACCCCCAAATTAAGTTATTTCTATTCAGACACCTTTAAGAAAGTAAACAGGGAAGAAACAGAGTGGGACAATAAATGTGCGATACATATATCAAAGGACGCATATCTAGAACATTTAGAGAACACCTATTAATAAATAAGAAAAATAAAGTTAACCTAGTCTTTTAAAAGAGAAAGACATGTACAGTCACTTATCAAAAGAGGATATCCAAATAGCCAATATACAACAATATTATTAGTCATTGCGAAAACAGAAATTAAAAAAGACTGACAGTACTAAATGTTAGTGAGAATGTGAAGCAAATTGGAGTTCTTATAAAATGATGATAAGACTATAAATATATACATCTACCTGGAAAAACTGCAGAATCTAGTAAAATTATTCATTTCCATACTCTATGAACTGGTCTTTCTGCATCATATCTAGCCTGCTACGTGAATATCTAATGTCTATGCAAACCTGTATACACCAAAAGACAAGTTTAAGATCATATCTTATGGCATTATTCATAATAGCCCCCAAATGGAAACAATCCAAATGTACTTCAACAAAACAATACTACACTTTATGATAATCAAGCTTCATACCTATGATCTGTAAACTTTTCTTAATTTGCAACTCATATAGAATATTACACTTTAATAAAAAGTTTAATTTATAAAATAGATGCTCAACATCACTCATCAGGGAAATACAAATCAAAACTACACTGGGATATCACCTCACACCTGTCAGAATGGTTAAATTAACAGGAAATAATTGGTGTTGGTGAGGATATGGACAAAGCGGAACCCTCTTACACTGTTGGTGGGAAGGAAATTGCTGCAGTCACTCTGGAAAATAGTATGGGCATTCATCAAAAAGTTAAAAATAGAACTACCCTATGATCCAGCAATTGCACTTCTATGTATTTACCCAAAGGATACAAAAATATTAATTTAAAGGGATACATGCACCCTGATGTTTATAGCAGCATTATCAACAATAGCCAAATTATGGAAAGAGCCCAAAGGCCCATTGACTGATGAATGGATAAGATGTGAAGTGTGTGTATATATACACACAACCATATCTATGTATCTATGTATATATGTATATGTGTGGGGAAAAATAGAGGAAAACCAAGAAACAGATCTTAACTATAGAGAACAAACTAATGGTTATCAGAAGGGAGGTGGGTGGGAATGGGTTAAATAGGTGATGGCAATTAAGGAGGGCACTTGTGACGAGCACCACATCAGGTACTGTATGTAAGTGTTGAATCACTGAATTCTACACTTAAAATGAACATTAAAGTGTATGTAAAACAACTGGAATTTAAAAACTTGTGGGTAAAAGGCAGGGGGAGGTTATCAGAAAGTATATTGAAGTAATCTGTTCCTAAGTGGGACTGCAGTATTCATGTAGAAAGACTAGGTGAATAATATTTTATATCTATGCTACTATAACTCCTATGACCATAAAAGAATCTAGATTCTAAAAATGAATCTGGTTCCACCACTAGTTGCTGTGTGATTTTGGGCATACCACTTAAACTCTGTTTGCCTCATTTTTCTCACTGATGAACAGGGACAATAATAATACTTACCACATATTTTTTTTATGAAAATTAAAACAAGTTAGCCTTTTTAAAGCAACAGTGCCTGATAGATCAAACATTAAATAAACCATAATTCTGGCAAAAGGATTTTACTTTATAATATCATTTTACTAAAGCTTAATCAACAACTACTAGATATGATAAAAGTGTTTCATTAATAAAGGATATATATACAAAATAAACAGCTTTTCTATATCCTGGTAATAATTAGTTTAAAAAATACAACATAGGAGGTCTGCTTTTGGGCAGAATGCAGTAGGTCACAGCAGGTCAATACCATATACTAACAAGTAAACAAAATCAGATAATTAATAAAAATCTTACTTTTAAAGACACAGGAGAACTACAGAAGCAATAAATTAGACAAAGTAAAGTTCCAGAAATGAGAAAACATTTCTGAGTTAAACTAACATTCTCTAGCTTTTCACATCTACTCACAAACCCATCCTTACTAGGAGTATTTGCTGATTTGAGTCAAAGGGCTGACCATCAGCTTTTCTATGAGAAGAGTCTCTACTGGCAGGAAGATAAACCAGAAAGCTTTTATGCATTTAGAAGTTAGAAATCTGAATACACTCAAACACATAGCTGTTTTTCTCCTTAGTACAACTAGACTGTGGTGCTATACATAAGGCTTAAAATGAGACAAAATTAAAGACAGAGTAAAAATCTTTTGCATTGTTCATAGCACTTAAAAAACAAAGACCTACTAGGGAAGTAAGCCTGACCATAAAACAATGCTAGTTTCCCCTTCAAGACAGTTGCCAGTTTTTGAGACTTTTATATACTGGTTAGGCTGCAGGCAAATGAGCTAGGCTTGACCCTAATGACCATCAGAGCTGAATCTCCTATTGTCATTCAGGAAAAAAGGTATGTAAACCTACTATTCTCAACCCAGCTCTAACCGAGATCAGTTCCTTACTGGACTGGAGTGATCAGTTTCTCTTCTGCCTATCAGTACAAGGGGAGACATTCTAAGATGAGTGATAAATAATCTACAAAAAATATGGTTCTTTAACATATAAAATAAATTTATAAAAATTTGGCATGCAAGAAAACAGAACCCAATATTAAGATGAAAAAAACAGATAAAAAACCCCACAACAGATGCATGGGGAATTTGCAGACAAGAATTTTAAAGTAAACTATAATTGATATATTCAAGAAAATAGAATGTTTTCTTTTTTTTTAAATTTTTTTATTTATTTGACAGAGAGCGAGAGAGATCACAAGTAGGCAGAGAGGCAGGCAGAGAGAGAAGGGAAGCAGGCTCCCCGCTGAGCAGAGAGCGCTATGCAGGGCTCGATCCCAGGACCCTGAGATCATGACCTGAGTCAAAAACAGAGGCTTTAACCCACTGTGCCACCCAGGTGCCAAAAGAAAATAGAATGTTTTCTTAAAAAAAATAGATGAAATGATGGAAAATTTCAACAGAAAATTAGATCTAGAAAAAAATTAAATGGATGCATTAGCACATAAAATTACAATTTACTGGAACTCAGATCTAAATGGGTAAGTTTATCAGGATTAAAGAATGTAAACATAGGTCAAAAGGAAAAATGCTGTAGAATGCAAGAATATCAAAGACAAATGTAGAGAAAGTAGAAAGAATGAATAAACAGAACAAACCATATATGCGAGACATATTTTCAAAAGGTCTAATATCTGTATAATTAAACCCCAAAAAGAGAAGACAGAATGGGAAGAAGCAATAGTCAAAAGCAATGTTTAAAAATCTCCCTAAGTTAGTATGAGAAATATCAAAAGTAATGATTAGTATTTAAAAAGGTAACAGGTACATGTTGTAATGCACCCTGGGATAAATCACACACACACACACAATCCGAGCAAAAAATCCCCCAGAAATCTCCCCCAGCAACAAACCCCACTCAAACTATATATAAAAATTAATAAAAGGAAAAACTAAATAATACAAGCTATTCTAGTAATCTAAAGGAAGACAAAAAAGGAGAGGGAATAGAAACTAATGAGCCAAATAGGAAATAAACAATAAGAACTATATTAATAATTATAAGAAATGTAATGGCCTACATGCTGTATGTACAAGTGTTCAGGAAAAAAGTACAAAGATGCTTATAAAATTATATTTTAAATATAATAACAAGAAAAACAAAAGTATATGACAGAAAAAGAAATGTTACACAAACATCAACCAAAGTAAAGTAGTTGTAGTAATATTATATCAAACCAAGTAAACTATAAGGCAAGAAATATTAGATGAAGAATATTTTGCATTGATAAAACAATCAATTCAAAAAATAGATATAAAAATATTTATAAACAATAACATAGGTACAAAAAATAAGGAAGAATTTGATAGAATTAATAGGAGAATCAGATAAATCTCCCTCATAGTTATTTATATACAATACTAAATCCAAACTGCAGAAGGTATAGACTTCTTCAAGTGCAAATATAAAATTACCTAAATAGACAATACACTGGACAATAAAGCTGCTACCCAAGGGTCTTGCTTCTACCCAGCCTAAAAGTAGTTGATAAATGAGATTCCTCCTCTTGGAACACTGAGAGGTACTGAAATATCCTCAAAAACAAAGACATATCAAAAATAAATCAGTGTATTTAGACAATCACAAAGGTTCAAAAGATAACCAAGAACAAGTGCAAGGGTGAATGAAAAGATTCCTCACCTACATAAGACAACTCCTTCAAGACTGAGAGGAGGTAGCTATTTTGCCTAACACATAGGAGCAAAGAGAGTTAAGCAAAATGAAGAAACAGAAAAATATTTTCCAATGGTGAAAACAAGACAACACTCAAAGAAGGCCTTAATGTTACAGAGTAAATTATCTGATAAAAAAATCAAAATAATGGTCATAAATGTGCTCACTGAAATCTCAGGAAGAGAATGGAAGGACACAGCGAAAACTTTAACAAAGACATAGAAAACATAAGTATAAAACAGAAGACACAGAACTAAAGAATATAGCAACTGAATCAAAAAATCCACTAGAGGAGTTCAACAGTTGATTACTGAAATGAAGAATGGATCAGTGAGCTGGAAAACAAAGCATTAACACCCAGACAGGGCAGCAAATAGAAAAAGGACTTTTATAAAATGAAGATAACTTAAGAGACTGATAGAACAACATTAAGTGGAATAACATTTGTGAAACAGGAGAGAGAGAGAGAGAGAGAAAGGGAAAGAAAAGAAATAGTTGCTGTAACTTCTCTAACATGGGGAAGGAAACAGCATCTATGTCCAGGAAGCCAAGAGAATTAAAAAAAAAAAAAAATGGACCCAAAGAGATCACACCAAGACATATGCTAATTAAAATATAAAAGTTAAAGATAAAGAGAGAATCTGAAAGACAGCAAGAAAAAAGCAACTTGTTAAATACAAGGGAAACCTAATAAAGCTATTAGCAGATTTCTCAGGCAAAACTTTGAGGTCAGAAGAAAGTGGCATCACACAATCAGAAGTCCTAAAAGGAAAAATTCAAACTAAGAAATCCCTGCCTGACAAGATTACCACTCAGAATTGAAGGAGTTAAGAATTCTTTAGAGAAGCAAAAGCTTAAGGTGTTTCATCACCAATAAACTAGCCTTTTAAGAAATGTTAAAGGGAATTTTGTAAACAGAAAAGAAATGGCACTAAATAATAAGTAAATATATGAAAGTAAAAATCTCACCAAAAAGATATCTATATAGTAAAAATAGCAGATACCACTTATGAATCTACTATGAAGGGTAAAAACCAAAAGTAACATAATTAAACTAAAAAAGTTAAGGCACACATACAATAAAAAGAGGTAAAATGTGACTTTAAAAACATTAAACTTGCAGCACCTGGGTGATTTAGTTGGTTAAGCGTCTGCCTTCAGTTCAGGTCATGACCCTAGGGGCCTGGGATCAAGCCCCACATTGGGTTCCCTGCTCAGCAGGGAGCCTGCTTCTCCCTCTCCCTTTGTCATTCCCCTGGCTTGTGTTCTCTGGCTCTCTCTGTCAAATTAAAAAAAAAATCTTAAAAATAAGTAAATAAAAACAAAAACATAAAACTTAGGGAGAAGTTGTAAAAACATAGTTTTGGAATGTGTTAAAATTTAAGTTGCTATCAACCTAAATAGACAGTTCTATGCTTACAATGTTATATATGTGAGCCTCACAGTAACCACAAAGCAAAAACTTATAGTAAATACACAAAAGATAATATAAAATAATCTAAACAAAACACTAGAGAAAGAACATACCTCAAGAGAGAAGAAACAGAGAGGAACTACAAAACAGCCAGAAAACAATGAACAAAATGGCAGTAAATATACCCCCATCAATAATTACTTTAAATGTAAATAGACTAAATGCTCCAATCAAAAGATGTAGAGTGACTGAAGGGCCAAAAAAAAAAAAGTTTCATCTACATACATTCTACAAGAGATTCATTTTGGAAGTAAAGACATATACTGACTGAAAATGAAGGGATGTAAAAAGATTCCCATGCAAATGCAAATAGTATAGCTATACTCATATCAGATAAAACAGATTTTAAAACAAAGACTGTAATAAAAGACAAAGAAGGGCATTACATAATGACAATGCAGCAGGAAGATATAACATTTATAAATATATAAGCACCCAACATAGGAGCACCAAAATAGTACAGCTATTATTAGCAGACCTAAAGGGGGAAATTGACAGCATATAATAATAGAAGAGGACTTTTAACACCCTACTTACATCAAAAGATAAATTATCCAGACAGAAAATCATAAACTCATAAGGGAGCATCAGCCTTAAACAACATATTAGATCAGATGAACCTAATAGTTATATATAGAACTCTTCATCCAAAAGCTGTAAATACGCATTCTTCTCAAGCGCCCATAGAACATTCTCCAGGACACTCCACATGTTAAGCCATAAGACAAGTCTCAATAAATTCAAGACTGAAATCATATAAAGCCTCTTTTCCTACCACAAAGATGTAAAACTAAAAATCAATTACAAGCAGGAAACTGGAAAAAATTACAAATACATGGAAATTAAACAACTTATTACTGAACAACTGCTGGGTCATCAAAGAAATAAAAAGAAGAGAAAAAAAACTAACCTTGAGAAAAATGAAAACAAAAAAAGGAAATACCAAAATCTACTGTATGTAGCAAAAGCAGTTCAAAGTGAGACATTGTAGCAATACAAGCCTACTTGAGGAAACAAGAAAAATCTCAATCTAAATTTACATATAAAGAAACTAGAAAAAGAAGAACAAACCTTGCCAAGGTAGTATAAAGGATATAATAAATAACAGAATGAGATAAATGAAATAAAGACTAAAAAGACAAAAGGAAAGATCAATGAAACTAGGAGCTAGTTCTTTGAAAAAAAAATAATAAAACTGATAAAACTTTAGGTAGATTCCCCCAGGGAAAAAAAGAGAGTGGGCTCAAATAAATCAGAAATGAAGAGGAGAAGTTACAACTTATACCAGAGTATTACAGAGCATCATAAGAGATTACTATGAATAATTACATGCCAACAAATTGGACAACCTAGAAAAAAATGATAAATTCCTAGATATATACCATCTTACAAGACTGAATCAGGAAGAAATAGAAAACATAAAGTGATCACAAGTAAGGAGATTAAATTAGTAATCAAAAACATCCCCCACATTAAAAGTCAAGATCCCATAGTTTCACTGGTAAATTCTATCACACATTTAAAAATGATTTGATTCCTATCTTTCTCAAACTTCTCCAAAAAGCTGAATAGGAAGAAATGCTTTTGAAGTCATTTTACAAGGCCAGCATTACCCTGACATCAAAACCAGATAAGGACACTGCAAAAAATAAAAATTATAATCCAATATTCTTCTTTACAGAGATGCAAAAATCTTGAATGAAAATATTAGCAAACTGAATTTAGGAATACATTAAAAAGATCATACACTATGATCAAAGTGGGGCTATATTCCAGGGATACAAGAATGGTTCAACATCCACAAATTAATCAATACTATACCCATTAACAAAACGAAAGAAAAAAATCACATGATCATCTCAATAGATGCACAAAAAGCATTTGACAAAATATAACCTCCACTTATAATAAAAACCCTCAACAAAGTGGATATAGAGGGAATGTATCTCAACATAATAAAGGCCATATATGTCACACCCATAGCAAATATCATACTCAACAGTGAAAAGTTCAAAGCTTTTTTTTTAAAAAGATTATTTATTTATTTATTTTACAGAGACACAGAGAGAGAGACAGACAGACAGACAGAGAGTACAAGAAGGGGGAGTGGGTGAGGGAGAAGCAGGCTTGTCATCGAGCAGGGAGCCTGATGTGGGCCTCGATCCCAGGACCCTGGGATCATTACCTGAGCTGAAGGCAGATGCTTAACGACTGAGCCACCCAGGCGCCCAAGCTCAAAGCTTTTTATCTAAGATCCAGAATAAGACAAGGATGTCAACACTCACTAGTTTTATTCTAAATAGTATTAAAAGTCTTAGCCACAGCAATTAGGTAAGAAAAGAAATAAAAGGTACCCAAATTGAAAAGGAAGAAGCAGAACTATCACCATTTGCAGATGACATAATAAATAGAAACCCTAATACTGCACCAAAAAATTATTAGAATAAAGTAATTCAATAAAGCTTCAGGATATGAAATTATTATGCAAAAATATGTTAAATTTCTATATACTAATAATGAATTATCAGAAAAAGAAATCAAGAAATAATCTCCTTTACAATTACAGTCAAAAGAATAAAATGCCTAGGAATAAATTTAACCAAAGAGGCGAAAGACCTTTAAACTAAAAAATATAAGAAACTGATGAAAGAAATTGAAGAAGGCACAAAAACGGAAAAAACATTCCAAGCTCAGGCTCTGGAAGAACAAATATTATTAAAATGTCTGTGCTAACCAAAGCAAATTTACACGTTTAATGCAATCGCTATCAAAATAACACCAGCATTTTTCACAGAGCTAAAACAAACAATCCTAAAATTTGTATGGAATCACAAAAGACCCCAAATAGCCAGAGCAATCCTGAAAAAGAAAAGCAAAGCTAGAAGCATCACAATTGCAGGCTTCAAGTTACATTACAAAGCTGTGGTGATAAAACAGTATGGTACTGGCATAAAAACAGACACACAGATCAACAGAACAGAATAGAAGACCCAGAAATGAACCCACTACTTATGGTCAACCAATCTTCGACAAAGCAGGTTAAATCTCCAATGGAAAAAAGACAGTCTTTTCAATAAACGCTGTTGGGAAAACTGGATAGCAACATGCAAAAGGATGAAACTGGACCACTTTTTTACACCATATACAAAAAGAAATTCAAAATGGATAAAAGACCTAAATGTGAGACAGGAATCCATCAAAATCTAAGAGGAGAACACAGAAGGATTCTGTTTCACATCAACTGTAGCAACTTCTTACTAGATATGTCTCCTGAGGCAAGGGAAACCAAAGCAAAAATAAACCATTGGGACTTCATCAAGATGAAAAGCTACTGCACAGTAAAGGAAACAATCACAACAACTTAAGGGCAACCTATGGAATGGCAGAAGATATCAGCAAATGACATATCTGATAAAGGGTTAGTATGTAAAATCTATAAAGAATGTATCAAACTCAACACCCAAAAAACAAATAATCCAGCTAAGAAAAGGGCAGAAGACATGTATAGACATTTTTCTAAAGAAGACATCCAGATGGCTAACAGACACATGAAAAGATGTTCAATATCACTCATGATTAGGGAAATACAAATCAAAACTAAATGAGATATCACCTCACACCAGTCAGAATGGTTAAAATTTAGTTAATTTTTGTATAGGTGTGAGATTTAGGTGGAGGTTCATTTTTTTGGTGGGGGGGGTTATGGATACACAATTGTTCCAACATTATTTGTGGAATTGCTTTTGTAGCTTTATTAAAAAATCTATTGAACCTATCTGTGGGGATGCCTGAGTTGGTTAAGAGTCTGCCTTCGGCTCAGGAAATGATCCCAGGGTCCTGGGATCGAGTCCCACATTGGGCTCCTTGCTCAACGGAAAGCCTGCTTCTCCCTCTGCCTGTTACTCCCCCTGCTTATGCACACTCATTCTCTCTAATAAAAAAATAAATAAGTAAGTAAAATCTTAAAAGTAAAGAACCTATCTGTATAAGTCTTATGGGTTGTCTACTTTGTTTCATGTGTCTGTCTTCCTGCCAATACTACACTATCTTGATTACTGTAAATCTCAACACTAGATAGAGTATCATTGGATAGTCCTTCTACTTTGTTCTTTTTCAAAATGTGTTACCTGTTCACCTAGGCTTTTCCATATAATTTAAGAATAAATTCTATAATTGTATATCTACAAAAAAACTGTTGGGTTTTTTATAGGAATTGCTTAAACCCATGCATCAATAGGGGAAGAACTGACATCTTTAGTATGTTCAATCTCTCAGTTCATGAACATAGCTTCTCTGTCCATTTCTTTAGGTGTCCCTTTATTTCTTTAGCATTTTGTAGTTTTCAGCATACAGATTTAACATGGAACATATGTTCTTCAGTGTATACGTAAGTATTCAAATTTCTTTGGAGTGATGGTAAATAGTATGGTTTTAAATTTCAGGTTCCAACTGTTGTTAGCATATAAAAATGCAATTGGAGTTTTTGTGTGTGCCTGCTGATCTTACATTCCTCTGATTAACTCACTTGACTTATTAGTTGCAGGAATTTTTCTGTACTTTTTTTTTTAAAGATTTTATTTATTTTTTTGACAGAGAGATCACAAGTAGCCAGAGAGGCAGGCAGAGAGAGGGGGAAGCAGGCTCCCTGCTGAGCAGAGAGCCCGATGTGGGGCCTGACCCCAGGACCCTGAGATCATGACCTAAACCGAAGGCAGAGGCTTTAACCCACTGAGCCACCCAGGTGCCCATGTAGATACTTTTTCTATGTAGACAGTAATACAATTTGCAAATAGGGAGTTTTAATTCTTAATTGCCAAACTTCATACCTTTTAATACTTTTCTTGCCTTATTGTAACTCTTAGATCTTCTCGTACTCAGAAAAAAGTAGTGAGAGCAGACAACCTTGCTTTGCTCTTGATCGTAGGAGGAGAGCATTCACATATTTTTTCACCCTTAAGTATGTTTTTAGCAGTAAGTTTTTTGTAGATGTTCTTTATCAAGTTCAGGAAGTTTCCCTCTATTTCTAGTTAGCCAAAAGTTTTTTTTTTTTTTTAAATCATGAATGGATTTTAGATTTTGTCAAACACCTTTTTTGCATCAAATGATATAAACCGAAAATCTTTCTTTAGCTTATTGATATAGTGGATTAGATTGATTGCTTTTCCCATGTTGGACAAGTTTTGCACACCTCAAATAAATCCCATTTGGTAGTGGTGTAAAAATTTTTTAGACCTTGTTGGATTAGTAATATCTGTAGATTTTGAGTTCATGATAAATACTGGTCTGCAGTTTTCATTTTTTGTACTATGTTTTTCTGATTTTGTTAGCAGAGTAATACTAGCCTCATAAAATAAGGTGGGTAGTATTTCCTGCCCGACTACTTTCTGGAAAAGACTGACTAAAATTGATGTCGATTCTTCTTTAATGTATGGCAGAGTTCTCCAGTAAAACCATCTGGGCCTGCATATTTGTATTTTAGGAGATTTTTCATTATGAATTTATTTTATGGTTATAAGACTACACACATTGCCTACTTGGTCTTGGTTAATTTTGGTAGTTTGTGGGTTTTGAGGCAGTGGTCTATTTCTGCTAAGTTGTCCAATTTATAAATATAAAGTTTGTCATAGTATTTTCTAATTATCCATTTAATTGATGGAAGATTTGTAGCAACAGTCTTTGTTCAACTGGGTATTAATAATTTTATCTTTTCTCCTTTATCTTTGTTAGTCTACTGTGTATCAATTTTACTGAATTTTCAAGAGTCAGCTTTTTATTCTGTTGATTTTTCCCCATTGTTTTACCATTTTCAATTTCACTGATACCAATTCTTGAGTATTACCTGTCTTCTTGCTTTAACAATATTTGACTCATCTTTTTCTAGTTTCTTGAGAAAGAAATATGGATTACTGGCTTGAGAACTTTCCTCTTCTCTAAAAATTAATATTTTCATAGTATATCTTTTTATTCTCAATCTACCAGTGCCATTGTTTTAGAAATCAGTTTCTTGATAATGATATATATTGGATGATTTCTAAAAACTCATTATGTCAATTTTTGTCTTTTCACTAATATATTTATTTATCTTTAAGGCAATTAGTAAGGTAATTTACTAAGTAAGGTAATTACTAAGGTAATTTAGCACTAAAACATGCCATTTTATTATTTGTCTTCTGTTTCTGTCTTGCTTCTCATTCCCAATTGGGGGTTACTTGAACAAACTTTAGGATTCCATCTTAATTTACAGTGTTTTTGAGTATATTGTTTGTATGTTGCTTTTAGTGGTTACTTTTAGTGGATGCTTTCTATATTATAATTACAAATATAACTTACTGCAGTCTACTGGTATTAACATTTATGATTTCAAGTGAAAGGCAGAAAATTTACTTTCATTTAGTTACCTTTTACTTTCCCACATTTTAAATATTGTGTTCATTATTTATTCCACATGCATTGTGCACCACATCATATAGTGTTAAAATTTTTTCTTTAACCATCACATGTGACTTAAGAAAAACATAAGAAAAGATAGTCTAGTACATTTATCCATTCTGTTTTTCTTTCCTTTCTGAAGTTTCAAGCCTTTTTCTGTTATCATTTTCCTTTTTTTAATTTTCTCTTTTTTAATCTTAAGCTTTTCATTTCCTTTCCAATTCTCTTTGGAGAATTTATCCATCCATTCATACAGGACAGCTTTTTTTGTGACAAATTCTTTAAGTTTTCTTTTGTCTGAATGTGTCCTCACTTCCCTTTCATTTCTGAAGAATAATTCACTGGATTTGGACTTTGTGACTGACAGTTCTTTATATCAGTACTTGAAGAAATGTTCTACTTCCTTCTGGCACAACTTGTTTTCCACCACCCTCTGCCAGTAAGACATTTATCTTAGTGATTTTACTTTTCAGTTCTGTAATTAACATTTTTTCTTTTTTGTAATTTCTATTTTCTTCATTCGTTTCAAGAAAATTAGTAATTGCTTGTTGAAGCATTTTTATGGTAACTGCCTTGAAATGTTTGTCAGACAATTGTAACATCTGATTCATCTTCGTGTTGGGATCCGTTGACTTTTTTTTTTCCCATTGAAGTAGTGATTTTCTCTGTTCTTGGTAAGATAATTTTTTACTGTACCGAGGACATTTTGGGTACTATGAGACTCTAGATCTTACTTAATCTTCTTTTTTAGCAGATATCCCTTTGTCGTAGTATAGTATAAGGGCAATATAAATATATGTTAAGCTTCTTCCTGGGCCCCACTGACACCACTCTGGCAAAATTGAAGCACTCATTCATACTGCTTCATTAAAGACAGTAGGGTAGAAGTTTAAATCCTCTCTTAGCCCTACCAAGACCTTTCTGGCAAAAGGTGGGGCACCACCTTGCTCCATATTATTGATAGTAGGGGTAGATGTTCAGCTCCCTGCTGGGCCCTGCTGACACCAAAAGGGGAAGTAGAAAGTTAACGCTTACTGAAAATGGAATATCAATTATCCCCATCTCAGTCTTACTGATGCAGACAGGGATGGAGTCATAACTCCCTTATAGGCCTCAGAGACACAGGAAAAGGAAGGTAAAGGAGAGTTTTGAGTAGCTCCACCGTGCACTGTCTCTTTAGTCTTACTGCTGCTGGGTGGGGGGTAGAGACTCAGGTCATCACTGGACTCCACTAATGATATCTTGCTATAGGAAGCAGAACACAGCCTGTTTTCCCCTGAGCTAATGGAAGATCAACTACCCAGTAGGCTTCATCTACAGTATTCTAGCAGGGAAATCAAAACACTGCCTATTTTGTGGGAGTATGGGATACTGAACAGCTCCCTGCTCAGTCCTGCCAATAAACACTACCAGGGGAAGGATTCAAAGCTTTGCCATCTGCTTCTGGGGTAGCAGGAATGAGGTAGAAGATCAGCTTCCTGCTTGGTTCTGCTAAAATTGTGGGGTGTGCTAAGTAGTTTCCCCATTGGTATTTGGCTGGAATAGGGGAATATTGCCAAAATCTTTTGTTCTGTTAGTCTACCCTCGTCCTGGGTTCTATGGCTTGAAGGAGAAGCTTTCCTAGGTGTTTTTTGGTTTTGTTTTGTCTTGTCCTGTGCCTATTGGGGTTTCCAGATTGGGGCTTCATCAGTGTCCTTTTGAGATTAAATAGGAGACAAAAAGGAAACCCAGCTAACTCATTGCTGTGTTATTCCTCAAGTCCTGAAATCCTTAGAAAGTCTGATTTTTTTCCGACCCTCAGAGTCTTTCTATACTTGTTTATTTTGTAATATTCAGAAATTTTGAGTTATAAAAGAAAATATTTGGGAAGAATAGAACTACTGTATCTTGGCTAGAACCACAAGTTTCCTCAGTAGGAATATTTTTGAAACTTGATAAACTTACTGTAATATTATCTGGAGCAATTAATATATGAGCCAACAGTATTAAAAAAACCCACAAACCTTTCATATTATATTAAGAAAAGCATTATAACCAAATCAGTATGGTGCTAGCAATAGAATAAATAGATTGATGAAACAAAAGTTCAGGAAAAGACAGGCTCATGTATGTGTATGTGTGTATCGAGGCATATAAAAATTTAGTATATGATAAATAAGGCAATTCAAACCAGTGGGTGACAAATTGCTTTTTTCAATAAATTAGGCTGGAAAAATAAAGGTACATTTAAAAAATATTTTTTAAGTTTGGTCATCCCAAATATAAAAACAAGTTTATGCCAATATAAATTATAGATAATGAATATTTAAATATTTCTATTTAAAATAAATACACCCAAGGTGGTAGTTTACCTGCCATAACTATGTGGAAAACAGTTTGATTTCATATAGAAAAGTTGAAAATACACATTACTTAAAACTCAGGAATTTCTTTTCTCAGTATATACCTCAAAGAAACTCTTAAACAGGATGCTTTTATAAGGTTTTATACTCATAATAGCTCCAAATGGAAGCAAGGTGAATGTCCATCAAGAGTATTATTTATCAATAATCTGTGGCACAATGGAGTATTTTACAACACAAAAACAAAAAAAGAACAAAACAAAACCCCCCCAAAATCTAAGCTATAGATATCAATATGAATAAATCCCACAGTGTTCAACCAAAGAATTAAGGCACAGGAGAATACATACATTATGATTTAATTCATTTAAAATTCAAAGAGAAACACAAATAAATTTTAATGCTTAGGGATGTGTATAAAAATAAAACTAAATAAAATGAATGTGAAATAATAAAAACTCAGGATATTGGGTAGAACAGATGGTCATGATTGGGCCAGGAATGCATTGGCACTTCATCCCTTAAGCTTTTGGCCAAGCATCCACTATGTGGTGATTTATTGTAATCAATCAATAAATGCTTAATTCAAACTATGTATGAACTAAATAATAATTTCTGGTGCTGGAAATATTGTGAAGGTTACCATACTTTGTAAAAATTGAATTATGCTTCATTAATCAATCATATTTTCATAATAAAAATATACACGCATATTTATTTATACATGGTATATTGTAGATATATTTCAAAGTTAAACTCAATTATACTATTCAGATAATTTAATTAATTAATTTATTTATTTAAATTTATTTATTTATTTATTTATTTTTAAAGATTTTATTTATTTATTTGACAGAGAGGAGGGAGAGGCCGGCAGAGAGAGCAGGGGAAGCAAGCTCCCTGCTGAGCAGAGAGCCCGACGCGGGGCCCGATCCCAGGACCCTGAGATCATGACCTGAGCCGAAGGCAGAGGCTTTAACCCACTGAGCCACCCAGGCACCCCTATTTAAATTTATTTATCAACTAAAGTGAACATTATAACCAGATGTTTCACATATCCTCCAATCAAAACAAAAAGATTATATCTGATTTCAATTGAAAATGCTAATGGTGTCATCAAATAAATGATAATGAAATATTTTATAACAGGTTTTCTTCCAACAGTTTTGAAACAAGAATCAATTTCATATTTTTTCCTCAGGCTTCAAACTCTCTGAAGCTGTTTTAGATATAATACCAGTAATTAATTTTAGAGAACCATATAGGAATGTCACCCATGAATCACGTAGTAGAATCTACTGAGGGATAACTTTTATAATTCTAGAATTTCAAAAAACGCAATGAAAAATTACTTCTTTAGAGAAAAGTCACTATAAAAAGTAGACAATGTTTCTTCTAATTAATTAAATTAATAAAACATATATGAATCCTTTGGTTCTTGGATGGGTCAATAGCTTTGGTCTACTGGTTATTGCTTAATATAGCTTTGCTGGGTGATTCCATTAACTAGCATGGACTCAAGTAGTTCTTGAATAAGGACAAATCCCAATATCAATTGTAAAATAAAATTATCTTTCTTCTGAGGTTCTGGATTTTTTAACCAATCGCTTAGTGGGTATTTGGTTATCTGAGAGGGACCTCAAATTAGTAACTCTAAAATTTAACCTCTTTTCTCTCAAACTTATTATTTCTCTTGTATCTCCTCTTTAATAGCAACACAAGTTGGACTGGACCTAAGGGTTCTCTCAACCAAAGTATTTTATGAATTTATATCAAGTTGGAGTGAGTCTTTTGACACTCTTGGTTTTTTTTTCCTGCTAGAATATGATTATTGGATTATTTTCGGATATTGGCTATACAGAACACCAGGCATATTAAAACTAATAGTATATTACATAATAAAGACCAATGACATTAACTTATTTGAAATAATGTGAGCAAACAAACAATTATTGACTAAGATTTGAATTTACTGAACTGGAATTTGGAAAGCTTGGTTAAATCAAGCTTGATGATTTGTTTGGATCTTTAAATATCATTGTTAACAATTCAACTCAGTATTGTTATCCTTGACTATTGCTTTCCAGTTGTTAAATTTTATTTATATAATAGATAATAAGTTCAGATCTTATTAGATTGTAAATTGCTCTTGGGGAAGGGTCACATGATATGCCAGAAGACTAACAGTCCATAAGATTGAATAAGATGTTAAAAACAGAAAAATGATTATTATGTAATTTTCAAAGAGTAAAGTCAAGTTTTCATTTAATGTACTATAAAATTTAAATTGCAATTGGCATAGTCTGTTTTCAGTGGAACCAGAAAATATTTTCAAGACTGGTGTTATTTATAATTAGTGCAAGCTTATAGGGAAAATAAATTAAAACAAGATACAAAGATAATCCATTATGCATACTAATGCATATATTTAATGTTTCTGAAGTAGATTTTCAATGAATTTCACATGAAATGTTCCTTTTTGATCTTCCAAAAATTTTCATAGAAATGCATTGATAATGGTAATTGAAATCTGATGAGGTTTATTTTATATTTTTTAATTCAAATAGATTAACTGTGAATTAAATGAAATCCCAACACACCCAAAGATCAAATAGTGTAAAGAAAAAGGTTCCCTACCTACCCAGCGGGATACTAAGTCTTCTTAGAGATGAAAAATGGCATACTATACCTTGATTTCTTCTATTTCATCTGGTACTATCTTGTATGCTGATATAGTCCCACCCAACCTGAAATTAGGAAAAGAAAATATTCTCAAAACTGGTGATAGTGTATAAAAATATATGGAATATTTCTGCCATTAGCATCAGAATGCCACCAATAATTGCCCATTGCCCACCCCAATGACCATGGAGTAAAAACAACATTTTCATGCTTAAGTTTTCCATATATTACTTAAAAAACGGTGGATAATGAATGACTACTGAAAAAGAAAATATTAAGTTATATTTTAACTTATTGATACTTATTGATATTGATAAACTTATTGATACTTTTAATAGTGCTACCACCTTTACTGATGGATTCTGTCACAACTAAGATACAGCAAGAACTAATAGCAGACATGGTATTTGTCTTTTTGGTTTGCTTTTAATAGTATTTACTTTTTAGAGTAGTTTCGAATTTACAGAAAAGTTGAGTTAAAAGTAAAGAGATCTATTTCCCAGATGCTCCACCAGTCTTCCTTGTTATTAACATCTTATATTAAGTGTTGTACATGAGTCCCAATTGATGAACCAAAAATGATTTCGTTTCTCTTTAAAAAAAAATTAAACAAAGAGTTGGAGAGATGTGTGTGTGTGTCCAGCACTGTCCAAGGAAAAGAGATGAATGTTTAAGAATTACAATTTAATCCCTAAAATATGATGTTTCCCTTAAGGCAATAAGGTCATTACTGCCATGGTCACCTGTTTGAAATTGTTATGTGTGTGTGTTTTTTTAAGAAAGTGGCTACGAATTATGTAACACTTACTATTTTCAGACATGTCATATATTATCTAATTTAATTCCTATAACTGTTGCCATTGTAAAAACTGGGATATTGAGAAACAGAGGATCCAGTAATTTTCACAAGTAATTGAAGGAAGGAACTGAAATGTACATTAAGTGTAAAATATATACCAGATTAAAAGTACTTAGTGTAAAAAAGGCTAATTTAAAAGTACTGAACACATTCTAAAATAATTTGGTGGACATACTGAGTTAAATTATATTTTTAAAATTAACTTCATTTGTTACTTTTAGTTTTTAAAATGTGACTACAAAAATTTTACATCACACAGATAGCTTGCATTTGTGACTGCTATCATATATCTATCAGATAGGTACTCTGAGCTCTTAAACACCAAGATTACCTATCTACCATTACTTAAATTCAGTGCTTAAAAAGAAACTTTTTGATTACTTATTTGGCTTTATGAATACTTCAATTTCAGAAAAGAGAGTATCTGTCCAAGATGGTGGAGGAGTAGAAGACCTTAGTTTAGTCTGGCCCTAAGAATTCACCTAGATAGCTATCAAATCATTCTGAACACCTGCAACCAGATATCTGAACACCTGCAACCAGATATCTCAAAAAAGAATACATGCAACTCTTAAAAATAGAAAAGCGCCCACTTTCTGCAAGGTAGGAGGTGCAGAGAAGTGAATCCAAGGAGATTAATGGGAAGATAAACTGAGGTGGGGAGGGAGCCTCCATAAGCCAGCACCAGAAAGTGATACAGCAGCACAATGCAAAATCGAAACTTTTACAAGTCTGCTCCGTGAGGGACCTCCCTGCCTGAAAGGCACTCAGGGGGCAAAACAGGGTGGAATCCTAGGTGGGATAGTGTGGTCTCAGGATCCTTGGGGTCACAGGAAGGTGCTTGAGTGTGGAACACACTCACAAGGGGGTGCTTGAGTATGGAAGAGTTACCAGGCATTGGAGCAAGAGAGCCAGGTACTCTCAGTGAGCCCAGGAGTGGGCTCTCAGCTCTAGGTTGCCATATACCATGAACCATGGCAGAATTGGTGAGACATCCCTTCCTACCCTGGGAGGAGTGCACTACAGGAGACTGCTGGGTTTGGAGACTCCAAACAGGGTCACATGACTGAGATAGAAATGGTTGGTCACACCCTGGGTGAGCACAGAGGGCAGATAGAGTCCAAGCAGACAGGAGTGATTGACTGCATTTCCCCCAGGGTGCACTGAGAAGTGGGGCCCAGAGCTCTCAGCTCTGGAGCTGGAGACTGGGAAGCCACCATTTTCATTCTCACCCTCTAAAGCTCTGCTGGAAAGCCGTCAGGGAACAAAAGCCACAAAAAGCAATCTTGAGCAGATTATTTAGCCTAGCCCCATGGCAAAGGTGGTACAGTTCCACCCCAGGGGAAAAGACACTTGAGAATCACCACAACAGGCCCCTCCTCCAGAAGGTTAGCAAGAACATCCAGCCAAAACCAAATTACCCATCATTTAGAACTACAAAACTCCAGTGCTAGGGGAATATATCATACAGAATTCAATGCTGTTTTTTCCCCCTATGATTCTATAGTCTTTCAATTTTAGTTTTTTCTTCTCTTTATATTTATTCCTGGGCTGCAAAGTTGGTTCAAAATCCAAAAATCAATGTGCTATATTATATAAATAAAAGAAAGGACAAAAACCATATGATCCTCTCAATAAATGCAGAAAAAGCATTTGACAAAGTACAGTATCCTTTCCTGAGTAAAACTCTTCACAAGGTAGGGATAGAAGGAACATACCTCAATATCATAAAAGCCATATATGAAAAGCCAACAGTGAATATCATCCTTAATTGGGAAAAACAGAGCTTGTCCCTAAGGGCAGGAACACTGCAGAGATGTCCATTCTCAGCACTGTTATTCAACATAGTACTAGAAGTCCTAGCCTCAGCAATCAGACAACAAAAGGAAATAAAAGTATCCAAATCAGCAAAGAAGTTAAACACTGACTCTTGGCAAATGACATGATAATCTGTGTGGAGAACCCAAAAGACTCCATCCCAAAATTGAACTGAACTCATACAGGAATTCAGCAATGTGGCAGGATATAAAAACAATGCACAGAAATCAGTTGCATTTCTATACACTAACAATGAGACAGAAGAAAGAGAAATTAAGGAGTCGATCCCATTTACAATTGCACCAAAAGTCATAAGATATCTAGGAATAAACCTAACCAAAGAGACAAAGATCTGTAGTCAGAAAACAATTTTTTTCCTGAAATTGAGGAAGACGCAAAGAAATGGAAAAATGTTCCATGCTCCTGGATTGGAAGAACAAATATCATTAAAATGTCTATGCTACCTAGAGCAATCTATACATTCAATGCAATCCCTATCAAAATACCATCAGCTTTTCTCACAGAGCTGGAACAAATAATCCTGAAATTTGTATGGAACCAGAAAAAAACCCAAATAGCCAAAGGAATATTGAAAAAGAAAACCAAAGCTGGAGGCATCATAATGCCGGACTTCATATAGTCACCTCAAAAGTTACTGAAAAATAAGCTAGTGAAACCAAGTATCTCATACTAGATTTACAAATAAAACAAACTGCTTGTTAACTTAAAAAAATGAAAGAAAAAAAAGAAAAGAGTATCACAAATAAGGCACTTACATATTCTAGATACTTTGGGAGATTTCTTTTTTTTTTTTTAAGGTTTCATTTATTTATTTGACAGAGAGAAAGAGATCACAAGTAGGCAGAGAGACAGGCAGAGAGAGAAGGGGAAGCAGGCTCCCTGCTGAGCAGAGACCCCGATGCGGGGCTCGATCCCAGGACCCTGAGATCATGACCTGAGCCAAAGGCAGAGGCTTAAACCACTGAGCCACCCAGGTGCCCCGAGATTTCTTGTCTTAAATATAAATTGATAAATGACATTCTGGTTTCCATTATACAATAACCTAATTCAGCCAAATGAAGTTTATTAAAAACTACACATTTAAACTCTTGAATAGTATTATTTATCCTTGCTAATGGAAATAGTGTTCAAACTTTGATTTGAGAATTACTTCCTAGATTTAAAGTGCCATGACTGAATGATGAACACTAATGGTATTTAACTTACTTCATATTATACGACATATACAAGTGATATAGTAAGATAAACAGCAAAAGAGAGCTAGATGTTACTAAAATGAAAAATTATATAACTGTAAGAGGTTTCAAATAGGCATTTTCACTTTCAATTATTAAATTTTTAAATTAAAAGTTGATATTGTTGGGATACAAAAAAGGAAATTAGAGCAAAAAAAATATCAAAAACTCAAGGACTTCAGTTTCCCACCTTGCAAATAATGAGTTAATCATTTTATTCTTTGAGTTTACGTTATGTAATAGATATAAACCATGGAATGAGAATACAAAGAATTCATAGTCTTAAATAGAAGCAGACTTGAGTAAACAAATACCTGAAATATAAGGCACTAAGGTATCACAATAGAACTAGGCAGAAGCTGAGAGTTTAAAATTATTTCAAAATAAAGTATTTAAAAATTATCTATCATTGTAAAATAAACTAGTAATAGTACAATCAGTCTATAACAACTGTTAGGTAAGTGGCATAGTAAAGAAATAGTTTTTGTTAGTACAATAATGATTCAAAGATGCAATTGTGATAATGTTTGACTTATGGAAGAAAAAATAAAAACAAAGTTGCTATGATAAACTTCAATTCTATTGCAACAAAAAAAACCTCATTTTCTCTTAACTAATGCTGACTACCAGTGCTTCAAATATTGCCTTTCCTGAAATCCCAACCTAGGGAAGGTAGGTTTCCAGATTAGTATTCTTTTTTTTTTTTTTTAAATTTCTTTTAATCTTTTTTTTTTGAAAGATTTTATTTATTTATTTATTTGAGAGAGAGAGAGAGATCACAAGTAGGCAGAGAGGCAGGCAGAGAGAGAGGAGGAAGCAGGCTCCCTGCTGAGCAGAGAGCCCGATGCGGGGCTCGATCCCAAGACCCTGAGATCATGACCTGAGCCGAAGGCAGAGGCTTTAATCCACTGAACCACTCAGGCGCCCCTCCAGATTAGTATTCTTATATCAACTTCAAGTCAATCATAATGGTTTTCACTGTTAAAAAGGCAGGTAAAGGGAGGAAGAGTTAAGATGGTTGAGGAGGGGTGCATGGGTGGCTTAGTCAGTTAAGGGTCTCTCTTCAGGTCAGGTTGTGATTCTGGGTCCTGGGATCGAGCCTCGTGCTGCATCAGGCTCCCTGGTCAGTGGGGAGCCTGCTTCTCCCTCTCCATCTGTCCTTCCCCTCCACTTGAGCTCTCTCTCTCATACACATGCACTCTCTGTGTCTTTCTCTCTCAAATAAAGTTAAAAAAAAAAAAAAAGACTGTGGAGGCGAAGGGGGACTCTAAACTTGGCTTGTCCCTTAAATACAACTAGATAGTTATCAACTCATTCTGAACACCTGAGAAATCAACCAATCTATCAAATGTATGAGAAAGTAACTGCTAGAAGTCTACGAGCAGAAAGGCGATCCCTGTTTGGGACATAGGAGGTGAGGAGACTTGGATCTAGTGTAATATAGCTAGGATAAAGCACTAGGAAGGAAATATGCCTAAGGAGGATCCCGCAAAGTATTATAAGTAGTGAAGTGCAAAATCAGAACTTTCAGAAGTCTGCTACACAAGGGGACATGCCTGGCTTAAAGATGCTGAGGTGGCAAAATCCCAGGTATGAGAGCATGGCCTCAGGACACCCTGGGTTGAAAGAATATGTGGTGCCTAAGCGTGGCACTGTTGCCAGGCAAGAGAGTAGAAGCAGTCTGAGAACGGTGTGCCAGCTTTCTGCTCTGTGTTTCCATAAACCATGAACTGCTGTGTGGTTATGTAATCACTCTCCTGGGTTGGGGTGGGCAAAAGAAACAAGCCTGGCAAGACCTGCCCTGGGAGGAACAGTGTGGGATCCCACCTCAAGAGTCCCTAAAATTTGCTGGAGTTTTGAAACTCAGTTGCATGCCTGAGATAAAAGGCTCAGACACAGGCAGGGTGAACCTAGAGTTCTGAAACAAACTAGGGAAATAAGAGTGATTGGTCTTCTGTGAGGACTCACTGAAGAGTGGGTGATAGAAATTATCATCTCCAGGGCTAGACTGCAGGGTGACTGCCATATTCAACCTGCTGATGTGTACTGAAAGCCTTCAGGGAGTAAAACACTACCACCTAGTGGAGTTCAGAGCTGCATACAAAAAACTCTATGTCCTGGAGGCACATTTCCAAAAAGGCATGTCCACCTGAGAATCATCACAACAGGCCCTTTTTCCAGAAGACCAGAACAAACAACTCAATCACACCGAGTTTACTGATCACAGAGGACTTGAGCTCTAGGGAAAACAGTATCTAGCATTTGTTGTTTCTTTATTCTTTAGTCTTTTTTTTAAGTTATTTTCTTATTTTTTTCAATTTTTTAATTCTAATTTTTATTTTTATATAGAGTTAATACATGTGTTTTTTTGGTCACCTTTCAACATATTTTATATAGATATACATATTTTTTCTTATTTTGGAGATATAGTTTCTTTTAATAAGCAGATGAAAACACAATCAGGATCTAGTTTTGTTTTGTTGTTGTTCTTCTTTTGTCTTTCTTCCTTTTTCTGGAGAAAATATTGAGATGGGGAAATTCACGCCAAAAGAAAAAACAGGAGGTAGTACTCACAATCAGGGATTTAATCAATACTGATATAAGTAAAATGTCTGAACTAGAATTTAAAACAATGATTCTAAAGATACTAGCTGGGCTTGAAAAAACCATAGAAGACACTACAGCATCCCTTATCATAGAGATAAAAGAACTAAAATCTAGTTAGGCTGAGATAAAAAAAAAATGCCAAAACTAAGATACAGTCCCAGGTGGAGACCATAAAATTGAAGATGAATGAAGCAGAAAAGCAAATCAAAGCTGAAAAGAAGAGGGAAAGAAAACTATTCGATAACTAAGGTAGACTTAAAGGACTCAAGGAAACCATAAAGCAAAATAATATCCGTATCATGGGAGTATCAGAGGAAGAGCAGGAAAAGGGAGCGGAAGGATTATTTGCACAAATTATGGCTCTTTCCCTAATCTGGGGAAAGAAACAGGCACTCAGGTCCAAGAAGCACAGAGAACTCCCCTCAAAACCAACAAAAACATGGGGATCCAGGATGGTTCAGTTGTTAAGTATCTGCCTTCAGCTCAGATCTTGATCTCAGGGTCCTGGGATCGAGCCCTACATAGGGCTCCCTGGTTAGTGGGAAGCCTGCTTCTCTTTCTCCCACTCCCCCTGCTTGTGTTCCAAATGGCAAGATTTCATTCATTTTGATGGCTAATATTCCATTGTGTGTATGTATGTGTGCATGTAGTACAACTTTATCCATTGATCTGTTGGTGGACATCCGGGCTCTTTCCATGTTGTGGCTATTGTGGACATTGCTGCTATAACACTGAGGTGGAAGTGCACCTTTCAGATCACTATTATTGTATCCTCTGGATAAATATCTATTATGGCAATTGCTGAGTTGTACCATAGTTCTATTTTTAACTTTTTGAGAAACCTCTGTACTGTTTTCCAGAGTGGCTGTACCAGTTTGCATTCCCACCAATAGTGTAAGAGGGTTTCCCTTTCTCTGCATCCTCCTCAACATCTGTTGTTAATTGAATTGTTAATTTTATCCATTCTGACAGGTGTGAGTTGGTGTCTCATTGTGGTTTTGATTTCTATTTCCCTGATGATGAGTGATGTTGAGTATTTTTTCACGTGTCTGTCAGCCATTTGTATGTCTTTTTTGGAGTAATCTTTGCTCATGTCTTCTGCCCATTTCTTGACTGAATTATTTGTCTTTTGGATACTCAGTTTGATAAGTTCTTTATAGATTTTGGATACTATTCCTTTATCTGATATGTCATTTGCAAATATCTTCTGCCATCCTGGAGGTACTCTTTTAGGTGTGTTGATTGTTTCCTTTGCTGTGCAAAGCCTTTTTATTCTGATGAAGCCCCAATAGTTCATTTTTGCTTATGTTTCCCTTGCCTCAGCAAAATATTAAGCCTTTCTATAAACAGGTTTTCTTGTTGATAAAAATTGGGATAATACTTTAAAAATAATATCTTTTGGCCTTGTAGCCCAGGAATAAATCCCTCTTGGTCATGGTGAATAATCTTTTTAATTTACTGTTTGATTCTGTTAGTATTTTGGTGAGGATTTTTAGATCCATGTTCATCAGGGATATTGGTCTGTAATTCTTTTTGGTGGGATCTTTGGTTTGGGGATTAAGGTAATGCTGGCCATAGAATGAGTTTGGAAGCTTTCCTTCCATTTCTATTTTTAGAAACTGCTTCAGAAGAATAGGCATTAATTCTTCTTTAAATGTGTGGTAGAATTCCACTGAGAGGCCATCTAACCCCAGACTCTCCTTCGTTGGGAGATTTTTGATTATCATTTCGATTTTTTTGATGGTTAGGGGTCTGTGCAGGTTTTCAATTTCTTCCTGTTTCAGTTTTTGTAGTTTATATGTGTCTAAGCATGCATCCATTTCTTCCGGATTGCCTAATTTGTTTGCATATAATGGCTCATAATATTCTCTTATAACTGTCTATATTTCTTTGATATTGGTTATAGTTGTTCCTCTTTCATTAATGATTTTATTTGGGTCCTTTTTCTTTTCTTTCTGATAAGTCTGTCTAGAGGTTTGTTGATCCTATTAATTGTTTCAAAGAACCAGCTCCTAGTTTTGTTAATCTGTTCTACTGTTTGCTTGATTTTGTATCATTGATTTCTGCTCTAATCTTAATTATTTCTCTTCTACTGGATTTAGGTTCTATTTGCTGTTCTTGCTCCAGGTAATTTAAGCTTAAGTTTAGGTTGTGTATTTGAGAATTTTCTTGTTTCTTGAGGAAAGCCTATAATGCCATATACTTCCCTCTTAGCTGCATCCCAAAGGTTTCGCATTGTCATGTTTTCATTTTCATTTGCTTCCATGTATTTTTTAAATTCTTCTTTAATTACCGAGTTGATCCATTCATTCTTTAATAGGATGTTCTTTAACCTCCATGTATTTGTGGTCCTTCCAAATTTCTTCTTATAGCTGATGTCAAGTTTCATAACATTGTGGTCTGCAAATATGCATGGTATGATCTCAATCTTTTTATACTTTTATGCTGAGGCCTGATTTGTGACCCAGTATGTGATCTATTATAGAGGATGTTCCACGAGCACTCGAAAATAATGTGTATTCTGCTCATTTGGATAAAATGCTCTGTGTATATCTTTTAATTCAATCAGGTTTAGTGTATCATTCAAAGCCCTTGTTTCCTTGTTGATCTTCTGCTTAGATGATCTGTCCATTGCTGAGTGGGGTGTTAGAGTCCCCTACTATTATTGCATTATTATCAATGAGTTCAAGTTTGTTATGAACTGATTTATGTATTTGGCTGCTCCCAAGGTAGAGAATACATATTTACAATTGTTAGATATTCTTATTGGTTAAACCCCTTTATTAGACTATAGAGTCCATCTTCATCTCTTATTATAATCTTTGTATTAAAATCTAGTTTGTTGGGGCACCTGGGTGGCTCAGTGGGTTGAGGCCTCTGCCTTCGGCTCAGGTCATGGTCCTGGGGTCCTGGGATCGGGCCCCGCATCGGGCTCTCTGCTCAGCGGGGAGTCTGCTTCCCCCTCTCTCTCTGCCTGCCTCTCTGCCTACTTGTGATCTCTCTCTCTGTCAAATAAATAAATTAAAAAATAAATAAATAAAATCTAGTTTGTCTTTGATGAGCACTGGGTGTTATATGCAACTGATGAATTACTGGACACTACATCTGAATCTAGTGATGTGTTATGTTGGCTAATTCAATATAAATTTAAAAAATCTAGTTTGTCTCACAGAAAGATGGCTACTTCAGCTTTCTTTTGATGTCTATTAGTATGATAAATGGTTCTCCACCCCCTCACTTTCAAACTGTAGGTGTCTTTGGGTATAAAAAGAGTCTCTTGTAAGCAACATATCATGGGTCTTGTTTTTGTATCCATTCTGATACCCCATGTCTTTTGATTGGAGCAATTAATTTACATTCAAAGTAATTGTTAAAAGATATGAATTTAGTGTCACTGTATTACCTGTAAAGTCACTGTTCCTGTAGACAGCCTCTGTTCCTTTCAGGTCTTTGTTACTTTTGGTCTTTCTTTCAATCAATGGGTCCCCTTTAATATTTCTTGCAGGGCTGGCTTAAGTGTTTATAAAATCCTTTACTTTTTGTTTGTCTTGGAAACTCTTTAGCTCTCCTTCTATTCTGAACAAGAGCCTTGCTGGATAAAGTATTCTTGGCTGCATATTTTTCCCATGTAGCATGTTAAATATATCATGCCAGCACTTTCTGGCTGCAAGGTCTCTCTGGACAGGTCTGCTGCCAGCCTATGGGTCTACTGTTATAGGTTAAGAAACTTTCCTCCCAAGCAGCTTTCAGAATTCTCTTTTATCTTTGTATTTTGCAAGTTTAACTATGATATGTTACGGTGTTGTCCTATTTTTGTTGGTTTGGAGGGGAGTTCTATGCGCCTCTTGGACTTGAGTGCCTGATTCTTTCCCCTGATTAGGGAAAGAGCTATAATTTGTGCAAATATACTTTCCACCACCTTTTCCTGCTCTTGCTCTGGAACTCCTATGATACGGATATTATTTTACTTTATGGTTTCATTGTGTTCTAAGTCTGCCCTTGTTATCTGATAGTTTTCTTTCCCTCTTCTCAGCTTTATTATTTTCCAAAATTTTTCTTTCTGTATCACCTAACTTCTCCTCTACTTCTTCAATCCTCACAGTTATTATTTCCTGTTTTGCAAGTCAGTTATACTGTTTTTCATTTTAGCCTGACTAGTTTTTAGGTCTTTTATCTCTGCAACAAGGGTATTCCTGGTGTCTTCTATGTTTTTTTCAAGGCCAAGTAGTAGTTGTACTACTGTTGATCTAAATTCTTTTTCAGATATATTGCTTATATCAGTTTTAAGAAACTCCCTATCTATGATATATTCCTGACCTTTGTTTTGGGGAGAAATTCTCCATTCTGTCATCTTGGGTATGTATATATCTTTTGTGTGTTATGAAAGGTTGTTATGTTTCCTGCACCTCAGAATAATACTACATTAAAAAGAGGTCACACTATTGGGAAAACTGGACAGCCACATTCAGAAGAATGAAATTGGACCATTTCTTTACACCACCCACAAAAATAGACTCAAAATGGATGAAAGACCTTAATGTGAGACAGGACTCCATCAAAATCCTTGAGGAGAACACAGGCAGCAACATCTTCGACCTCAGCTGCAGCAACTTCTTCCTAGAAACATCATCAAAGGCAAGGGAAGCAAGGGCAAAAATGAACTACTGGGACTTCATCAAGATCAAAAGCTTTTGGACAGCAAAGGAAACAGTCAACAAAACCAAAAGACAAATGACAGAAGGGGAGAAGATATTCACAAATGACCTTCAGAAAAAGGGCTAGTATCTAAAATCTATAAAGAACTTCTCAAACTCAACACCCAAAGAACAAATAATCTGATCAAGAAATGGGCAGAAGATGTGAACAGACATTTCTGCAAAGAGGACATCCAAATGGCCAACAGACACATGAAAAAATGCTCAACATCACTGGGCAGCAGAGAAATACAAAGTAAAAACACACTAAGATACCACCTCACACCAGTCACAATGGCTAAAATTAGCAAGTCAGGGAACAAAACATGTTGGCGAGGATTTGGAGAAAGGGGACTCCTCCTACACTGCCACTGTTGGTGGGAATGTAAGCTGGTACAGCCACTCTGGAAAACAGTATGGTGGTTCCTCAAAAAGTTGAAAATAGAGCTAGGCTACGACCCAGCAATCACACTACTGGTTTTGACCCTAAAGATACAAATGTAGTGATCGGAAGGTGCACATGCACCCGAATGTTTATAGCAGCAATGTCCACAATAGCCAAACTATGGAAAGAACCTAGATGTCCACCAACAGATGAATGGATAAAGATGTGGTGTATATATATGTACAATGGAATACTATGCAGCCATCAAGAGAAACGAAATCTTGCCATTTGCAATGATATGGATGGAACTAGACGGTATTATGCTAAGCGAAATAAGTAAGTCAGAGAAAGACAATTACCATATGATCTCTCTGATATGAAGAATTTGAGAAGCACCTGGGTGGCTCAGTGGGTTAAAGCCTCTGCCTTTGGCTCAGGTCATGATCTCAGGGTCCTGGGATCGAGCTCCGCATCGGGCTCTCTGCTCAGCGGGGAGCCTGCTTCCCCCTCTCTCTCTGCCTACTTGTGATCTCTCTCTCTCTCTGTCAAATAAATAAATAAAATCTTTAAAAAAAAAAGAATTTGAGAGGCAGGGTGGGGGGCCGTGGGGGGTGGGGGCGGGAAATAAAACAAGATGGGGTCAGGGAGGAGACAAATCATAAGAGACTCCTAAACTCACGAAAAAAACTGAGGGTGACTGGGGTGTAGGAGATGTAGGGATAGGGTGGCTGGGTTATGGACATTGGGGAGGGTATGTGCTATGGCAAATGCTGTGAAATGTGTAAGCCTGATGATTCACAGACGTGTACCCTGGGGCAAATAATATATAATATGTTAAAAAAATTTAAAAAAAAAAAAAAGGTCACACACTGTTCAGGGCCTAGGACTTCAGGAAGTGTTTCTGGTGTATGGTCTTTGCATGTTGCTGTTGCAATTTGGCTGTTTTTTCCACTGGTTAGTGCTCTGTGAGTTCCTCCTTGCTTGCAGTGGAGACTGATTTGACTTTTATCTAAGTGTGTTTTGATTTGTTTGTTGAAAAATGCCTGGAAAAAAAAGAATTAACAACAACAACAACAAAAACAATAAAAGCCTGTTACATAAAGAAGAGAAAAAGGAACCAGAAAAACCAAACAGACAATAAAAAAAAAAAAAAAAGCAACTATAATCCTGACTCTAAAGAAAAAAAAATAGAAGAGGGGGAAAGAAAAAAAGAAAAAGATAAGAATAAAAGAAATCCGATCCAAAAAAGAAAAAGAGAGAGTCGGAGAGAGACAGAAAAGGAAATGAAAAATTAAAAAACAACAACTATAAGCCTGATTCTAAAGGAGACCGGGTGTGGGAAAGAAAGAAAGAAAAAAGAGGAAAAAAATAAATCCTGGTCCTAAATCCATCAGCACTGAAAAGGATGCTTTGAAGCACAGTTTAATCAGTAGAGTTATTGCATCGGGAACACTGTTTTGCTCTTCTGGGGAGATGCCAGCTTTGCTCGCTCATGGCCAAACCCACTCCAGTAAAAAAACAAACACAAAAAACACTTGTCATGCACAGGGTAGGTGGGGTTTGATGTAAGTGGTTTCAACCTCCACTGGGGAATGCTCTGTTGCTTTCTGATAGGCTCCACATGGGGTGCAAATGGTGACACCCCAATCTCTCCTCCCTGGACTGGGGATCTCCCACTATGTGAGAAGTGAGGGCTTTTTGTGCACCCTGCACCCAGCTCTCTTCCATTTATCTCTGGTGGAGCTGGGAATCAAACCTCCAAATCTCAAAGGAGATGATAGCACTTGGATCGACCCCCTCCTCTACATTAGAGGCTTGATGTATTCTGACTAGTGCCCATTATCCCAAAAATATAATCCCCCACCTGCCTGTTGTGCAGACTCAAGGCTGAGCAACCACGAAAAAGCAGCAATCAGGTTATTCCCCACTCTGTGCATGCCTTAGTCCTTTGCCAATGAAAGGCCATATGATGGCACCAGTAGGGTCTTTTGAACTTGAAGAAGGAATATACCTACATCTATTTTTTATTTGTATTATGTTATGTTAGCCACCATACAATACATCATTAGTTTTTAATGGAGCATTCCATGATTCTTTCCTCGTGTATAACACCCAGTGCTCCATGCAATATGAGCCCTCCTTAATACCCATTACTGGGCCAACTGATCCACCCAGCACCCTTCCCTCTGAAACCCTGTTTGTTTCTCAAACCATATTCTCTCATGGTTTGTCTCCCCGATTCCACCCCCCTTCATTTTCCCCTTCCTTCTAATGTCTGCAATGCTATTAATTTTTAAGTGAAACCTTGGGATATTGTATTTCTCTGCTTTACTTATTTCACTTAGCATAAACCCCTCCAGTTCCATCCATGTCGTGCAAAAGTTGGGAAACCATCATTTCTGATGCTTAAGTAATATACCCTTGTATAAACGGACCACATCTCATTAATCCATCTGTGAAGGGCATCTAGCCTCTATCCACAGTTTAGCTATTGTGCACATGGATACTACGAACATCGGGGTGTGTATGGCCCTTCTTTTCACTACATTTGTGTCGTTGGGGTAAATACCCAGTAGTGCAATTGCTGGGTCATAGAGTAGCTCTATTTTTAAATTCTGAGGAACCTCCACATTGTTTTCCAAAGTGGCTGTGACAACTTGCATTCTCACTAACAGTGTAAGACGGTTCCCCTATCACCACATCCTCTTCAACATTTGTTGTTTCTTGCCTTGTCAGTTTTTGCCATTCTAACTGGTGTAAGGTGGTACCTTAATGTGGTTTTGATTTGAATTTCCCTGATGGCTAATGATGAAGAGCATTTTTTTCATGTGACTATTAGCCATTCGTATGTCTTCTTTGAAGAAGTGTCTGTTCATGTCTTCTGCCCATTTTTTGACTTGATTATTTGTTTTTTTGGGTGTTGAGTTTGAGAAGTTCCTTATAGATCTTGGATACCAGGACTGTATGTGTAGTGTCATTTGCAAATATCTTCTC
>CM052797.1:96711555-96762647 GCA_028533885.1 Nasua narica | reverse complement strand
CTGATGGCTAATGATGAAGAGCATTTTTTTCATGTGACTATTAGCCATTCGTATGTCTTCTTTGAAGAAGTGTCTGTTCATGTCTTCTGCCCATTTTTTGACTTGATTATTTGTTTTTTTGGGTGTTGAGTTTGAGAAGTTCCTTATAGATCTTGGATACCAGGACTGTATGTGTAGTGTCATTTGCAAATATCTTCTCCCATCCCGGGGGTTGCCTCTGTGTTTTGTTGACCATTTCCTTTGCCGTGCAGAAGCTTTTTAACTTGTTAAAGTCCCAAAAGCTCATTTTCCTCTTGCGTTGGGAGACGAGTCTTGAAAGATATTGCTGTGGCCGATGTCAAAGAGGTTACTGACTATGTTCTCCTCTAGGATTTTGATGGATTCCTGTCTCTCATTGAGGTCTTTCATCCATTTAGGGTATATCTTTGTGTATGGTATAAGAAAGTGTTCGAGTTTCATTCTTCTGTATATAGCTGTCCAATTTTCCCAGCAGTATTTATTGAAGAGACTGCCTTTTTTCCATTGGATATTTTTTCCTGCTTTGTCAAAGATTATTTGACCATAGAGTTGAGGGTCCATATCTGGGCTCTCTGTTCCGTCCCATTGGTCTCTGTGTCTGTTTTTGTGCCGGTACCATGCCGTCTTGGTGATCACAGCTTTGTAATATAGCTTGAAATGAGGCAACATGATGCCCCAGCTTTTTATTTTTATTTTTCAACGTTTCCTCGGTGAGTTGGGATCTTTTCTGGTTCCATACAAATTTTAGGATTGCTTGTTCTAGCACTTTGAAAAATGCCAATGGTATTTTGATTGGGATGGCATTCAAAGTATAGATTGCTCCGGGCAGCATAGACATTTTAACAATGTTTATTCTTCTGATCCATGAGTATGGAATGTTTTTCCATCTTATTGAGTCTTCTTCGATGTCTTTCATGAGTGTTCTGTGGTTCCTAGAATATAGATCCTTTACCTCTTTGGTAAGATTTATTCAAAGGTATTCTGTGGCTTTTGGTGCTATTGTAAATGGAGTTGATTCTCTAGTTCCTCTTTCGACAGTTACATTGTTAATGTATAGGACAGCAACTGATTTCTGTGCATTGAATTTGTATCCTGCCACATTACTGAATTGCTGTATGAGTTCCACTAATTTTGGGGTGGAGTCTTTTGGGTTTTCCACAGAAAGTATCTTGTCATCGGTGAAGAGAGAGAGTTTGACTTCTTTGCCAATTTGAATAACTTTTATTTCCTTTTGTTGTCTGATTGCTGTTGCTAGGACTTTTAGTGCTGTGTTGAACAACAGTAGCAAGAGTGGGGATCCTTGTTGTGTTCCTGATCTTAAGGGAAAGGCTCTCAGCTTTTCCCCACTGAGAATCATATTCACTGTGGGCTTTTCATAGATGGATTTTATGAAATCAAGGAATGTTCCCTCTATCCCTGTACTCTGAAAAGTTTTAATCAGGAAAGGATGCTGTAGAAATTTGTCAGATGCTTTTTCTGCCTCAGTTGAGAGGACCATGTGGTTCTTCTCTCTTCTCTTATTGCGTTCTGTCACATTGGTTGATTTGCAAATGTGGAACCACCCTTGTATCCCAGGGGTAAATCCTACCTGGTCATGGTGGATAATCCTTTTAATGTACTGTTGGATCCTATTGGCCAGTATCTTGTTGAGAATGTTGGCATCCATATTTATCAGGGATATTGGTCTGAAATTCTCCTTTTTGATGTGGGGTCGTTGCCTGCTTTTGGGATCAAGGTAATGCTGGCCTCATAGAATGAGTCTGGAAGTTTTCCTTCTGTTTCTGTTTTTTGAAACAGCTTCAGGAGAATAGGTATTATTTCTTCTTTGAATCTTCTTTGAATGTTTGGCAGCATTCCCCAAGGAATCCATCAGGTCCTGGGCTCTTTTTTTTTTTTTTTTTTTTTTTTTGAGGTTTTTGATCGCTGCTTCAATCTCGTTACTAGCTATTGGTCTATTCAGGTTGTCAGTTTCTTCCTGTTTCAGTCTTGGAAATTTATAGGTTTCCAGGAATGTATCCATTTTTTCCAGGTTGCTTAGCTTATTGGCATATAGCTGTTGATAATAATTTCTGATGATTGTTTCTATTTCCTTGGTGTTAGCCATGATCTCTCCCCTTTCATTCATAATTTTATTAATTTGGGTCCTTTGAATTCACAAATTCTTTCAGTCTGAATAAGTCTGGCCAGTGGTTTATTGATCTTACTAGTTCTTTCAAAGAACCAGCTTCTAGTTTCACTGACCTGCTCTACTGTATTTCTGGTTTCTAACTACTGACCTCTGTTCTGATCTTAATTATTTCCCTTCTCATCTGTGGGTTAGGCTTAATTTGTTGTTGATCCTCCAGTTCTTTAAGGTGCAAAGAGAGTTTGTGTATTCGGGATTTTTCTATTTTTTTGCGTGAGGCTTTGGATGGCTATGTATTTCCCCCTTAGGGACCGCCTTTGACATATGCCATAAGTTTTGGACCGATGCGTCTTCATTCTCATTGGATTCCATGAATTGTTTACGTTCTTCGTTGATTTCCTGGTTGACCCAAACATTCTTGAGCCGGATGGTCTTTAGCTTCCAAGTGTTTGAATTTCTTCCAACTTCTTCTTGTGATTGAGTTCCAATTTCAAAGCATTGTGGTCTGAGAATATGCAGGGAATAATTGCAGTCTTTTGATATCGGGTAGGACGTGATTTGTGACCAGTATGTGGTCTGTTCTGGAGAAAGTTCCATGTATGCTTGAAGAGAATGAGTATTCTGTGCTTTTAAGGTGGAATGTTCTGTATATAACAATGAGGTCCATCTGGTCCAGTGTGCCATTCAAAGCTCTTGTTTCTTTGTTGATTTTCTGCTTAGATGATCTGTCTATTGCTGAGAGTAAAGTGTTAAAGTCTCTACAGTTAATGTATTCTTATCAATATGTCTCTTTATTTTGATTAATAGTTGGCTTATGTAGTTGGCTGTTCCCATGTTGGGGACATAGATATTTACAATTGTTAGATCTTCTTGTTGGATAGACCCTTTAAGAATGATATAGTGT
Source organism: Nasua narica (assembly GCA_028533885.1). Taxonomy (NCBI): domain Eukaryota; kingdom Metazoa; phylum Chordata; class Mammalia; order Carnivora; family Procyonidae; genus Nasua; species Nasua narica. The sequence goes on along the minus strand of CM052797.1, from coordinate 96,759,600 downwards.
CCTCCTGTATCTCTGACCACAGTCTTTAGCTTAAAATCTAATTTGTCCGATATGAGAATTGCCACCCCAGCTTTCTTTTATGTTCCGTTTGCATGAAAGATGGTTCTCCATCCCTTCACTTTCAGTCTCGATGTATCTTTAGGTTCAAAATGAGTCTCTTGTTGACAGCATATGGATGGGTCTTTTTATCCAATCTGCAGCCCAGTGCCGTTTTATGGGAGCATTTAGGCCATTCACGTTGTGAGTGATTATTCAAAGATATGATTTTATTGTCATCATGTTGCCTGTGAGGCCCTTGTTTCTAAAGACTGTCTCTGTATATTTCTGTTCTGTATCACTCTTGTGGTCTTTCTCCTTCTATAGATCCCCCCCCCCTTAATATTTCTTGAAGGCTGGCTTGGTGGTCACAAATTCTTTCAGTTTCTGCCGGTCCTGGAAGCTCTTTATCTTTCCATCCATACCGAATGGCAGCCTTAATGGATAAAAGTATCCTTGGCTGCATGTTCTTCTCATTTAGTGCCCTGAACATGTCTTGCCAGCCCTTTCTGGCTTGCCAGGTCTCTGTGCACAGGTCTGACATTATTCTGATGTTCCTCCCTCTGTACTTAAGAAATCTCTTCCCCTTTGCCGCTTTCAAAATTGTTTCCTTGGATCTGAGATTTGGGAATTGTACTATTATATGTCATGGCGTTGGTCTGTTCTCATTGATGTTGGGAGGGGTCCCCTCTGCTTCTAGGACAGGAATGCTTGTTTCCTTCCCCAGATTAGAACAACCCCAGATTCGGGATGTTCTCAGCTAAGATTTCCTCAAATATATCTTCTAGTCCTCCCTCTCTCTCCAACCCAATAATTGGATCCCAATAATTCTGACGTTGGAACGTTTCATGGCATCATTTATTTCTCTAATGCTGTTTTCATGGACTTTAAGCTATTTGTTCCAGGCCTCCTCCTGTTCCTTCTTTTCTATCAGTTTGTCTTATAGATCACCCAATTCGTTCTTCTGCATTTACCCTAGCTGTTAGAGTATCTAGATTAGATTGGATCTCATTGTTAGCATTTTTTTAAGTTCTGCCAGATTAGCTCTCCCTTCTGCCCTTCTAGAATCTATGTTGCCATTAATGGTTTTCTCCAACCTAGCTATTGTTTGCATATCTGTTACCCTGAAGTCTGTTTCTGACATCCTGCTTATATCCATATCTATTACTTCTGTGGCAGAGGTCACAGAATTTTCCTCTTTTGGGGGTTCCTCCTCCTAGTCATTCTGGTGAAAGGTGGTTGGGGGAACCACAACCCAAGCAAGATGCACCTGTTTTATAGCGACCTTAGGGTTGTCGGTCTCTTGTTCTTTCAGCCTGTCTTCTGGGGGAGGTGCCTGCCCCACTGTTACTCAGGCAGCCCTTTGGGGGCAGAGTTGCCCCGCCCTCTGTGAGGGGGATGCGCTTAGTGAAAACCATTTTGGGTGCACTTTTGTTCTCTGGCGGCTTTTGGTGGCATCTTTCTGAATCTCTTCTGAGAGTCAGAGCAGAAGTGACTGTATCAAAACCTCTGTCTCAGAACCGAGATCGTGGTCTGCTCTCCACTGAGTACTCCAGGTCACACTCTTTCCATTTCCGTCTGTGCTGCTAAAAAGAGGAGCATCCAGGGTTGTTCATCCCACAGCAGCACTTGCAGCTGTCGCTCCAGGGCCAGGCACATCTCTGTCCTTTGTGCTTCTAAAACCACTAGCCATCCCCAGTTCACAGGCACACCCCCACAGTTCCAGTTTTTAGTCTGGGGGGATGCCCTAAAATCCTTTCCCTGACACTACTGGTCTGCAAGTGCGTGCCCAGTCCCTAGTGTGGTAGCCTTTTCACTCCAGTGGCACAGAATCCAGGAGGCTCCTACTTCATACCTCAAGACTAAATAACAGAGATATTCTGTTTGCAGAGATCCAGATATAAATTACATCTTACCATCGGAATGATCTGGTATATATCCTGCTCAATTCAGCAGACTGGTTGAAATAGGGTCCCCTACTCCTCCACCATCTTTTCGCTTCTAAAATCAGTTTGCACACTTTAAACTTACATGGTGTAATATGTCAATTCCAACTCAATCAATCAATCAATCAACAAAAATAAATTAAAAAGGAGTTACTAACACTACAACATGGGTGAACCTTGAAAACTTTATGCCTAGGGAAAGAAGCCAGATGCAAAACACCTTCTACCATGAGATTCATTCGTAGGGAATTCCCAAGAAAGTCAAACCTACAGAGACCTAAGGTAGATTTTTTTAGGCTGGAGGTAGAAATGGGCTTTGGCAATTTCTTAAAAATTAAATATAATAGTTGTTCACAGAAAAACTTATATATGAATGTTGGCAACAGTTTTATTCATAATCTTTTTAAACAAGAAATATTTTACATAAATACATGGGTTTCATATTTTTGTTTTAAAAATTGCTAAACCTCCAAGCCCTAAAATGTCTGGCAACACAGGTCCCACCTTAAAACAGAGCAACACAGGCATGATTATGAATAGTAACTTCTCTATGTTTAAGGCATGCCACAGTTATGCCCTTGCCTCTTACAGTCAAATCATTGCCATCTAGTCCATTTCACTTTTGTATGTCATTTGCTTGGTCTTTTACTACAGAACTATCAAAAATTTATGTGTCTCCTACCACAGTGTTGAATTTATTGCTGGACAGTGGCTGCCTTGTCGGGGACTAGTTTCCAGTTACCTGTATCCAGATATGGCAAAATGATTAGTTCTTACTAAATGACTGTCATCAGAGAGATCTTTCTGGTTTTCAGGCTAACGAAACAAAGGTCACCAGGGTCTTTCCTTTGGAAACAAAGGTCTCCCAAGTTCTTAAGGGATGATGAAGCCACAAGATGAAGAAGAAAGATATGCCCCAGGCATATAGAAATATTCACAATGGACTATTACATAAAAATTAAATAAAACTTCTCTTGGGTTAAATCATTGAAATTTTGGGTTTGATTGTACAGTATCTAGTTTTATTAGCTACATGTGGTTATTCAAATTTATTAAAAATAATTTTTTTGCTTCTCAGTTATATTAGTCCATTTTCAGGGCTCAACAGTCAAATAACATTAATGCCTACAGTACTGGACAATAAAGATAGAATACTCCCATCTTCACAGAATCTTATGTTGCACAGAGCCACTCTACTATACTTCTACAGGCACCTGAGTTTGTGACTACTGATTTAGTACCTGAAGGAAAAAAGGAAACACTTATCAACTGAATGTAAAATTATTCAAGAATGTTTAATGAAAGTGCTATTATCATTTATATGGTACTTATAGGTTAAGAAATACTTTGACAAATACCTAATTTGGATCTCCAAAACAAACTTTTTTAGATTGGCAAACATAAATTTCATCTCTTTCATTCATTGGAGCATTTTCCATCAATAATGCTCATTGTACAGGTAAAATTTAACATAATATATACTGAACATAAAAGTATCAAAGAAAATATTACTGAGACAAACTTAGAATATCCAAAACAATAAGTAAGGGTAAGAAAGATAGTTTCTTTGTAACTATTCTTATTTCTTCTTATTTTAATAAATATTAATGACTTTCTTGTTATTAAAAATTTCAGAGTAGAAATAAAATTTTAAGATTCCCTTTTCATCAATTTTGGCATCTTAAAATCAAGACATACTGTGGTTCTGAAGGAAAAAAATGCATTTTTGCTGGCAATATTTTTCAACGGGTAAATAAATGGGTGTTGACTTTTAGTAAAAGGCAAACTATTTGATATCCAGATAATTAAAAATGCAATTTTATTAAGTTTTGAAATTCTCAAATAATGTCATTGTTTGGCCTTTCAAGGTCAAAAGCACCTTGGAGTTCTAATGCTTTCTGAATGTTTGCTTCTATTTGAAGTGGCCTTGGTCCCTCTAGCCCACCTAAGTATTCTTTAAGCTTTAGCAAGCTTAGCCCCTAACTAAACCCTTCTCTGTATATCTATATATCATACATTCTTTCTTAGAAAGAACAGAGCCTTCTACGTGTCAGCACGCTCTTCTACATGTCAGCACGCTCTCTGGCACCACCCTGGACACCAAGGAACGAGACCCTCTTGCACAACCCCCCGCTTTGTACCTCCTACTCCCCACTTCCTGGACACCAAGGAACCAGACCCCTTGCTCAACCTCCAAGCAATACAATAATGTCTGTAGCCTGATCATCAGTCTGCACATAATCAAGAAATGTTACAGACCATACACTACCTTAATTAATTAACTGCCCTAACCCACTTTAAAAATTTCTGGGTCAGGGAGGAAACCTCCTAGTTGACTTTTGTACAAGAGTCTACCTTCTGTCCCCAGGTGGCCAGCCTCCTGAGTTAAGCTCAAATTCCTTTGCAAACAAAACTAGTTTCTCAAGTACTTGTCTTTGGTATTGACAACTAAACATGGGTTTTGGTAATGTGTTCACAATCTGACTCAAAGAAGTTACAACCCATTTCTCCTTGTTCTCTCTTCCCTCATTATTGTGATTAACTAAATGGCTGGTCAATATCAATACATATAAACACTGTTCAGGTATTTATCATTATAGCACTTAAATTTAGAATCATCAGGGATACAGCAATTAAGTGAGATAAATCTTGTCTCCTACAGAGAATCTTACCTGAGGTTAAGAGACAAAGATAGTAAATACCCCACAAGGGGAATCCTTGTGTATCACTGACTCATACTATAACTGATACAGGCTGGTGACTTTGCCTTCCTAATTAGTGATTTTTTAAAAGTGTGAATACTTGCACTTTTCCCTTCTTTTTTTCTTTTTAATACTTGTACTTTTCTAAACTATCTATGAAACTACATTTTTCTTTCCATAGTCCAGCAGGAAACTTAATGCTGACTGACAAGATGTTAATTTTGAATATAGTATAAGAATGTGATAGTATTCTCTTTATCTTTACTAATAATTTAGTATGTTACTGGGGGAAAAAAGTTTTCCTTTCCATCTGCATTCAGAAGTCTGGTACTTTCAAATGTGGCACATTTGGCTTATCTCCTATAACTTCTTGCTTTAAAAAAATTACACAATATGATTAAGATTAATGACATGAGACAGCAAGAAGCTGGTGACTTCCAATGGAGTTAGTACTTACAGGCTTAGTAAGAAAAAGGTGACAAATTGCCACATAGAAATTGATGCATTAAAAAAAAAGTTATCCAATGCCATTAGCAGAATTTATATAGCATACTTTAACCATAGATTCCTTCTATATTTTACTACAGTACTAGATTTTCTGCTGGTAACTCAGTATCATTTTCCTTCTAGGTGTTTTCCTACAAATTATCCATTTGGCATTGGAGGCAACCATAATCGCCCCTATACAATACTTTAAGTTGCTTCACCTTCCTGAATCTCTAAATGTTAACAGTAAACTAAGGCCTAGCAAAGGTCTTATTTGACCTTTATTTCTTTAGCCTTTCCACAAGTTTTAAAAAACTGCTAATTCCCAGCAGTAAATCTCTTTTAAATACCTTTAAAGCTAAACTATTCCTATTTTCCTGATTGAATCCTTATTGATAGAATGAACCAATCAAATGCTAGAAAAACTACCACCAAGAGAAACTTCATCCAAAGTACAAAAGGGAGAGAAAAAGACCATAAAAAATAAAATTATATAAAGCAAAAAAGAGAAATTTAATGTGGAAAATGAAAAATAAATTTCTATAATTAAAACTGTAAGCAATATCAGATAGTTATTAAGATTATTTCAAAAACACTACTTAAAAAAGAACAGTGTTTAAGTATCTGGCCCCAAACATTTAAATTATATAAGATAGCAGATAAACTTTTATAATAGCAATGAATTTTCCCCCAATTAATCAAAAGCCTTATGTTTTCACTAGTCTTCACTGAAACAAAAACCTACAAGGAAATAATTCAATAATGTTACCTCTCATGTCTAATCTTTTCTGTTATTGCTTTAAGGAAGAATTATGGTAATCACCTGCTACAATTGCAAAAATAAACTTGCAGCAGCTCCACAATGAGCAGCTATTCTTTGGAAGAGAAAAGGTAGATGTCAACTGACAGCATTCCTGCAATAAGAACATTCTCCTCTTAACCATCTTAGTCTATTTAGGAACTATTTAGAAATCCTTTTATTTTCTAATAATAGATACAAAAAAATTCAGAAGTTATCAGCTTTTAGGTGTGATCCATTATACATATAAATACATACAATAAGTATATGTATTTATATATATAATGGATAATATATAATTACATATATATGTATATATAATATATATAATAGATAATATATATGGATAAATACATATATATTTATCCATTTCCTGCTGTTAAAAGTAAACTCAGCATAATCTCCTCCAGTCCCATCTGTGTTGATGCTGAGTGAAATAAGTCAAGCAGAGAAAGTCAATTATCATTTGGTTTCACTTACTTGTGGAACATAAAGAATAACATGGAGGGCAATAGGAGAAGGAAAGGAAAAGTGAATTGGGAGAAATCAGAGGGGGAGACGAACCATGAGACACTGTGTACTCTGAGAAATAAACTGAGGGTTTTAGAGAGGAGGAGGTGGGGGGATGGGTGAGCCTGGTGGTGGGTATTAAGGAGGGCACCTATTGAATGGAGCACTGGGTGTTGTACATAAACAATGTATCTTGGAACAATGCATGAAAAACTAAAGATGTATTTTATTGGTACTAACATAACCCAATTAAAAAAAAACCCTCAGCCACAGAACTGTAATAATCTTCTACTTAAGATTTTTATATATAATTCATTTCTGAAGGCTTGTTTTTTTTTTAAAGATTTTATTTATTTATTTGAGACCATGAGAGGGGAGAAGGTCAGAGGGAGAAGCAGACTCCCCGTGGAGCCGGGAGCCGGATGTGGGACTCGATCCCAGGACTCCGGGATCATGACCCGAGCCGAAGGCAGTTGCTCAACCAACTGAGCCACACAGGCGCCCTGAAGGCTTGGTTTTAAGGTAATTTTCTGTGCACATGGTGCTGTATTCATTTAATTGCTTAGCAAGTGAATCTACAGAATGGTCATTTGTTAGATGAAAGAAATAAGCATATGGGTTTTTTTTTTAAGATTTTATTTATTTATTTGATACAGAGAGAGAGATCACAAGTAGGCAGAGAGGCAGGCAGAGAGAGAGAGGAGGAAGCAGGCTCCCTGCTGAGCAAAGAGCCTGATGCGGGGCTCGATCCCAGGACTCCGAGATCATGACCTGAGCTGAAGGCAGCGCCTTAACCAACTGAGCCATCCAGGCGCCCCAAGCAATAGGTTTTATATTTAGAAATATACAACAGGCAGAATATAAAGATTAAAAGAGTAAGAAATGGAAACTCACTTTAGCAATACTCATGGTAATCTGTGGGATACAAATTGATGGGTTTTGGCTCCAAGAAGCTTATAATCTTGATGAAAAAGCCAAATATATATACAAATAAATATATGCACAAAATGTATAATATATGTATAGCATATACATCATATAATATAGATATGTATATCACATAATATATATAAATATAATATGTAAAATACGTTCACAATATTATATATTTTATGTCTCTCCTCACATTTTCATTTCATTTTATATGATATATATAAAAATATATAAATCATATGATATATATGTGGGATAATATGAGGAAAAACCATTTAACTATAAAATAGGTGAAAAAGAAATTACATGCATACTCCCTGTGCATAGTCTTATTTCTTAAAAGCTTTTTTCCATTCTCAACTTATATCTCATTTAACAGCAATCTCTCTTACTTTCTCTCTAAAACTCATTCAAAACCCTTTCCTTAACCTTTCTTTCCCCTTTGAATTCCTCCTTCTCTGGCCATTTCTTTATGATGAGAAGCAATCTAGTACATACGCTTTGGCTTCTCCCACTTGCCTAACACATATCCAGAAAGAGAGTTGAAAGATATGAAAGGTATAACATGTTGTCAAAATATAGTATGTTTATGTCCCTATCAAAAATGTGTAGATGAAGACAAAGAAGATAATTCTAAAGGGAAGGGAAGTATGAATGAAAGCAAAGAATGTAGAAATTTGAATTATACATATAGAAGACGGAAGGCAGCAAAATAAGGAAAACTGTGCAGAAATGTAGTAGAAAATAAATATATAAAAATAAGGATGTGCTAAATTATGGAAGCACTGGAACACATTATGGACTTTTGACTAAGATTAAAACAATTTTTATAAGAATAGAATGCAAAATGGTCTAATGAGTGACAAAAGTCAGAAAGATAGTGAGATTAAAAAAATTGGTGATAAAGGACTGTACAAAGGTAGTAGAACCCAATAGAAAAAAAATTTAAATATAGATGCAAAAAATCTTCAACAAAATGCTGGCAAACTGAATTCAGTGGCATATTAAAAAGATCTCACATCATGATTACGTGGGATATATCCTTGGGATGCAAAAATGGTACAACATACCAAAATCAATTAATGTAATATGCCACATTAAAAGAATGAAGGATAAAAATTACATGATCATGTCAACAGATGCAGAAAAATCATTTGACAAAATTCAACATCTTCTCATGATAAAAACACTCAATAAACTAGGTATAAAAAATATAACACAATATAATAAAGGTCATATATGAAAAACCCACAAATAACATCATACTCAAGAGTGAAAACCTGAAAGCTTTTCCTTCAATATAAGAAACAAAACAAAGATGTCTACTCTTGAATTTCTAATTCAACTTAGCACTGAAAGTGTTAGCTACAGCAATTAGGCAATAAATAGAAATAGAAGGCATTCGAATTGGAAGGAAAGAAGTAACACTGTTTGTTTATAGATGACATGATCTTATACACAGAAAACCCTAAAGAACACACATACCTACACACACACACACACACACACACACACACACCTTAGAACTAATTAAAGAGTTCAGCAAAATTGCAGAATATAAAATCAATAAACAAAAATTTCTATACACTAACAACAAATTATCTTCAAAAAATTTAAAAACAATCCCATTTATAAAAGTATCAAATAAACTGATAAGGGAACTGACGTATGCACTGAACTTACAAAACATTATTGAAAGAAAATATAAATGAAGGACACCTGGGTTGTTCAGTTGGTTAAGTGTCCCAGGGTCCTGGGTTGAGTCCTGTAAGGGGCTCCTTGCTCAGAGGGGAGCCCACTTCTCCCTCTGCTTGCTGCTCTCCCTGCTTGTGCTCTCTCTCTCATAAACAAATAAAATCTTAAAGAGAAAAAGATACAAATAAATGGAAAACCATCATGTGTTCAAGGTTTGGAAAAATTAATATTTTTTTAAATGTCTATACTACCCCAAATGACCTTTAAACTCAATGAAATCCCTATTAAAATCTCAAGGACTTTTTTTAAAGAAATAGAAAAAACAAACCTGAAATTCACATGGAACCGTGAATGACCTTGAATAACCAAAGCAGTCTCAGGAAAGAACAAAGGTGGAAGTATCACACTTCCTAATTTCAAATCATATTACAAAGCTACAGTAATTAAAACAGTATAGTACTGCATAAAATACACATATAGACCAATGGAAGAAAACGGAAACTCCAGAAATAATGTATGTACGGTCAATGATCTTTGACAAGGGTGCCAAGAACACAAAATGGATATAGGACAGACTCTTCAACAAATGATGCTCGGAAAACTGGATATCCACATGCAAAAAAGTGAAATTGGACCCCTGTCTTATGCCAGCTCAAGATGGATTAAAGATTTAAATGTAAGCCCTGAAACTGTAAAACTCCTAGAAGAAAACATAGGGAGTAATGGCTTCTTGACATTAGTCTTGGCAATGATTTCTTAGATTTGACACAAAAGAATAGGCAACAAAACAAAAAATAGATGAGTGGGACTACATCAAACTGAAGAAGAGCAAAAGAAACAATCAACAAACTGAAAAGGCATCCTATAGAATGGAAGAAAATATTTGAAAACATCTATCTATAAGAGATTAATATTAAAAATATTTAAGAATCTCCAACTTAATAGTAAAATAATGATGATGATGATAATAATCTGATTTTAAAATAGCTAAATAACTGCATATTCTCCAAAAACAAATTATAATTGGTCCCTAGGTATATGAAACATCACTCATCATCACTAATGACACTCAACATCACTAATGAACAGAAAATTAGATATCATTCCACACCTGTTTAGCGGACTATTGTCAAAAACAGAAAAAATAAAAAACAAGAGATAGTAAAGTTGTCTCTGAGAAAAAAAAGCCCTTATACATGTTGGTAGGAACACAGAACAATGTAGCCACTTTGGAAAACAGTATGGAGATCCTTTTTCTTTTTTTAAAGATTTTATTTATTTGTTTGTTTATTTATTTATTTGAGAGAGAGAGAGAGAGAGAGGTATCACAAGTAGACAGAGAGGCAGGGGGGAGGAGGGGGGAAGCAGGCTCCCTGCTGAGCAGAAATCCCGATGTGGGGCTCGATCCCAGGACCCTGAGATCATGACCTGAGCCAAAAGCAGAGGCTTTAACCCACTAAGCCACCCAGGTGCCCCAAGAAGCTACAGAGATCCTTAAAATATTAAAAATAAAACTACAATGATTCAGCAATGCCATTCCTAGGTATGTATCCTAAACTGAATCTTTTCAGTTTTTTCAAAACTAAATCAGGATCTTGAAAAGATATCTGCAACATTTTATTTGAGGAATCAATTATCCACAAGATAGAAATAACCCAAATATCCACTGACACATGAATGAATACAGGTAATATGGTACATACATACAATGGAATATTACTTAGACTTAAAAATGAAGGAATTCTAAAAAACAAACAAACATAAAGCAGAAACAGATCCATAAATACAGAGAACAAAATAGTGGTTGCTAGATGGGTAAAGCAGAATGGGAGATCCAGACTTCCAGTGACTAGGTAGGGTGATAAAAAAAAAAAATACAACATACAGAATATAGTCAATAATATAACACTGTTGTGTGGTGACATGGTAGCTACACATCATGAGCATAACATAATATATAGGCTTTTTGAATCATTATGTTGTACACCTGAAACTAATGTAACATTATGTGTCAATGATACTTTAAAAATTAATTTAAAAAAAAAAGGAATTCCTGTCATCTGAAACAACATGGATAAACCTGGTGGACATTATAGCAAATGAAATAAGCCAGTACAAAAGGACAAATATTGTATATTCCACATACATGACATATATAAAATAATGAGTGTCATAGAAGCAGAAAATAGAATGATGGTTGCCAGGGTCTGACGCAGAGGGAAAATGAGAAATTGTTTCTCAATGGCTATAAAGTTTCTGTCCTGCAGCATGAATAAGTTCTACAAAGCTACTATACAACAGTATAGCAACAGTTAACAACATGAAAAATATACTTCTTAAGCGTTCTTACTGAGCAACAACAACAACACAAGGAAATTTTTAAATGTGATGGGTATATTTCAGTACATTGAGTACAGTGATAGTATCATGGGTATATGCAAAAGGTCAGATTCATCAAGATGTACACATTAAATGTATACATTTTTTGTGTATCAATTATAACTCAAGAAATCTAAAAAAGATATTCTACAACTTAATTCATTTCTGATATAAAACAAAATACAATTAACTACTGATAGGCCTCAAGTATTTAAAGAAATCACATATTTATTTTTTGTTACTTTTTATTATGTTATGTTACCATACACCACATCATTAGTTTTTGATTAAAGGAATCACATACTTAAAGAGAAATAAAGAATTTACATCACAAGTAGAACAAATTAAAATAACAGAAATCTTAAAAAAAAAATGGTAGTCGCATCACCAGAAGAGTGATGTAGTTCATTCCTGAGTTTGCTCCTCCTAACATAAACAACTAACATTTTTTAAAGAACAAGATACCAAAGAGAGAATACAGAACATAGGGGTAAGGATGAAGCAACCCTACACCTGAGAGACCAAGATAGACTACTTTAGAAGGGTAAAAGAAGCAGCTATACTTGTCCACACCGCCCTCCTACAGGTCAGCAAACCAACACTTGGAGTGTGTTGAGTCTCCAGTTCCTATAGTGAGAAAAGAGAAGCCTGAGGTGTCTCATTTTTTTTTACATTTCAGAAAGAAGTAAAATCATGGTATGTTTCTCTTATTTACTTCACTTAGTATTATATCGTCTAGATCCATCAATGTTGTCACAAATGCCAGATGTTCATTTTTTATGACTAATAAAATATTTCATTGTGAATATAAGCCATAATTTTTTATCTGCTAATTTGGACACATAGGTTGCTTCCATATCTTGGCTATTGTAAATGACACTGCAATAAAAGTAGGGATGCATAAAGCTTTCTGAATTAATGTTTCATTTTCTTAGGATAAATAACCTGCTGTGGAATTACTCAATTGCATGATATTTCTGTTTTTAGTTTCTTGAGGTACCTGCACATATTGTTTTCCATAGTAGCTGCACCTAGTACATTCTGACCAACAGTGCACCAACAGTCCCCTTTTCTCTATACCCTCACCAACAATTATTATTTTTTACTTTTTCATACTACCCATTCTAACTGGTATGGGGTGCTATATCATTGTTTTTATTTGCAGTTCCCTGATGATTAGGGATGTTGAGCAAATTTTTTGTGTTTATTGACCAACTGTATGTCTTCTTTGCAAAATATGTCTATTTAGGTCGTCTGCCCATTTTTGAAGTGGATTGTTTTTTTGGTGTTGAGTTGACTTCTTTATGTATTTTAGATATTAACCAGTAATCAGATATATCATTTGCAAATATCTTCTCCCATTCACTAGGTTACCATTTTGTTTTATTGATGGTTTCTTTTATTATACAAAGAGTTTTGGGTCTGACATAGTCCCAATGGTTCATTTTTGCTTTTGTTTTCCTGGCCTGCAGATACACATATAGAAAAAAAATTTTTTTTTGCTAAGGTGGATGAGCAAGAGATTATTATGTTTTCTTTGAGTTTTACAGTTTCAAGTCTCACCTTTGGGACTTTGGGCCATTTTCAGTTTATTGTTGTGTATAATGTAAGAATGTGGTCAGTTTCATTTTTTTGTATGTAGTTGTCCCATTTTCCCAACACCATTTATTTGAAAAGTCTGTCTTTTCCCCATTGTATATACTCCCCTCCTTTGTCATAGATTGAACATTTAGGTGTGGGTTTATTTCTGGGATCTCTATTCTATTTAATTGATCTATGTATCTATTTTTGTGCCAGTACCAAACTTTATCATAGATTTGTAGTATAGTTTGAAATCTGGGATTTTGATACTTCCAGCATTATTAGGCTTTCTCAAAACTGCATTAGCTAGACAAGATCCTATGTGGTTCCATAAAAATTTTAGGTTTATTTGTTCTACTTCTGTGAAAAATGTTATTGGTATTTTGATAGGGATTGCACTGAATCTGTGTATTGCTTTGAGCGTTGTGGACATTTTAATAATATTAATTCTTCTATTCTAGAAGCATGGTATATCCATTTTTGTGTGTGTCATCTTTAATTTCTCTCATCAATATCTTACAGTTCTCAGTTACTTGGTTAATTTTACTTCTAAGTATTTTATTCATTAAATTTATGTGGGTAAATTGACTTTCAGATATTTTTGGGTTTTGCTGTACTTGTAAATAAGATTTTCTTCATTTACCTTTTGTTAGTTTGTTATTAGTGCAGGCAACAACAAGTTTCTACATATTGATTTCCTATGTGCAACATTACTAAACCCATTTATTAGTTCTAAAGTTGTTTTTGATGGAGACTTAGGTTTTTCTCTGTATTGTATCATGATACATACAAATAGTGATGGTTTTACTTCTTCCTTACCAATCTGCATGAATTTTATTTCCTTTCTTAACTGATTAACATGGCTTGGACTTCCAATACTATGTTGAATAAAAGTGGAGGGAGTGGACATCTTTGTTTTCTTCCTGATCGTAAAAAAAAGCCTCAGCTTTTCAACATTGAATATGATGTTAGCTGTAGGTTTCCCATGAATTGCCCTCATTATGTTTAGGAATGTTACCTGTAAACTCACTTTGTTGAGAGTTTTATCATAAACAAATGTTAAATCTTGTCAGTTTTTTCTTCTGTCTATATTGAGATGATAATATGCTTTCTTTCCTTCATTTTTTTAATGAGATGTTATCATGTAGCTTGATTTACAAATGTTAGAAAAAGACTAGCATCCCTGAAATAAATCCTAGTTAATTATAGTAAATGATCCTTTTAATGTACTGTTGAATTCGGCTTGCTAATATTTTGTTGAAGATTTTACATCAAAATTTATCAGAAATACTGGTCTGTAGTTTTTTTGGATTTTTTTTCCTGCTGTCTTTGTCTGGTATTGGTATTAGGGTAATGCTGGCCTTATAGAATTAATTTGGAAGAACTTCATCTAGTTTGGAATAGTTTGAGAAGAATAGGTATTAATTCTTCTTTAAATGTTTGGTAGAATTCACCTGTGAAGCCGTGTGGTCCTGGAGTTTTGATTATTAGGAGTTTTTATTATTATTATTATTATTATTATTATTATTATTACTGATACAATTTTCTTAGTAGTAACTTATCTGTTAAGATCTTCTACTTCCTCTTGATTCAGTCTGGGAAGATTGTATATTTCTAAGAATTTTACTCATTTCTTCTAGGTTGTCGGTTTATTTACATATAATTTTTAGAGTAGTCTTTTATAATACTTTGTATTTCTCTGGTCTTGGATGTAACTATTCCTCTTTTTCATTTCTTATATAACTGAGTTCTCTATTTTTCTTAATTAGTCTGGCTAAAGGCTTATCAATTTTATTTATCTTTTCAAATAATTGAATCAAATAATCAAATAATCGGCAATTGGTTTCATTGATCTTTTCTGCTGTGGTACTACTCTCTATTTCACTTATTTCTGCTCTAATATTTATTATTTCCTGCCTTCTACTAAATTTTGGTTTTCTTCTATTTCTAGTTCCTTTAGGTGTAGGGCTAGATTATTCATTTGAAAATTTTTCTTATTTCTTGAGATAAGCCTGTAGCACCACATACTTCCCTTTTAGAATTCTGTGCAGAAGTTTGTGGTGCAACTGAATACTGAATTTGCTGCAACTCAAAGATTTTGAACTGTTGTTTTTCCATCGTCATTTGCCTCCAGGTATTTTCAACTTCCCTCTTTGATTTCTTTGTTGACCCACTGGCTGTTTACTAGCATGTCATTTAGCTTCCATGAGTAGGTCTTGTTCCAGTTTTGTCCCTTGTACTTAATTTCTAGTTTCACAGTGTTATTATGGTTAGAAAAGATGCTTCGGGGGTGCCTGGGTGGCTCAGTGTGTTAAAGTCTCTGCCTTCAGCTCAGGTAATGATTTCAGGGTCCTGGAATGGAGCCCCACATTGGGCTCTCTGCTCAGCAGGGAGCCTGTTTCCCCCTCTCTCTCTGCCTGCCTCTCTGCCTAGTTGTGATCTCTGTCAAATAAATGAGTAAAAAAATCTTAAAAAAAAAAAAAAGATGCTTCATACGATTTCAATCTTCTCAGCTTTGTGAGACATTTTTATGATCTGATATTTGATCTATCCAGAAGAATGTTTCTATGCACTTGATAAGCATGTGTATTCTGCTGTTGTGGGATGGAATATTCTGAATATGTCTGTTATGCCCATGTGGTCTAATCAGCCCTTCAAAGACACTATTTACTTATTATCTGTCTGGATAATCTATCCACTGATGTTAAGTGGGATGGTTAAAGTGTTCTACTACTATTGTATTACTATCAATTTCTTCCTTCATGTGTGTTAGTATTCACTTTATAGATTCAAGTGCAGCTATGTTGGATGCACCAATAATTACAATTTTTATATCCTTTTGTTGGATATTACACATTGGCTTTTTTGTTTTTTTTATTACACTCTTTGTTTTAAAGTCTATTTTGTCTATGTAAGTATTTCTATCCTCGTTTTGTTTTCAGTTCCATTTTCATTGAATATCTTTTTCAATCCCTTGATATTCAGTTGGTACTTGTCTTCAAGTCTGAAGTTGAGTATTTTGCAGGCAGCATACACATATGTCTCATTTTTTTATCCATTCAGTCACCATTTGTTTTTATTTTTTTTAGACTTTTAAGATTTTATTTAAATTCCAATTATAAGGTTAACATAAAGTTTTACATTCGTTTCAAGTGTAGAATCCAGTAATTCATCACTTACATACAACACCAGTGCTTATCACAAGTGCCCTCCTTAATACCCATCACACATTTAACCAATTCCCCTGCCCACCTTCCCTCCAGTAACCTGCAGTTTGTTCTCTACAGTTAAGAGTCTATATCCTGGTTTGTCTCTCTCCTTTTTAAAAAAAATCCTACGTTCATCTGTTTTGTTTCTTAAAGATGGGACCAGGAGGGAGACAAACCATAAACTCTTAATCTTACGAAACAAACTGAGGGTTGCTGGGGGTTGGGGAGGTGGGGATAGGGTGGCTGGGCTATGTTTTTATATCATTTATTTCTGTTCCAATCTTTATCATTTCCCTTCTGCTGGCTTTAGTCTTTGTTTGTTCTTCTTTTCTAGCTCCATTAGTTGTAAGATTAGGTTGTTTATTTGCTATATATTTCCCTCTTATGACCACTTTTGCTGTATCCCAAAGGTCATTGGGCCATTATGTTTTCATTTTCATTTTTTTCCATGTATTTTTTAAATTTCTTTTTCAATTTCCTGGTTGACCCATTCAAAATTCTTTTGTAACATGAATATATTGGTTAAGTCCATCTGGTCCAATGTATCATTCAAAGCCATTGTTTCCTTGCTGATTTTTTTGCATAGATGAGCTATCCACTGATGTACATGGAGTGTTAAAAGTCCCCTACTATAAAAAAAAAAAGTCCCCTACTATTATTGTATTATTATCAATCAATTCCTTTATGTTTGTTACTAATTGTTTTATATATTTGGGTGCTCTGACATTGGGGACATAAACATTTATAATGTTAGATCTCCATTTGCTTTGTCTTCTTTATTATTTTTTCCCCAAATGTGTTTATTTTTTCAGTGTTACACAATTGATTGTTCATGCACCACACCCAGTGCTCCATGCAACCCCCCACCCCCTCCCCTCCAAACCCCTCAGTTTGTTACTCAGAGTCCATAGTCTCTCATGGTTCATCGCCCCCTCTGATTTCCCCCTATTCACCCTTCCCTTCCTTCTCACAATGCCCTCCATGTTTTTCCTTATGCTCCACACGTAAGTGAGACCATAAGATAATTGACTCTCTCCGCTTGACTTATTTCACTCCGTATAATCTCTTCTAGTCCCATCCATGTTGATGTATCCCCTTTATTATGATATAGTGCCCTTCTTCATCCCTGTTACAGTCTTTAGTTTAAATCTAGTTTTTCTGATATAATCATGGCTACTCCGGCTCTTTTTTGATATCCATTTGCATAATAAGTATTTCTCTATCCCCTCACTTTCAATCCTCAGGTGTTTTTAGGCCTAAAATGAGTCTCTTATAGGCAGCATATAGATGAGTCTTGCTTTTTTATTCATTCTGATGCCCGAAGACTTTTGATTGGAGCATTTAGTCAATTCATATTCAAAGTAATTATCAATAAATACATAATTAATGCCATTTTATTACTTGTTTTGCTGTTGTTTCTTGAGGTTTTTGTTCCTTTTTAGTTTTTGTAACTTTTGCTCTTTCCTTCCCACTTAAAAGAGTCCCCTTTAATATTTCTTGCAGCAGTGGTCATGAATTCTTAGCTTTTGTTAGTCTGGGAAACTCTCTCCCCAATCCTAAATGATAGCATTGCTGGATAGAGTATTCTTGGTTGCAGATTTTTCCCATTCAGCATGTTGAATATATCATGCCACTTTCTTCCAGCTTGCCAAGTTTCTGTGGATAGATCTGCTGCTAACCTTACTGATCTTCCCTTGGAAGTTAGGGACTTCTTTTGTCCTGCTGCTTTTAGGACTTTTTCTTTATCGCTGTATTTTGCAAATTTAACTACAATATGTCTTGGCCTTGGCCTGCTTTTGTTGATTTTGATGGAAGTTCTCTTTGCCTCCTGGATTTGGATGGCTGTTTTCTTTCCCAGATTATGGAGGTTTCCAGCTATAATTTCCTCAAATAAAACATCTGCCCCATTTTTCTCTTCTGCTTCTGGGACTCCTATGATACAAATGTTATTATGTCTGATGCAGTCACTGAGTATCCTAAATCTGCTTTTGTGATGAAAATTTTTCTTTCTCTCTTTTGTTCAGCTCCATTACTTTCCATAATTCTATCTTCTATATCACCGATATGTTCCTCTACTTCTTCCATCCTTGGGGTCATTATATCCTGTTGGTTTCAAATCTCGGTTATTGTATTATGCCTTTCAGTCCGATTGTTTTTTAGTGCTTTTATCTCTGCAGTAAGGATCTCCCTGATGTCTTCCATGCTTTTCTCAAGCCCAGCTAGTATCCTTATGATTGTTGCTTTAAATTCTGTATCAGACATATCACTTATATCTGTTTCAATTAGATCTCTGACTGATTTTTTTCTTGTTCTTTCTTTAGTAATGAATTCCTCCATCTTGGCATTTTGTCTAGGTCTCTGTCTTCTTCTCTGTGTTAGGAAAGCCTGTTCTATTTCCTGATCCCAGGAGTAATGGCTTTATGAAGAAGAGGTCACAGAGAGCCCAGGACCTGGTGCTTCAGGAAGTGTCTCTGCTGTGTACTGTGTGTAGTCTGCTGCAGTGTATGGCCACTAGAGATCTCAGGTTAGTCATCTGCAGAGTTTCTCCTTGCCTGTAGTGGGGGCTATATGGACCTTGGCCAGTGTGTGGTGAGTTTTAACTAGGTGCGCCGTGGGCTTGCTAAGAGAGACCTGATGTTATTTCCACTATAACTGAAGGTAGGCAGAACTCTACCATCGATAGACACAGTGTGTGAGATTTGTACTGGTCTTCAGGGGGGAGGAGACCATGGTGCTTAGGCATACTTTGCCTAGAAAAGGAATACCAGCATAGGGTAAGGTGGCTGGACTTAGGGTAAGCAGGTTAGGCAGCCAGTATTGATGCCATGCTATTTACTAAAGTTGGTTTATGCTGAGGAGCAGGGTGGGAAATGGTGCCAGGCTGCTCCTTCCCTGCTGTTCTCAGGGAAGCATACTCAGAGGAGTGAATTATTTCACCTCATGCATCACAGGTGTTTTTCAGATCACGGATTTCACACTGTCGATCTGTAGGTAGCTTGCCTGCCTGGAGTAGCACAGCATACCTTGGGCTCTAACCCTAGCCAGGCCTGCTGATTTTTCAAATTCCAAACTTCAGGGTCCTGATGTGGAAGGAACTTATGCTGGTTATCTGGAAAATGATTTCACCATACTGGGACTGATACATGTTTGACCCATAAGGGGAAGTCACACCAGAGAGTAGGGGTGTGGGATTTGGAACAAGCATGTTAAACAGCCAAGGCAAACAAACACCCAGTTTGCTGCCCTGAGCAGATGTCTCTGCACCTATGCTGAGGGGCAAGGGAGGGAAATGATGCCTGGTGGCTCTCTTGTCCCCAGAGTGTCAGTGTCACCTCTCATAAATGCACTCCAAAATGTATGAACAGACTCTCTCCCGGTCTCTTAAGTGACCCTAAGATCATGCAGTCTGCACCAGTGTTGTTTCCCTACATCCTCTCCAAAAATAGAGCAGTGTCCTGGGGTCTCTATCTCAGCCAAACCCAGAGAATTCAAACTCCAGTCCTTGAGCCCTGTTAGTTGAAAAAATTTATGGAATTCAGCCCTTCTCATTTTCCCAGTAAATGGCATTGGGGAAGTGTTCTCTTCATGCATATCCCTGTGCACTCCATGATCTCTCTCGCCTTTGTCCAAGATCAGGGCTCTCTTCCCTCTGCAGCACCCATGATCCATTTCTTGCCTGAACCATGTCTCCGCAGTTTCTACCTTCCTTAAGTGGCTGCTTCTCCCCCTCTTGTTTTGTTTTATACAGTTTGTTTTATCAGTACTCAGTTGATTGCTTAAGTATTCAGAATGATTGGATAGTTATCTGTCTTAGCTGCATTCAAAGGATGAGGCAAGCCTAGGGACCTCCTACAATGTCACCATCTTAGCTCCCTCTCTCCAAGTCATATTATGCCTTTTGCCTTAATTATTCAGTCCATTTATATTTAAAATAATTACTGATAGGTATGTACTGTTGTTATGTGATATGGAGCATTTTTTCATGTCTGTTGGCCATTTGTATGTCTTCTTTGGAGAAGAGTCTTTTCATGTCTTCTACCCATTTCTTGACTGGATGAGTTTGATAAGCTCTTTACAAATCTTGGATACCAACCCTTTATCTGTTATGTCATTTGAAAATACCTTCTCCCATTCCATAGGTTGCCTTTTAGTTTTGTTGAAGGTTTCCTTTGTTGTGCAGAAGCTTTTTATTTTGATGAAGTGCCAATAGTTCATTTTTGCTTTTGTTTCCCTTGCCTTTAGAGACAGGTCTTGCAAGAAATTGCTGTGGCGGACGTTGAGGAGGTGCTGCCTTTGTTCTCCTCTAGGATTTTGGTGGATGCCTGTCTCACACTTGGGTCTTTCATCCATTTTGAGTTTATCTTTGTGTATTGTATAAGAGAATGGTCTAGTTTAAATCTTTTGCATGTGGATGTCCAATTTTCCCAGAAGCATTTATTGAAGAAACTGTCTTTTTTCCATTGGATATTCTTTCCTGCTTTGTCGAAGATTAGTTGACCATAGAGTTGGGAGAGGAGGTTCCTTATATATGGAGGGAGGAACATCAGAAGAACATCAGAGCTGTTCGCAGAAACCTGGCAGGCCAGAAAGGGCTGGCAGCATATATTCAGGATACTAAATGAGAAGAACATGCAGCCAAGAATACTTTATCCAGAAAGGTTGTTGTTCAGAATAGAAGGAGAGATAAAGAACTTCCAGAATAGACAGAAACTGAAAGAATATGTGACCACCAAGCGAGCCCTGCAAGAAATATTAAGGAGCATGCTGTAAACAAAAGGAGACCCCAAGAGTAACATAGACCAAAAAGAAACAGACAATCTACAGAAATAGGGACTTTACAGGTAACACAATGGCACTAAATTCCTATCTTCCAATAGTTACTCTGAATGTAAATGGGCTAAATGCTCCAACCAAAAGATACAGGGTACCAGATTGGATAAAAAAGCAATAACCATTCATATGCTATCTATAAAAGACTCATTTTAGACCTAAAGACATCTCCAGACTGAAGGTGATGAGGTGGAGAACTATTTACCACACTAACAGACCTCAAAAGAAAGCTCGGGTAGTAATCCTCATATCAGACAAATGAAATTTTAAACCAAAGACTGTTATAAGAGATGTAGAGCAACAATATATCGTACTTAAAAGGTATAGCCAATGAAAAAATCTAACAGTTGTAAATATTTATGCCCCACACCTGGGAGTAGCTGATTATATAAACCAATTAATAACCAAAGTAAAGAAACATATTGATAATAATACATTAATAGTAAAGGACTTCAACACCCACTCACAGCAATGAAGATCTAAGCAGAACATCACCAAAGAAACAAGGGCTTTGAATGACACATTGGACCAGATGGACTTCACGAATACACACAGAGCATTCCATTCCATCCTAAAACAGCAGAATATTCATTCTTCTTGAGTGCACATGGAACTTTGTCCATGAATAGATCACATACTGGGGCACAAATCAGGTTTCAACTTATACCAAAAGACTGAGATTATTCCCTAAATATTTTAAGACAATGCTTTGAAATTGGAACTCAATCACAAGAGGAAAATTAGAAAGAACTCAAAAACTTGGAGGTTAAAGAGCATCCTGCTAAAGAATGAATGAGTCAACCAGGAAATTAAAGAAGTACTTAAAAAATTCATGGAAACTCATGAAAATGAAAATACATCGGTTTAAAAGCTCCAGGATACAGCAATGGTGATCTTAAGAGGGAAGTATATAGCAATAAGAGCCTCTCTCAAAAAACTAGAAAAATCCCAAATAAGCTAACCTTACACCTAAAGGAGTAATAAAACCTAAATTCAGAAGAAGAGAAATAATAAAGATTAGAGCAGAAATCAATGAAATAAAAACTAGAAGAACAGTAGAATAGATCAATGAAACTAAAAGCTGGTTCTCTGAAAGAATTAATAAGATTGACAAACCTCTGGCCAGACATATTTATCTTTCCTTATATTCTGAATGATAACCTAGCCAGGGAGAGTATTCTTGGTTGTAGATTTTTTTTTCCTTGCAGGACCTTGGATATATCAGTATTCCCTGCTGGTCTGGAAAGTTTCTGCTGAATTTATCAGACAGCCATACGTGGTTTCATTTGTATAATCCTGCTGCTTTTAAGAGTCTTTCTCTTTAACATTTGATATTTTAATTAGTATGTGTCTTGGTGTGAACTTCCATAGACTTAGATGCCAGTTTTCTTCCCCAGGTTAGGGAAGTTTTCAGCTATTATTTCTTCAAATGCATTTTCCACTCCTTTTTCTTTCGTTCTTCTGGGACTCCTATAATGTGTTACTAAGCTTAATGCTGTTGCGGAAGTTCCTTAACGTAACCTCATGTAAAAAGTAAAAACAAATATCTTTTTTTTTTCTTTTGCTGTTTAGCTTGGCTGCCTTCACTACCCTGTCCTTCACATTGTTGATTCGTTCTTCTGAAACTTCTAATCTACTGTTGTTCCCTATTGTATATTTCTATTTCGGTTATTGTATTCTTCAATGATGGTTTTTTTTGTATTTTCTTTCTCTTTGTTAAAGTTCTCACTGAGCTGGGGTGCCTGGGTGGCTCAGTGGATTAAAGCTTCTGCCTTTGGCTCAGGTCATGATCTCAGGGTCCTGGGATCAAGACCCACATCAGGCTCTCTGCTCAGGATGGAGCCTGCTTCCTCCTCTCTCTCTGCCTCTTTCTCTGCCTACTTGTGATCTCTCTCCTCTCTGTCAAATAAATAAAATCTTAAAAAAAAAAAAAAAGCTCTCACTGAGCTTATCCATTCTTCTCTAATGTCTAGTGAGTATCTTTATGACTATTACTTTGAACTCTTTCTCAGATCAGGCATATTCCTTATATCTATTGCATTTAGTTCCTTTTTCTGAGGTTTCATCTTGTTTTGTTTGGAACTTATTTTTCTGTCCTTTCGTTTTGTCTGACTCCTTGTGTTTGTATCTATATATTAGATAGGTCAGTTACATCTCCAGATCTCAAAGGTAGCGTCTTTATTTAGAAGTCACCCTGTGGTGCCCAATAGCAGGATACGCACTGGTCACCAAAACCAGGCACTCTAGGCATGTCCCCTGTATGGGGTATCGTGCCCTTCTGTTCTGACTGGGCTATGACTGGGCTTATGATTGACAGGGCTAGCTCCTAAGAACATCTAGCTGAGAGGCCCAATTATAGATGTTGTGGGCAGACTGGTGGGTGGTGCAAGCTCCTGGTATACCTGGCTGAGAGATCCAATTATAGCTCTTGTAGGCATGCTGGCAGGTGGGGTTTCCTTCCAGCATAGCTGGCTGAGAAGCCTGGTTATAGCAGTTGTGGATACTCCTGTGGGTGGGACTGGCTACCCCATTCTTGTGGCAGGAGTCACTTTGGAGGAGACACCAGTCTTGGTGGAGGCTGCTTGACAGGTGTGGCAGGGCAGTAGTTGATTTGGGGGTACACTGTTCTGACTGAGGTGGAATATGGTGGGAGTTGATTTGGAGGGGCATCTGCCAGGATGAGAGGGTTGAGTGGCATGGGTCTGCAAGTAAACACCAATGCATGTGAACAGTGCTGGCAGGGTACATGGAGACTTCAAAACTGGCTCCCAGCATCCAGGTATCTAGGTTAAAAGAGAGCAGGGAAAATGGCACCTCCTATTAACTTTGATTCTTGGAGAAGCTCCTGCAGATTCCTACCCCTCTAACACATACACTAAAATTAATCAATCAGTCTTCTTCATGTATAACTAAGGTGTTTTCCAAATGCTACCTCTGTGCTGAGTCTGAGACTGAATGATAGAGCACAGAAGATCTTTAAGGGCAGAGACTCAGTTTCCTATAGTCATCTGGCTCTCTTAGAGTTAAGCTCCACTGATTCTCAAAGCAACCAAAGTTAAACCCTACTCATTCTAAACAGATATAAAGGCTCATCTTTCCAGCACAAGTCCCTAGGGTCAGGCATGCCTGATGTGGGGACTGATCCTCTCACTTCATAATGAAAATTTCCACACCTGTAATATCCTGTTTGCAGGTCACCATGCCTGGGGCTTGATTCTTAACTGCATCTCTTGCACTTCCTAACATTACTTTTTTTTTTTTCACTTCCTATTCTTGATGTGGCTTTCACTTTATGTCTCTAGTAGTTGAAGATTTGTTTTGTCAGTCTTGAGGTTTTGCAGAGTCGGGTACACTATACATAGTTGTGCGATCTTGATGTGTCAAGAGAGGTGTGCTAAGGATTCTCTTACTTCACCATCTTTGTGAGATCCATTATCAATAATTCTTTGAAACATAATGGATTAAACTTTTCAATTAAAACATATAGATGGCTAAATGGATTTAAAAAGCCCAATGTCCAACAACAATATGCTTTTTACTAAAGACTCACTTTAGCCTTAAAGACTCACAGGGACTGAAAATTTAAAGATGGAAAAAAATATTTTAAGCAAATGATAACAACAATAAGAAAACCCAGAGGTCATTATGCTTAGATAAAATAGACTTTAAACTAAAAATTATAAAAAGGAAAAGAAGCAAAGGGCATTTTATAATGATAAAGAGGACAATACATCAAGAAGATAGAACAATTGTAAATATTTATGTGCCCAATATTAGAGAACCTAAAAACATAAAGCAAAAACTAGCAGAGTTAAAAGAAGAAATAAAGAGTAATACAATAATAGTTTGGGACTTTAATACCCATGCCAAACAATGAAGAGATTATCCAGAAAGAGAATCAATAATCAATAGCAGATTTGAACAACACTATAGACCAAATAGACCTAACATATACAGAACGTTCCATCTAACAACTGCAGAATACATATTTCTTTCAAGTGTACAGAGAACATTTTCTAAGCTATACCACATGTTAGGACACAAAACTAAGTCATAGCAAATTTTTAAAAGGTTGATAATCATACCAAATAAAATTTTTTTTTTTAAAGATTTACTTCCTTGAGAGTACAAGATGAGGAAGGGACAGAAGAGAATATCCAAGCAGAGTCCCACTGACTGTGGAGCCCAACCCAGGGCTCGATCTCACAAGCCATGAGACCAGAATAAAAGGCGAATCCAAGAATCAGATGCTTAACCGACAGAGCCACCCAGGCATCCCTGCTTCCCAATACAGTTTTTGACTACAATGGCATGAAACTGGAAATAAGTAGGGGAAGGCTGGAAAATTCATGAACACATGGAAATTAAACAACATACTCCTGAACAACAATGAATAAAAGATGAAATTAAAGTGAAAATAAAATAGATTCTTTTTTTTTTTAAAGATTTTATTCATTTATTTGACACAGAGAGAGAGAACACAAGTAGGCAGAGAGGCAGGCAGAGACAGAGAGAGGGAAGCAGGCTCCCTGCTGAGCAGAGAGCCCAATGCGGGGCTATATCCCAGGACTCTGAGATCATGACCCGAGCCGAAGGCTTTAACCCACTGAGCCACCCAGGCATCCCGAAAATAAAATAGATTCTTGAGATAAACAAAAATGAAAACACAACACACAGAATTTATGGAATCCAGCAAAAGCAATTCAAAAAAGGAAGTTCCTCTCAGAGTTATAAAACAGAAATAAATGAGCTAGGGAATAGAAGAAAAACACAAAAGATTAACCAAATTAAGAGTTGGTTGAAAAGATTAAATTGGCCAACCCCTTTTCTAGAGTAACCAAAGAAATAAAGGAAAGGACCCAAATCAACAAATATAAAGGGGAAAAAGATATTATGACTGATAACAAAAAAATTTAAAGGATCATAAGAGGTAACTATGAAGAACTCTATGTCAACAAATTGGACAACCTAGAACAAGTGGAAAAAATCTTAAAAACATACAATTTAAAAAAAAAAACATACAATTTAGTAAGACTGAATGAGAAAGAAATAGGAAATCTGAATATATTATTTATTAGTAAGGAGATTGATTCAGCAATAAATCATTTCCCAAAGACACAAAGCTCAAGACCAGATGGCTTCACTGGTAAATTTTACCAAACATTTAAAGAATTAACGCCAATCCTTCTCAAACTCTTCCAAAAAATGAAGAGGAGAAAAGACTCCAAAACTAATTTTATAAAGTCAGCATTATCCTGATATCAAAAACAAAAGGACACTAACTAAAAAGAAAACTATAGGCTAATATCCTTGAAAAGCAGAGACACAAAATCCTCAGTAAAACTCTAGCAAACTGAAAGCAACAGCACATTAGAAGGATCAGTCACCATGATCAAGTAGAATTTATCCTTGTGATGCAAAGATAGTTCAACATATGCAAATCAGTGTGATATATTACACCAATAAAATAATCATATGATCATCTCAATAGACACAAAAAACCATTAGACAAAAATTCTACATCCATCTGTGATTAAAGCTCTTTAGAAATTAGGCATATCTCAACAATAGGCATATCTCAACAAAATAAAGGCCCATATATGACAAGCCCACAGCTAACATCATAGTCAATGGTGAAAGGATGAAAGGTTTTCCTCCAAGATCAGGGACAAGACAAAGGCGTTTACTGTTCACCATTCTTATTCAATACAGTACGGGAAGTCTTAGCTATAACAGTCACCCACAAAAAAGAAATAAAAGGTATTAGAACTGGAAAAGAAGATGTAACATTGTATTTGCAGATTACATGATTTTATATACACAAAATCCTAAAGACTCAACTAGAAAGCTATTAGGTAGAATCAATTAATTCAGTAAACTTGCAGGAAACAGAATTAAGATATACAAACTAGTAGCATTTTTTTATATACTAACAATGAAATTTCTGGAAAAGATGCTACTTACAATAGCATAAAAAAATACTTAGGAATAAATTTTAGTAAGGCAGTGAAAGATGTATATGTTTAAACTTGAAAATGTCTTTTTTTTTAATTTTTTTAAAAGATTTTAGTTATTTATTTGAGAGAGAGAGAGAGAGAGAACACAAGTAGGCGGGGGGGGGGGGGAGCAGGCTCCCCGCTGAGCAGATCCCAGGACTTTGAGATCATAACCTGAGCAGAAGGCAGAGGCTTAACCCACTGAGCCACCCAGGTGCCCCTAAACTTGAAAATGTCTTGAAAACTACAAGATATTGAAAGAAATCAAAGAAGATGAAAATAAATGGAAAGGTGTTCCATGTTCATGGATTGGAAAAATTAATATTGTTCAAATGTCAATACCAAAAGCCATCTATAGATTTAATGTAATCCCATCAAGATGCCAACAACATTTACTAAAGAGGTAGAAAAAACACTCCTAAAATTTATACGGAACCACAAAAGACCCCCAATAGCTAAAGAAATCCTGAGAAAAAAGAATACAGCAGGAGGTAGCACACGTCCTGATTTTATACTCTACTACACAAAGCTATACTGGCATGAAAACAGGCAAATAGACCAACAAAACTGAGAACCCAGAAATAAAACTAAACATATATGGTTAACTAATATTTGACAAGGGAGCCAAGAATACTCAATGGAAAAAAGATAGTTTCATTAATAAATGGTGCTGGACCACTGAATATTCACAAGTTAAAAGAATGAAATGACTCATATCTTACATACTTACAAAATTAACCTAAAATGGATTAAAGACTTAAATGTAAGACTTGAATCCATAACAAAAGGATATGTTCTTGATAAGGATTTTTTTATATGAAATGTAAAGCACAAACAGCACGATAAAAAATTAACAAGCAGGATTACACCTAATTAAAAACTTCTGCACAGCAAAAGAAAACATCAACATAGAGAAAATATAATCTACAGAACAGGAAAAAATATTTGCAAACCATATACCTGATAAAGGGTTAATATCCAAAACATAAAAAGAACTCACACAACTCAACAGCAAAAGAAAGAAAAAGAAAATTAAAAATGGGCAAAGAATATGAATAGATATTTCTCAAAGAAGATATACCACCTTAGGCCAGTAGGTACATAGAAAGATGCTCAACATCACTAGTTAATACATGAATACAAATTAAAACTACAATGAGATACTGTCTCACATCTGTTTGAATGGCTATCACTAAAAAGACCAGAGATAATGCTGGAGTGAAAATGGAGAAAAAGGAACACTTGCGCACTGTTGGTGAGATGGTAAATTGGTACAGCCACCATGGAAAACAGTATGGAGGATCCTCAAATAGCTACAAATAAAACTCTTATATAGCCCAACAAACCCACTTTTGGGAATATATCTAAAGGTAACGAAAGCACTAAGTGTATCCCATGTTCATAGCAGCATTATTTAAAAGAGCCAGGACACAAGAACAACCTAAGAACTCACTGACGGATAGTTAAAGAAGTTGTGGGGGAAATACATATATACAATGGAGTATTTTTTCAGCCATAAAAAGAACAAGGAAATCCTACCATTTTCTACAACATGGATGGACCTTAAAGGCATTATACTAAGTAAAATAAGTTGGACGGAAAAAGACAAATACTGTATGATCTCACTTTATGTGGAATCTAAAAATAAAAAAGGAAACAAAAAATGCAAATAAACGCATAGGAAAAGAGATCTATGTAACTTGCAGCTACCAAAGGTGGGAAGTGGGGAGGGGTGTAAATGGAAGAAGGTGGTCAACAGGTGCAAACTTCCAGTTATAAAATAAATAAATAAGTACTAAGAATGTAATGTGCAACATGATGACTGTAACACTGCTATATGATATATAGAAAAGTTGTTAAGAAAAATTAAATCCTAAGAGTTCTCATCACAAGGAGAACGTTTCCCCTTTACTCTTATCTTCTTTTTTTCTTTTTATTGTATTTCTATGAAAAGATGAATGCTAGCCGAAACTCTTCTAATCATTTCACAATATATGCAAGTCAAACCATTATTCTGCATTCCTTAAACATATACGATGATATATTTCAATTATTTCTCAATAAAACTGGGGGAAGGTGAAGAAATGGACATATCTTAAACATTTTTTATTATTATTAAGTGGACTAAAGAGATCTGGAACAACATCATGGAAATCAAATTGCTAATAACAAATCAGAAAAACAGAACTCTCAAACAGGTGAAGGGGTTTAAGAGTTACAAACTTCCAGTTATAAAATAAACAAGTTACAGAAATAAGAAGTATAGCAAAAGGGAATATAGTCAATAATACTATAATAATATTATATGAAGACAGATAGAGACTACCTTGTGGCAAGCAGTAAGTAAAGTATAGAACTGTTGAATCACTTGTTGTAAACCTGAAACAAATATAACATTGTATGTCAACTACAATAATAAAAATAAAACTGAGCAAATTCAACTTAAAATCATAAAAATCATAAATTCAACCTGACTTCAGTTTTCTTTCATCATGTAAAAAAATTAACTCTTTTTTAAGGAAACATTTTTTATTTATTTATTTATTTTAAGATTTTATTTATTTATTTGAGAGACAGAGAATGCGAGAGAGAGCATGAGAGGACAGAAGGTTAGAGGAAGAAGCAGACTCCCCGTGGAGCTGGGAGCCCGATGTGAGACCCGATCCCGTAACTCAAGGATCATGACCTGAGCCGAAGGCAGTTGCTCAACCAACTGAGCCACCCAGGCACCCCATTTTTTATTTTTTGTAATAATATGTTCCCATGGTAAAAAATTTCAAAGTTAGGAAAGTGTAGTGAAAATTCTCCTTCCCCTGATACAGTAGTTTCCTACATGACCCTGTCTGCATGTAAAAGTATTGCAAACATAAGTATATACATGTATATATATATATATACATCCTTTTACATATATATACTCACTTCTGCATACTTTATTAGTCATTATAAAGTTTACATATTCTTCCAAAAAAGATGATCTTAGATAATGAATACATCTAATTCCTAGAGGTTCTTTCAATTCAAATAAAATATACCACTATATTTTACTTTTACATTTCATATGCCTTTTGCCAAATTCTCCTTACCAATGTCACACACGATCACTCTCAACTAATTTATCTTAGTTCTACTTGGTTTTTATCTCCTTTCACCCCATGTATTACTGCTGATTGCACTGCTTTTAAAGAAATAATAGAAAATTTAATGAGCTGAACTCAAAGATTTGTAGGACAAGCAAGAAAACAAAAAATTTAGGTAATTCAAAGACCATAATGTGTTACTTTTTCATTAATTGCCATGTATTTCTATTCCTGTTTTACAGAATTAATTTAGAAATACCACTGCTCTATTTTCTTTTATGTGACTCAGATTTAAATGAACACAACCTATATTTATGAAATTTCATGTTCAGATCAGAGATGACTCCCATTCTTAGTACATGTGAAATAATGAAAAGTACTCATTTACTTATTTGTATATCCTAATGATAATTATATGCATTAATTTTGCAACCATCCCTCAGTGAAGAACTGGGTATAGGATAAAAGTTAATATAAGAATCTAAGAGATAGTAAAACAAATGGTTCAAATCCAGGATCTGTCACTTACAAATCTATGTGTCCTTACCGCAAATAATTTATTCTATCTAAACTCCACATTGCTTGCTTATAAAACAGAAATAATACCATTACCTACCTCAAAGGATTCCTATGACAACAAATAATAAAAAGGTGTGAAGCCATTTTGCAAACTTTAAATAACCCTAAATAACTGTTAGCTGCTAAACATCTATGTCAATAAGAAATGAATATTCATATTACATACACACTAAATCCACAAGCTCTCTATAAGTATTTTATTTTGTAAGTTAAACATTCAAAATCATGAATACACTTTTTGAGTAACTATTACTATATGCCAGACAATGTGCTGTGACTCAGGATAAAAGGAGAAAATTAGAAAATCTTTGTGCTCATACAATTTA
This sequence comes from Nasua narica, assembly GCA_028533885.1. Lineage (NCBI taxonomy): Eukaryota > Metazoa > Chordata > Mammalia > Carnivora > Procyonidae > Nasua > Nasua narica. Next base: position 96,728,513 of record CM052797.1, on the reverse strand, counting down.
AGATAAAGGGAGGGGAATATTAAGCAGATAATGGTATAAATGATAAATCAATAACAATTGTGATAAGTTGGTAGAGAAACTCTTGAAGGTCAAGACCTGAGGTAAGCTCTGGCATGTATTACTCTGTTCTTGTCTTGCTCATTTACCAGCCTAAATATTTTTTGATGCCATTCTAGAAGGCTCCTTTTTATCCTTTTCCTTTTACCTAAAAGTATTTAAATTAGTACCTTTATAATCCTGACCCACACTTAATATATAAGGAAGAAAAGCATGCGGTTTTTGTTGTTGTTGTTCGTTTTTTGTTTTTAGAGAAAGCACAGGTATGAGTGGTGATGGGGAGGGGTAGAGGGAGAGGGAAAGACAGAATCTTAAGCAGACTCCAAGCTGGACATGGAGATGCTGAGATCCACAATCCTGAGAGATCATGACCTGAGACAAAATCAAGAGTTGGATGTTTGACCAACTGAGCCATCCAGGTGTACCAGAAGAAAAGCATGTTAATTTGGGTAGAGATTTATTTTATATTGCTATATTGGTTGATAATGTTCATGGGTCACAGAAATTTTTTATAAAAACATATGTGACTAAATGGTTATAGCTACACACAGATGGAAGATTTCAAAGAATCACAAGTCATACAGAAAGAGATCTGAAAGGATCATCAGAAAATAATAGACAAATAGCTCTATAAAGTCTACTACTCAAAGAGCAAAGAACACATGGGAATTTTGCCAATAACAGGAGGGTACCTTAAAGAGCTTCTTAGAAAAACGTCTAGTATTCCTGAGCCACTTGCTCACGTTTATAAGGCTTCAAGCAGTGAGACATGCCTGAAAAGATGCCCATAGCCAGATCAGTGTTGAAAGCTTAGGTCAGCAGCAAATTTCATTTAAATCCCATGTTATGCAGTTATACTGTGATAGATTAATATTAAGCAAATACAGTAAGTAATAGCAAACTAATCACTACATTTAATTCCTATTGGGAAATATCATTGAAATTTTAAAAGTATCCTACTAGCATGAAACTCTCCCAGATATTCTATACCTCTATAACTTCATATTCTTAGAAATTGATGTCACAGACCAACAGCATTAAGTTTTACATAAAATCAGAAATGATCTAATTTCCACTACAATTGGAAGACTCCAAAATTACCAATTACATATATTTACTTGAGCTCTAGTAACAAACGTGTTATTTGAGTATAGGCTTTCTTCATATAGCACTGTAGGTAAATATGCCGCCAAATATGACCAAATGTCTCCCTATAGTTATTCTTAATGTATTTTTTTAAGATTTTGTTTGTTTGTTTGTTTGTTTGTTTGTTTGTTTATTTATTTGACAGAGAGAGAGAGAGAGATCACAAGTAGGCAGAAAGGCAGGCAGAGAGAGAGGACAAAGCAGGCTCCCTGCTGAGCAGAGAGCCCGATGCGGGGCTCCATCCCAGGACCCTGAGATCATGCCCTGAGTCAAAGGCAGAGGCTTTAACCCACTGAGCCACCTAGGTGCCACTCTCTTAATGTATTTTAAATACTTCCCCCCAAAATACAAGAAAACAAATATAAAAGCACCCACTTAGATTTTATAGTTGATTTTTAGTAAAGGGCACAATGCCACAGCTATACCTGAGACAAAATGAAAATTTCTCTAAATATGAGAGGCATCAAAGGTCAAAAAAGTATTTTAATTTTTTTAAATGAAGGAAATAAGTAAGTATAATTTAATTTTTATGGGAACAAAGTGAATTTGAGTAAAACAATACTACTGTATTCATTTAGTTCTTTAACAATTTTATAGATTAGTAGTAGAAAATAAGATCCTGTTTATGTTATTTACATTACCTCAAAAAACCATAAGATTTAAGACCATTTTTAAAAGGCCTATCTCACATATATCTTCAACTCTTGCATTAAATTATACATGTTAGTCAATGCAGAGAGAAATACATTTAGCACAATCTTAAGTTATCAATTTTAAGTTAATCCCTATTGATATCACATTCTGTATCTTATGGAACAGTTTGAGAAATTCCAGAGACAACTATCAACCATATACTATACCAAACATATTTAGAGTTCTCATCACCATCTCATTCTATGTTAAATAATAAGTTAGAAAAGGCAGACCAGTAAATTTCCTAAAAACTATAGAAGAAACATTATCTTAGCATCAGATGATTTTAAAGGTTTCAATTGTTCTTGTACTAATTAAAGGTATGAAATAGATGGCATATTCAAATTCACTAACAGAAGAAGAGTTTAACAAAGGTATAAACTAGGCTTAGGGAAAGCACCAAGGGATAGGATATTACCATGCAGCTAGCAATGATGGTGAGCTATTACTCTTAGGACTAAAGAGGTAAGGGGAGGAAGCAGTAACTACAAAGCAACTGTACAGATATGGGGAAGGGTTGCCAGAAAGAAGCACCTGCAACCTGGCATGGAGTAAGCTGTGAGAAAGAGATTTTTAATTTTAGACTAAAGACCCCATTCCTAGTTCTCAGCTACCAACTACCAACCAAGTGCTGTCCAGTTTTCCAACAGAAAGATGAAAGCTTCACCTTAATAATGGAATCTACAGTTGTAATTTATCCATTCCATAGATATATTTTATAAATATAGTCGATGAATTTTCTTTTTTAAAGATTTTATTTATTTATTTGAGAAAGACAGAGCACAAGTGTTGGGAAGGGGTAAAAGGAAAGGGAGAAGCAGACTCCCTACTGAGCAGGGAGCCCGATGTACAACCCCATCCCAGGACCCCAAGATCATGACCTGAACCAAAGGCAGATGTTTAACCCACTAAGCCATCCAGGTGCCCCTCCATGAATTTTCTTCAATTCATTTATTCCTATCCATGTCATGCCAATCACAAAAGAAAGATAGATTAGACTAAGAAAATGATTCTATATCAAGAGAAAAGGAAAAAAAAGAAATTCCAACTGTCATGTGAATATATGAGTTACAAGTAGAAGGAAAAACAATTTTGGTTATAAAGGATGCTATTGTTTTGGCCATACATTTTAATACAAACAGTTTATTTCTAATTACTATCTTTTATATATAATTATTAACACTCTGTATTACAACATTAAAGTTTCTAAGAGCATAAGAAAAACATTTACTATAATTAAATTGCTATTAGTTTTCCCTCATAAATTTCTGGTGAGAATGTAAAATGGTGCATTACTTTAGAAAACAGTTACAGTTTCTCAAAAATGTTAAATATAGAGGTACCATGACCCAGCAACTCTCCTCCTAGATATTTACCTAAGAGAAATGAAAACCTATGTCTAGACAATTAGCAGCATTAATAACAGCCAAAAGTGGAAATAACCCAAACTTCCATTAACTGATGAAATGGATAAACACTGCATATTCATATAATAGGATACTATTCAGGAATAAAGAGAACGTAAGTATTGATACATGTTGCAACAAAGATTACCTTCAAAACAAGGTAAGTGTTGGGGTGCCTGGGTGGCTCAGTGGGTTAAAGCCTCTGCCTTTGGCTCTGGTCATGATCTCAGGGTCCTGGGATCAAGCCCAGCGTCAGGCTCTCTGCTCAGCGGGGAGCCTGCTTCCCCCTCTCTCTCTGCCTGTTTCTCTGCCTACTTGTGATCTCTCTATGTCAAATAAATAAGTAAATAATCTTAAAAAAAACCCATGATAAGTGAAAAAATAATTACACATACACACAAAATCACATGTTGTATCATTTCACTAATCTAAAAGGTCTGGAATAGGCAAATATCTTGACATAAGAAGTAGATTTGTGGTTGCCTAGAGTGGGACTAGGAAGGTGAAGAGAGAAGTATCTGGTAATGCGCACAAAGATTTCTTTTGGGATGATGGGAATGCTCAAAATTAGATTGTGGTGACTTGCTAAACTCTGTAAAAAATACTGAAAACCAGTGAATTCTATAGTTAAAATGGGTCAATTTTATGTAAAGTATGTCTTGATAAAATTTTTAAAAAATTAATACTAATCTTTTAACCTTCCTAGCTGTGTGATTGCTTCTGCTGAAATAGTCTAATGAATAAAACCAATGATGCAATAGTCTGTTTTCCTGTTGGACCAATAGATAGATATAGATCTTTTGTTTCCATATCATTTAATGATACAAGAAAAGATACCAGAATAGAACTTGCCTCAAAATATTTTTTCAGCACAACAGAAATATTTTTATCAGCTATTACTGTCACCCTAAAACTCAGAGGCTTCAAACAAGCATAAACTACTGTTTCTCCTAAATCTGTGGTCTGGCTGAATAATATCTTTTCTAGCCTGTGCTCAACTGGATTTACTCATGAAAATGTGGCTAAGTGGCATGTTATCTAATCCAGATGGGCCTTGACTGAGGGACGGCTGTCCTTAAGGTGTCTCTTGTTCTTCTCTTGAGACCAATAAACTGTCACAGTATGTTCTCAATGCATGGTGGACATGTAAGAGAAAAAGCAGACACATGGGGTCCCACTCAACTGGAAACACGAAGTTATCTGGTTGAATCCAAAGTTATAAGGCAAAGAATAGTGAGCGAGGCAGACTTCCTTATCTTATACCTTTAAATCTGACCACATAATTTCCTGTTGGAATTAATGAATACTAAGGAATTTAAGTGTAATTGAATACATAAAAAAGAATAATAGAATAAATTCAAAAAAAAGGAGATAATAATATATAAAAGCAGAAATTAATAAAATTCTTCAAGAAGAGGGGCAGATTGGTCAATCATATGAGATTGACTCAAGTGATTAGTGTGTACAGTGTACTTCCTAAAAAATGTTTGGGATAATATTATGGCCCTTGAAGAAGGAGAAACTAGCTCTTTCCACTATGGCTCTTTGGCAAAAGTATGTGACTGTGGTGTTTACTAATTTGCAACTTCAAACAATTTATTTGGGTGAAATATATAGCACACTGTAAGTGTTATATTCAAAACTACAGCTGTATTAAGTGATATACACAATGGGCATGTCTGAGAGATACATAGAAATATCTTCACTAAATCTGGACTTGTTCCTCTGAGTCAAAGCTGGCCAGTAAAATCTCAAGGTATCCTTCTAACTTTCTGGCTTATTAACCTCAACTTTCTGGCTACTATTTAACCATGTATCTCCTTATTTGTTATTACACAGGAAATGGATGATGGCAGAAGGAAAAAAAAGTACTACTTCTACAACTGAGATTGGCAAACAATCTCCTTCAACAATAAGATTTCAAATAGAAAAGATGACATATTATGTGGTTCATTCTTAAAAGATTCAATTAATTCATTAAACAGATGTTAAATGCCTCTTAGGTACCAAGCATTAACAATGGGTGGTGGGGATATAAAACAAGGTGTGACAAATTTCATAGAATGAGAATGATACAAAACAAGTTATCAGAACATAATATTACTAAATAAAATTCAACAATAATATGATAAACACAAAAGTCACATATACTTGGAAATTTAGAAACATTCTTCTAAAAAATCTGAGTCAACAAAAAAAGTAAATAATAATGAAGCTGTAAGCTGAAATTTATAATTATAAAACTATGCATTAGAAAAGAGAATGGATGAATATTAAGGAACTTAATGTGCAATTTAAGATATAAAAAGAAAAATACAATTGAAAGAAGAGAAAAAGTATAAAAGAATAATTTAATAAATTAAAAAATATATAGGGTCAGTAAAGTCAAAAAGTTTGATCTTCCAAAGACTAATAGACAAACTTTGATGATATACTCCCCCAACACACACACACAAACCATTGAAAACATACAAATAATAATATTAATATTATAATATTAGTAAATATAATTAAAAAAACAGAACTACCAATCCAGCCAGGCTTTAAAAGATAAGGAAATAGTATGAATAATTTTAGTATAATAAATTTGAACACTGACCAAGTGAGCAAATTCCAATAACAATATAACCTTTTAAAACAGACTCAAGATGAAAGAGAGAGTACATAGTACTAACACCATTAAAAATTGAATCATTAGTTAAAAATTCCCAAACCATTAAGCCTAATTTTCACAGAATAAGTATTTGTAATCTTATACAAATCTACAACAACAAGAATAACAAAGAAGGAAACAAAACAGTCACAAATTCACTCAATTGTACCAGTAAAAAATTAATATAAAAACAAAAACCATGCAAAAGAGGTATATGAAGATGAATTATAAGCCAATATCATTCCTAAAGAAATGTAAATATTCAAAACAAAGTAAAAGCAAGCCAGCAAATATAGAATCATAGAAAAGACAATAACTCTGTTGATCTGGAGTTCTAGAAAGAGATGAGAAATATATAGTAAGTGAAAACAACCCAACAAAAGAAAAAAAAAATTCCTGGGGCGCCTGGGTGGCTCAGTAGGTTAAGCGTCTGCCTTCGGCTCAGATCATGATCTCAGGGTCCTGGGATCGAGCCCCGCATCGGGCTCCCTGCTCAGCAGGGAGTCTGCTTCTCCCTCTCCCTCTGCCCCTCCTCCCCACTCATGCTTTCTCTCTCTTGCTCGTTCTCAAATAAATAAAATCTTTAAAAAAAAGAAAGAAAGAAAGAAAAAAAAATTCCAAAAGCTAAAAGATAAATCTTTTGATTGAAATGGCTTATCAAGTGCCAAGCAGGATCAATGAAAAAAGAGCCATATCTAGACATATTATTACATGCAATCCTATAAAATTTCAGATAAGAAAAGATCTCTCGACAGAGCCTAGGTGGCTCAGTTGGTTAAGTATCCAACTCTTGATATCAGCTCAGGTCTTGATCTCAGGGTCTTAAGTTTAAGTCTTACGTTGGGCATGGAGCCTACTTAAAAAAATAATCTCTCAGAGTTAGAAAATCAAATGTTCAGAAGAAAGAAAATAAGAAATTCACCAACACTAGATCACGATGGAGAATTGTTTTAAAATTTAAGGGCAATTGATTTTGAATCTAGAATTCTATAACCAACCATAATATCAGTAAGAATAGGGAAAATAAAATCTTTTTCTTTTTTTCATAATATTTTATTTATTTATTTTTCAGAGAAAGAGAGCACAAGCAGGGGAAGTGACAGAGTGGGAGGGACAGGGAGGAGAAGCAGACTCCCCACTGAGAAGGGAATCCAATGCAGGACTCGATCCCAGGACCCTGGGATCAGAAGGCAGATGCTTAACTGACTGAGTCACCCAGACATCCCTAAAATATTTTTTTTAATTTTATTTATTAAAAAAAATTTATTTATTTGACACACAGAGATCACAAGTAGGCAGAGAGGCAGGCGGAGTTGGGGAAGCAGGCTCCCTGCTGAGCAGAGAGCCATATGCAATGCGGGGCTCCATCCCAGGACCCTGAGATCATGACCTGAGTCAAAAGCAGAGGCTTTAACCCACAGAGCCACCCAGGGACCCCCCCTAAAATCTTTTTCAATGATACAGGAACTCAGATACTTTACCTCCTACATACATTAATTCATTAATTAAGTACTTCCTTGAGGATATAATGCACTAAAACTAAAAATAAATTTAAGAATCAATAATTGTCAGCGGAGTATGATAAAAATAAAGCACACAGCAGTAGCTGTGTAGTAGGCCTAGAGAGCAAATGGTCTTGGGACAAAATCAGAGTAATTTGGGGAGGTTGAAAGATGCCAATATGAAACTGAGTAATAAATGAGAAAATGGAGAAATTTAATGATAGGGTAACAGCATATGATATGAAGGAAGAAAAACGGAATTAGAAACCTCTGAAAAAACAAAAAGCTATAAAAAATCACAATCCAAATATAAAGCAAATACAAATAAGTCATTATTTTGAACTCATGGAATGTAGGAAGAAAGAATGCATTTGATCTTGACATTCTTCTTTGAGGAGCAGAGGGTTAGGGGACATAGTATTACAATTCCTTACTTATTAGCCTTCTCAGGCTAAGAATATGTACCATAAGATATGTAAGATATTATAAACATCTACATACAATTTGTTAGATTTCAATTTTTAGAATTAATGTTTTCACAAAGCATGGGAGACTAGACTATTAGCTCCATGGAGGCACATATTACTAGTAAATGTTCAACATTGTGTCCATAGCACTTAATAAGGTACCTGGCACTTCAAAAGCAATCAGCTAAAATTTATGGAATGAATGATTTAATATGATTATAAAAAGTAATATAAAGTTTACAAACATTCACAATATGAAAGTAATGGCATAGCTGACAGAATTTGGGAAACAAAAGAGGAAAACTAAAGAAAAATTGGGGTATTGATTTCCACAATGTATAGAAAGCAGAGAGGAAATAAAAGGACTAACCCCATCAAAGAACTAAATCAACATAATTATTGAAAGGCGGAGCAGGGAAAGATGCAGTGGTGTGAGTCAATTCTTTGCTTTTTATAGCAGGAAGTCAATAAATATTCTTTATGTTTGAAGACTTACAAACAAGGAATAGGAATACTAAGTCATTCTTAGTAATGATAGTAAATATGAGAATAACTAAAATCAGAAACATTTAAAAGTGTCTCTAGGGAACTGGTATAGGACTAGATGTGAAAAGAGTAGTAGCCTTTTGTGGTTTTTTTTTCTATATAAATTATTTTACTATATTACAAAGAAAAAAGAAAAATAGATTTCTTAGTTGATAAATTTTATAAATCTGTCACTAGGTGGCAGTTGCAGCAGAAATCTAGATATACAGGTGACAATCCCATCAAGTCTCACACTTGAAAATTCGAATTTTGATGGGATAAATCTAGTGTGGGAGCTGAAATACTGCATTACTTAAAATGTCCTTGGCAATGCCAAAGCCACTGGACCAAGGACTACACCTTGATTAGACAACAAAAATAAACTTTACTTTTTATGACCTCATTCACGATGACAATTTGAGATTCAACATGAAATTAAGAAAAACCCACTACTTTTCTTTTAAAAGTACATCTCTGTTGAAAATTTCTGAAGATATAAAGCATATAGTTGGTAAAAATAGTAAAATCACTTTTTAAAAACTTAAGTTGTGCCTGTATCTGAGTAAAAAGCAACTCTTATAGGGGTTCCTGGGTGGCTCAGTGGGTTAAGGCCTCTGCCTTCGGCTCAGGTCATGATCTCAGGGTCCTGGGATCGAGCCCCGCATCGGGCTGTCTGCTCGGCAGGGAGTGTGCTTCCCTCTCTCTTTCTGCACTTGCGAACTCTCTCCTCTCTGTCAAATAAATAAATAAAATCTTAAAAAAAAAAAAAAGCAACTCTTATATATGAATTCATCTAAATTTGTGACAAATCAGGGGTGCCTGGGTGGCTCAGTTGTTGAGTATCTGCCATCGGCTCAGGTGATGATCCCAGTCCTGAGACTGAGCCCTGCATCAGGCTCTCTGCTCAGTGGGAAGCCTGTTTCTCCCTCTCCCATTCCCATTGCTTATGTTCCCTCTCTTGCTATGTCTCCCTCTGTCAATAAATATATAAAATCCTAAAAAAAAAATAAATGAATTTGTAACAAATCAGTAAATCCCAATGAATAGACAAAATAATGGCACACAATACTAAATTTAGACAAATACTAGGGAGCCTGGGTGGCCCAGTCATTAAACATCTCCCTTTGGCTCAGGTCATCATCCCAGGGTCCTAGGATCAAGCCCTGCATCACACTCCCTACTCAGTGAGGAGACTGCTTCTTCCTCTCCCTCTACCTGCCACTCCCCGTGCTTGTCTCCCTCTCTCACTGTCTAATAAATAAATAATATCTTTTAAAAAAAATTTAGACAAATACTATTTTTTAAACTCCACAGAACTGTAGAACCATAAAATTTTTAAAAAACAATTATTTATGCATGTTATTAAAATCAGAAGAATTATTCAAGTGTTAAATAATCCTCTAAGATTAGTTTTAAGTAATCCTCTAAGATTACTCTGTCAAGAGTTTAATTTGACAATATCACAAATGTTTGGTAAAACTCTAAGACCCAATTGGTTGTAATGATTTTGCAATTATACTCACAAAAACATGTTAAAAGACATATTTAAGTTCAGTAGCTCTTAAGAATTTCTTAGCAAACTCATAAAATTGCCACTGATTTTCCCATTAATCTTATTAATATATGTTAACCTCTCCCAATGACATAAAAATTGTCAATTTAGACTTCAGCTAAATACTAATTATAAATAAAATTTGTCATCTTCATTATTTTGGTGAATAAAAGAATAAATAAGAACTGTGCAAGAAATTGAGAGCCTTTAATACCCAAGTCAATGTTTGCAAGTTGTAGACCAGTACAATCCAATAGGAATCTATGCTAGCCATACTATAATTTTAAAGTTTCTATTAGCCATGTTGAAAAAAAAAGTAAAAAGAAATGAGTAACATTAATTTCACTATATTTTAATTGATTCCATATAACAAAATGTTATCTTTCAATAAGTAATCAATTAAATATTTATTAATGAGATATTTTACATCCATTGAAGTTTTCAAAATCTAATGTACATTTTACACTTACATCCCAGTCTAGACTAGACAACCTTCCAAATGCTCAATAGCAACAATCATCATACTGAACACTGTACATCTAGATCAGCGGTCTCCAAATTTTTTTGATTCAGATCCCATCTGTAAAAATTTTTAGCATGCACTCCCAGTTTTTCTATGTATATTTATATATAAATTACAGCTGACCCTTGAATAACTCAGGGGTTGGGGAGCTGACGAGCCCTACCCCACACAGTCAAAAAACCATGTATAACTTTTCACTCCCCAAAAACTTAACTATTTTTTTCAAAGATTTTATTTATTTATTAGAGAGATGGAGAGAGAACTCAAGTAGGCAGAGTAGCAGGCAGAGGGAGAGGGAGAAGCAGGCTCTCTGCTGAGCAGGGAGCCCGATGTGGGACTCGATCCGAGGACCCTGGGATGATAACCTGAGCTAAAGGCAGCTGCTTAACTGACTGAGCCACCTAGGCGCCCCAAAAACTTAATTATTGATAGCGTACTCTTGACCAGAAGCTTTACTGATAACATAAACAGTCAATTAACACATATGTTCTATGTTATATGTATTACATACTGCATTCATACAATAAGGTAGCCTAGAGAAAAGAAAATGTTATTAAGAAAATCATAAGGAAGAGAAAATACATTTACATTACTCTGCTGTATTTATCAGTACTGTAAGATTACAACAATTTGAAAGATGAATTATCTGTCAGTACCTATACCAATATTATATGATACAAAACACAGTAGATGTTATCTATATTACACTAAACATCAAAAATGAAAAGATAATTCTATAAAGAAACTCTTATTTACTTACAGGTATAATGATTCATGCACAGAAAACAAAGGAGGAGCAATATGATTGCCTTGTGGTACTCTAGTGTAATCGGTATGAATGCCTATAAAATTTCTAGGCCATACACTATTAGTCATATTCCTAAAACAATACTAGAAACATTGTTACTTAACCTATGATGATAGGCTGACACACAGTTTCTCCAATTAATGTGAGAGGGCATACTATATGGTAATGTAATTCATTGAAAATAAGGTTACAAAAAAAGTAAGAGACTAAACGCATAATAATTTTATACTGTATTAAAAATCACTACCTTCATGCCTATATAAGGATAGGCTACCCACTTTCAAACAAGATTTAAACACAATGTTCTACATAATGAATACTTAGGCAATGATGATGATGATGATGATGATGATACAAAAACATCTCATACAATTTTTGCAGTACACTCATCAGGTTTTAACATGAAGACAATTGCATATACAACAGATAAGTTTTTTAACAGTACAACATGATAAGGGGGGGGCCAAGATGGCAGAGGAGTAGGGGACTCTATTTCAACTGGTCCCTTGAATTGAGCTGGATATCTACCAGACCACTCTGAACACTCAAAAAATGAGCATGAGATGTAAGAATATATAACAGGATCTATACCAACACAGTATCTGGGGTGACTAATTTCGAAGTATGACTCAGGGAGCCATGATTCTGCGGGCAGATATCAGAGGATAAATGGAAGGGGCAGGGAGCCACCATAAGTGCTGGCACCAGGAAGGAAAAATAACAAAGGAGCAAGAAAGCATCCTGCCCTGGGGAACAGGCACAGACCAATGCACCGGTAGTGGCAGGAAAGAGCTTAAGGGTAGCTGCCCAGACTGAAACCAAGAGCTACATGGGAATGCATGCAAACTGGGGAACCTGGTGGTTTCAGAAGCACAAAGGACAGAGATGTGCCTGGCCCTGGAGCGACAGCTGCAAGTGCTGCTGTGGGATGAACAACCCTGGATGCTCCTCTTTTTAGCAGCACAGACGGAAATGGAAAGAGTGTGACCTGGAGTACTCAGTGGAGAGCAGACCACGATCTCGGTTCTGAGACAGAGGTTTTGATACAGTCACTTCTGCTCTGACTCTCAGAAGAGATTCAGAAAGATGCCACCAAAAGCCGCCAGAGAACAAAAGTGCACCCAAAATGGTTTTCACTAAGCGCATCCCCCTCACAGAGGGCGGGGCAACTCTGCCCCCAAAGGGCTGCCTGAGTAACAGTGGGGCAGGCACCTCCCCCAGAAGACAGGCTGAAAGAACAAGAGACCGACAACCCTAAGGTCGCTATAAAACAGGTGCATCTTGCTTGGGTTGTGGTTCCCCCAACCACCTTTCACCAGAATGACTAGGAGGAGGAACCCCCAAAAGAGGAAAATTCTGTGACCTCTGCCACAGAAGTAATAGATATGGATATAAGCAGGATGTCAGAAACAGACTTCAGGGTAACAGATATGCAAACAATAGCTAGGTTGGAGAAAACCATTAATGGCAACATAGATTCTAGAAGGGCAGAAGGGAGAGCTAATCTGGCAGAACTTAAAAAAATGCTAACAATGAGATCCAATCTAATCTAGATACTCTAACAGCTAGGGTAAATGCAGAAGAACGAATTGGGTGATCTATAAGACAAACTGATAGAAAAGAAGGAACAGGAGGAGGCCTGGAACAAATAGCTTAAAGTCCATGAAAACAGCATTAGAGAAATAAATGATGCCATGAAACGTTCCAACGTCAGAATTATTGGGATCCAATTATTGGGTTGGAGAGAGAGGGAGGACTAGAAGATATATTTGAGGAAATCTTAGCTGAGAACATCCCGAATCTGGGGTTGTTCTAATCTGGGGAAGGAAACAAGCATTCCTGTCCTAGAAGCAGAGGGGACCCCTCCCAACATCAATGAGAACAGACCAACGCCATGACATATAATAGTACAATTCCCAAATCTCAGATCCAAGGAAACAATTTTGAAAGCGGCAAAGGGGAAGAGATTTCTTAAGTACAGAGGGAGGAACATCAGAATAATGTCAGACCTGTGCACAGAGACCTGGCAAGCCAGAAAGGGCTGGCAAGACATGTTCAGGGCACTAAATGAGAAGAACATGCAGCCAAGGATACTTTTATCCATTAAGGCTGCCATTCGGTATGGATGGAAAGATAAAGAGCTTCCAGGACCGGCAGAAACTGAAAGAATTTGTGACCACCAAGCCAGCCTTCAAGAAATATTAAGGGGGGGGGGATCTATAGAAGGAGAAAGACCACAAGAGTGATACAGAACAGAAATATACAGAGACAGTCTTTAGAAACAAGGGCCTCACAGGCAACATGATGACAATAAAATCATATCTTTGAATAATCACTCACAACGTGAATGGCCTAAATGCTCCCATAAAACGGCACTGGGCTGCAGATTGGATAAAAAGACCCATCCATATGCTGTCAACAAGAGACTCATTTTGAACCTAAAGATACATCGAGACTGAAAGTGAAGGGATGGAGAACCATCTTTCATGCAAACGGAACATAAAAGAAAGCTGGGGTGGCAATTCTCATATCGGACAAATTAGATTTTAAGCTAAAGACTGTGGTCAGAGATACAGGAGGACACTATATCATTCTTAAAGGGTCTATCCAACAAGAAGATCTAACAATTGTAAATATCTATGTCCCCAACATGGGAACAGCCAACTACATAAGCCAACTATTAATCAAAATAAAGAGACATATTGATAAGAATACATTAACTGTAGAGACTTTAACACTTTACTCTCAGCAATAGACAGATCATCTAAGCAGAAAATCAACAAAGAAACAAGAGCTTTGAATGGCACACTGGACCAGATGGACCTCATTGTTATATACAGAACATTCCACCTTAAAAGCACAGAATACTCATTCTCTTCAAGCATACATGGAACTTTCTCCAGAACAGACCACATACTGGTCACAAATCACGTCCTACCCGATATCAAAAGACTGCAATTATTCCCTGCATATTCTCAGACCACAATGCTTTGAAATTGGAACTCAATCACAAGAAGAAGTTGGAAGAAATTCAAACACTTGGAAGCTAAAGACCATCCGGCTCAAGAATGTTTGGGTCAACCAGGAAATCAACGAAGAACGTAAACAATTCATGGAATCCAATGAGAATGAAGACGCATCGGTCCAAAACTTATGGCATATGTCAAAGGCGGTCCCTAAGGGGGAAATACATAGCCATCCAAAGCCTCACGCAAAAAAATAGAAAAATCCCGAATACACAAACTCTCTTTGCACCTTAAAGAACTGGAGGATCAACAACAAATTAAGCCTAACCCACAGATGAGAAGGGAAATAATTAAGATCAGAACAGAGGTCAGTAGTTAGAAACCAGAAATACAGTAGAGCAGGTCAGTGAAACTAGAAGCTGGTTCTTTGAAAGAACTAGTAAGATCAATAAACCACTGGCCAGACTTATTCAGACTGAAAGAATTTGTGAATTCAAAGGACCCAAATTAATAAAATTATGAATGAAAGGGGAGAGATCATGGCTAACACCAAGGAAATAGAAACAATCATCAGAAATTATTATCAACAGCTATATGCCAATAAGCTAAGCAACCTGGAAAAAATGGATACATTCCTGGAAACCTATAAATTTCCAAGACTGAAACAGGAAGAAACTGACAACCTGAATAGACCAATAGCTAGTAACGAGATTGAAGCAGCGATCAAAAACCTCAAAAAAAAAAAAAAAAAAAAAAAAGAGCCCAGGACCTGATGGATTCCTTGGGGAATGCTGCCAAACATTCAAAGAAGATTCAAAGAAGAAATAATACCTATTCTCCTGAAGCTGTTTCAAAAAACAGAAACAGAAGGAAAACTTCCAGACTCATTCTATGAGGCCAGCATTACCTTGATCCCAAAAGCAGGCAACGACCCCACATCAAAAAGGAGAATTTCAGACCAATATCCCTGATAAATATGGATGCCAACATTCTCAACAAGATACTGGCCAATAGGATCCAACAGTACATTAAAAGGATTATCCACCATGACCAGGTAGGATTTACCCCTGGGATACAAGGGTGGTTCCACATTTGCAAATCAACCAATGTGACAGAACGCAATAAGAGAAGAGAGAAGAACCACATGGTCCTCTCAACTGAGGCAGAAAAAGCATCTGACAAATTTCTACAGCATCCTTTCCTGATTAAAACTTTTCAGAGTACAGGGATAGAGGGAACATTCCTTGATTTCATAAAATCCATCTATGAAAAGCCCACAGTGAATATGATTCTCAGTGGGGAAAAGCTGAGAGCCTTTCCCTTAAGATCAGGAACACAACAAGGATCCCCACTCTTGCTACTGTTGTTCAACACAGCACTAAAAGTCCTAGCAACAGCAATCAGACAACAAAAGGAAATAAAAGTTATTCAAATTGGCAAAGAAGTCAAACTCTCTCTCTTCACCGATGACAAGATACTTTCTGTGGAAAACCCAAAAGACTCCACCCCAAAATTAGTGGAACTCATACAGCAATTCAGTAATGTGGCAGGATACAAATTCAATGCACAGAAATCAGTTGCTGTCCTATACATTAACAATGTAACTGTCGAAAGAGGAACTAGAGAATCAACTCCATTTACAATAGCACCAAAAGCCACAGAATACCTTTGAATAAATCTTACCAAAGAGGTAAAGGATCTATATTCTAGGAACCACAGAACACTCATGAAAGACATCGAAGAAGACTCAATAAGATGGAAAAACATTCCATACTCATGGATCAGAAGAATAAACATTGTTAAAATGTCTATGCTGCCCGGAGCAATCTATACTTTGAATGCCATCCCAATCAAAATACCATTGGCATTTTTCAAAGTGCTAGAACAAGCAATCCTAAAATTTGTATGGAACCAGAAAAGATCCCAACTCACCGAGGAAACGTTGAAAAATAAAAATAAAAAGCTGGGGCATCATGTTGCCTCATTTCAAGCTATATTACAAAGCTGTGATCACCAAGACGGCATGGTACCGGCACAAAAACAGACACAGAGACCAATGGGACGGAACAGAGAGCCCAGATATGGACCCTCAACTCTATGGTCAAATAATCTTTGACAAAGCAGGAAAAAATATCCAATGGAAAAAAGGCAGTCTCTTCAATAAATACTGCTGGGAAAATTGGACAGCTATATACAGAAGAATGAAACTCGAACACTTTCTTATACCATACACAAAGATATACCCTAAATGGATGAAAGACCTCAATGAGAGACAGGAATCCATCAAAATCCTAGAGGAGAACATAGTCAGTAACCTCTTTGACATCGGCCACAGCAATATCTTTCAAGACTCGTCTCCCAACGCAAGAGGAAAATGAGCTTTTGGGACTTTAACAAGTTAAAAAGCTTCTGCACGGCAAAGGAAATGGTCAACAAAACACAGAGGCAACCCCCGGGATGGGAGAAGATATTTGCAAATGACACTACACATACAGTCCTGGTATCCAAGATCTATAAGGAACTTCTCAAACTCAACACCCAAAAAAACAAATAATCAAGTCAAAAAATGGGCAGAAGACATGAACAGACACTTCTTCAAAGAAGACATACGAATGGCTAATAGTCACATGAAAAAAATGCTCTTCATCATTAGCCATCAG
>CM052797.1:96688514-96711055 GCA_028533885.1 Nasua narica | reverse complement strand
GAGAAGATATTTGCAAATGACACTACACATACAGTCCTGGTATCCAAGATCTATAAGGAACTTCTCAAACTCAACACCCAAAAAAACAAATAATCAAGTCAAAAAATGGGCAGAAGACATGAACAGACACTTCTTCAAAGAAGACATACGAATGGCTAATAGTCACATGAAAAAAATGCTCTTCATCATTAGCCATCAGCGAGATTCAAATCAAGACCACAATGAGATATCACTTTACAGAAGTTAGAATGCAGATCAATCTCTGCATCGGGCTCTCTGCTCAGCCGGGAGCCTGCTTCCTCCTCTCTGTCTGCCTGCCTTTGTCAAATAAATAAATAAAATCCTTAAAAAAAAATTGACAAGGCAAGAAACAACAAATGTTGGAGAGGATGTGGTGAAAGGGGAACCGTTTTACACTGTTCGTGGCAATGCAAGCTGGTGCACACTCTTTGTAAAACAGTGTGGAAAAAAATTAAAAAATAGAGCTACCCTATAACCCTGCAATTGCACTACAGGGTATTTACCCCAAAGATACAGATGTAGTGAAAAGAAGGGCCATATGCACCGCAATGTTCATAGCAGCAATGTCCCGAATAACTAACCTGTGGAAAGAGCAGAGATGCCCTTCAACAGAAGTATGGATAAAGAAGATGTGGTCCATATATACAATGCAATATTACTTCGCCATCAGAAAGGCTGAATACCCAGCTTTTTCACCAACATAGGACTGGAGGAGATTATGCTGAGTGAAATAAATCAAGCAGA
This sequence comes from Nasua narica, assembly GCA_028533885.1. Lineage (NCBI taxonomy): Eukaryota > Metazoa > Chordata > Mammalia > Carnivora > Procyonidae > Nasua > Nasua narica. Next base: position 96,710,290 of record CM052797.1, on the reverse strand, counting down.
GAAAGTCAATTATCATATGGTTTCACTTACTTGTGGAACATAAGGAATAGCATGGAGGACAGTAGGAAAAGGAAGGAAAAGCAAAGGGCGGAAATCGGAGGGGGAGACGAACCATGAGAGACTATGGTCTCCAAGACAAACTGAAGGTTTCAGAGGGGAGGGGTGTGGGGGGATGGGTTGGTCCGCTAATGGGTATTAAGGAGGGCACATATTGCATGCACCACTGGGTACTATATGCAAACAATGAATCTTGTAACACTACATCAAAACAAATAAAAAATAAAACAAAAACAAAAACAAGAAAACTGTACAACATGATGATTATTTACTATTCATTAAGTGGAAATGGTTCATCATAAAGGTCTTCACCCTTGTCTTCTTGTTGAACAAGATGAGGAGAAGGAGGAAAATGAGGGGTTGTCCACGTTGTCTCAGGAATGTCACAAGTGGAAGAAATGGAGGAGGTGGAAGAGACAGACACATTCAGTGCAACTCTAACATTTTAATTTGTCTTTTTTGCTTTTACATCTCTAAAAATGTTACTATACAATACTGATCCTTCTGATTTTTCCTCCATCATTTGCTTGAGTTTCAGTGCTCCTATCAAGGTCCATGTCATTAAAGGATTCAAAAATAGTCTTCAAGAACCAGAATCTTTCTGCCAGATTATCTAATGTCGATTTGTTTCCTGACACTTCTGTCTTGTTCCTCATTATGTGGCACTGGTTTAGAAGCACTCATCTTCATCAGGTTATCTTCTGTTAATTCCTCTGGTGTGGTGTCCATTACCTCTTGGGATTCTCTAAGATTTACATCTTGAAACCCTTCACCTCAGGCCTTTTTTCCCATATCCACAATCTCTTTTATGAATTCCTTGATTGTTTCTATCCTGTGACGTTATGTGCAACATCTGGAAAATTTTCTTCAGGAGGAATTTATGGTTTCAGGGTTAATGGATTTCATGGCTTTCTCTATACCAATAATGGCATCTTCAATGGTATACTTCTTCCAGACTTTCAAGATGTTCTATCAGTGTTCTCTTCCATGATGCTGACAGTCCTTTACATACAGTACTATGTATAATGAGCTTTAATGGTCATTATGATCTCATCTCGAGGCTAAATAAGAGATGTTATGTTCAGGGGCAAATAGACTATTTCGACACCTTCAGTAGATGAATTCATGGGGTTCTGAGTTGCTGGGGCAATGTCTAATACTGAAAATATTTTAAAAGGCTGTCCCCCTACTGGCAAGGTACTTCTTGACTTCAGGGACAAAGCACTGATGAACCAATCCAGAATAAGAGTTCTTACTATCCAGGCCTTCTTGCTGTACAACGATAAAGACTGGCAGCTGGTGTTTATCACATTTTAACCCTTTAGAAATTTCACATATAAATGCATTAATGTACATTACTACTAATAAAGTCCCAAATTCTTAAAAGTTCTATCTTAAAGAATAAATGAAAAAATATTAAAAGAAAACAAATATGGATTCCCTTTGTACATCTGAACATAGTATTTTTTAAAATGTACTATAAATGCCTGTCTCATATATGTTAACCCTTTCTAGAGAAGAAGCTCTGCCTTATCTTATTTATTATCATATCTCCAGTCCCAGGCCAAGAGCAGGTATTCATTAAATTTTCATAGAATGATAAATTAATGAATTAGTATTTCATTAAGGATTAGTTTTTTCTTATGATGTTCAAATTATACCTCCCACAAACTTTATCTCACACTAAAGGTACAAATAACAATAACAACAACAACAACGAAAAACCTTGATGTTTAAATGTGCATTTTCCACATTTTAGAAGTTATGTACTGATGGTTGAGCAATCATATCCTCAATATCGTTTAAAAATTCAATTAGTTCCAGTGGGATGGAATAAAGACCAGCTTCAGAGAGTAGTTTCAAGATGTCAGTGTAGGAAAATCCTCAACTTATTCCTCCCATTAGACACATCATATATAGTTACAGATGGATCAATTCCCTCTCAAAATGTCCTGAAAACTAGCTAAAGGGCTCCTCTACAATCTAGGCTAAAGGGCCACACTGAGACCACTAGGAAAGGCTGAGATGTGGTCTTCCCCGCTTCATACTCCCCGACTTACAAGCAGTGACCCACAACTAGGAGAGATCTCAATAGTATAGAATTCTGCCTTCATAAAAGAAAGATTTGTACCCCATATTAGAAACTCCAATCATCAGGATCTATTCCAGAGAGATAAGTCCCCAAAACATCTGCCTACAAAAACCAACAGGACTTATACCCCAAAGATCTGAAAGACTGTAGAGAATGGAAAGTCCACTCTTGAAGTGCTTATGCACAGACTTACCCTTGGACCCAACACAAAAGCAGCTGTTTGAAAAGCACCTAGCTCATATGCAAAGGAAACTCATGAATAATCTTCAAACATCTTCTGAAGATGCAGAAGTCTAGTAGGACTTTCTCTGTAGAAGAAGGCACTGACAAGTGCCATTTGGGGATGCTTATTCCACTTGCCAGCATTGATGCTGGTGGGTGACATTTTTGTATTTACTCTACCTTGCTAGTACAGACAAGCTTGTCCCACATCCACGTTCTCCTGCAGCCCTACTGAAGGTAGTAGGAGTGTACAGTCCACACAGGGGATGCCTCTTGAACACACTTGGCTATGGTGGCCAAGGGGGCCTGTGTTGCTGGGCCCCATAGAAATGAAATAATTGGAGAAACAGTTCTTAGTAGGCTACCAATCCCAAGGCATGGCATGGCAGAGCCAGCAGACTGAAACTCATCCTCAGTCTTTCTATGCAAAAGGCCTAATTATTCTAGAACTTCAGCCTAATGGGCAGGCTTCAGGTTTACCACACATCTAGAGGCTATGGAGGAGCTCTCAGGGAACATAAGCTGGAGGATGTCAAAGTTTGCACTCTCCCCATGGCATCATTATAGCTTACTACATCTCCTAAGAAAAAGCTATAACACTTATCTTGAGCCCTATTTTTTGTGACTGTCACCAAGAGGACACCTCCAAATAACCTTGTCTAGAGACCAGTAGGGGTTATGACTGCAGTCTCACATGACTGCATATATTTCCTTCTTTAAAAGCTGCTGCCTTGAAATCAGCCTGAAACTGGTGCTGACTGAGATCCTTCCCTTTGGAACACTGGCAGGACTTGGCACAATCTCAACAACTGGAACCTATCAAGAATAAATCATTCAGCTTACACAATCACAAAGGTTTGAAATACAACCAAAACTAGGGCAAGGTTGAATTATAAAGTTCATCACCTACACAAGGAGATTCCTTCAAAACTGAAAGAAGTAGCTATTTTGTCTAATACATGGAAATAAATACAAAAAGAAAAAGCAAAATGAGGAAACAGAGGAATATGTTCCAACTGAAGGAACAAGATAACCACCCCTTGCAAAAAAAAAATCTTAATGAATCAGAGATAAGTAATTTACATGATAAAGTACTCAAAATTATAGCCATAAAGATCTTCAGTGAGCTTGGGAGAAAAATGAATGAACACAGTGAAAATATCAACAAAGAGATGGAAACATAGGAAAATACCAAACAGAAGAATAGAAAGGTAAAATAACTGAACTGAAAAATAACTACAGAGGTTCAAAAATAGATTGATGAAAGGCACAAAAAAACTTATCCAAAAAAATAATTGTTAAAAAGTTCCTTAAACTGACAAAGGAATGAGACAACTAGATCCAAGAAGCACAGAGAGTTCCTAATAAAATGAACTGAAAAAGATCCACACCGAGATACATTATAATTAAAATGTCAAAAACTAAAGATAAAGTCCACTCTCACCGCTGTTATTTAACATAGCAGTAGACTCAGAGTAGGCCTTCATTAGATTCTTACTTTACTGGAAGCAATTTTATAATCCAGTTATATATAGAGGGCTATAAAACAGATATACCTGCATCCAATATCATCAACTTACTATAATTAAAATTGTAAGTTATGTTTTTATTGAGATGGCTGAAAGAAGAACAAGGAGAAAGCTTAGAACCTTTTAGAAGGATGAAAAATAGTAAATAACAGGCAGAATTCCAAGAGTAATAATAAAATATAGTTGTAGTGACAGTATGGCTAACGTTTATTTTTTACTAATAACAATTTATTTATTGACTTGGCAAACAGTGAATTCTAAAATTTTTCACTTTTGACAAGGTAATACAAGAAAAATACAAAAATAAAAAGGAGTTAAGATTTTGTTAGCTATTTTTAATTAAAGAGCTTTTATATAGAAGGGTGAGTAAGCTCTTCTGGATGCCCTACGAAAGGAAATTAGAACCAGCAACAAGACAAATTTGGGCTCCATATAAGAGACATTTGAATATACTAGAGTCATTTTTTTCAAAAGAGAAAAGAAATGCAATATATTACCTTGAAAAGCAATGAATTTTGTCTTTCTAAGTGTTTGATTGGGAACAGAACACTGCCAGGGTTTAAACTGATAGCGGGCTTCCTAGGACTTCAAAGGGAAATAGAGATTAAAAATCAACCAGAAGCATAAACTGAAACAATAAAAAACCAAAAACCAAAACAAAACAAAAACATTCTCTACATAGGATGAATATGTCCATGATCCCACAGATCAAGAGAGAGGCAAGTTCTCCCAGTGTGTGTTCACAAGAAGCAAACAACTGAAGCAATGCATGGATCCCTTTATCAGTCAGAATACTTGCTTGTGAACAAAAACTAACTCCAGCTTTATTAAGCAAAAAAGGGAATAAACTAAAAAAAATAGAAGGTTACAAAAACAAATAAAGACCAGAAAATCAAGCTTAGAATATATATGGAAATAAAATCAACTCTAAAAGGAGCAGGAAAAATAACCATGTTTTAGGGGAACAGCATGGCTTGGATTATATCACATATTTCTCCATACTCAGGCCATGGCCATTGGATCTTGTTACCATTGCTTCCTAAATTGAATCGGAACACTAAAAAGTATAACACACACACACACACTAAATTTCTACAATAATTATTATATAGACCCAAGGGCATATTCAATCCTGTCCAAAAGAGTTACAATCCAAAATGCAATGGCCTTCAAAACAAACTGCACAAATTCGTCTAGTGTTTCTACTAATTCTCATTCATGCTACTTCATTTCCTTGAACCTTTCCTATTCATTGGAAAATAATTTGTGGTATCTAGTATAATCATCAGAGAATTTATATTTCTTTTCTTTCAGGTGCTCAGAGCACTTTTAGTCATGGTCTACTTTGTTAAAATTCACACATTTAAATTTTTTTGTACAATACAAGTGATTTTTGAATTCGAATTGTAAATTTATTCTAAAATCAATGTATGGCTACCTCTCAGAGAATTTTCTCCAACCCCTGTTTTGTCCAGGTCTAATACTTCTTTCTTCCCAATTTCTAGTCCTCTGTGAATGGGAGTGAGTGTGTTTGTGTGAGCAACAGGTAGAAGGAGTACAAGGATGACTAAGCTCTCTCTAAATGTTTAACAGTTTAATAGGATGCCATCCAAAAAGGGAATATAAAGTAAGTATTCAATAAAACATGTACTCATAAGAATGGCTAATTGAAGACATTAATTTCCTACAGTTACAAAGATAATATTAAAATGCTTTCATTAGCAGAGGCACCTAGGTGTCTCATTTGGTTAAATAACTGCCTTCAGTTCAGGTCATGATCTCAGGGTCCTGGGATGGAGCCCTGCATTGGTCCTCTGCTGAGCAAGGAGGCTGCTTCTCCTTCTCCCTCTGCCTGCCATTCCCCTTGTTTGTGTGCTCTCTCTGTCAAATGAATAAATAAAATCTTTTTTAAATTTTTTTTAAAAATTAAAAATTTTGAAAATGATCTCATTAGAAGATAGGGAGCAAACTTTCCTCAACATTTCTAACAGAAGATTCTTATTTAATCAAGGTAATGATTTTAAATATAAAATGTTAGCTCTGCTAACAGAGCTCCAAACTTAAGGAGTCAAATACATTTATTGTGGGAATAAATATATCAAGTAGGGGTTTTATGTTTCTTTGGTTAGATTAATAATTATTTCTAATAAAATAATTTCATACAGATAATAGAGGGTCTTTTCTATAAAAGGGTTTAAAACTCTATTTTGTTTTTTTTTTTTTATTAATGAGGACAATGGCATGTTTTGCGAGTAAGCTTTCTATATCAATCTATTTCTACTCAAAGACAGACAATGCACAAAAATAAAGAGTCAACAATGCAAAGGTTTTCAAGTATTTCCATTTTTCAGATTTTAGTCTAAAATACTTATGGGTATTTAGCAGAGCAGATGGCTCAAAAGGCTAAATATTTGTAGCTTAGCACTTTAAATAGAAACTATACCCTTTATAATAGAACAACTATAATAGAATGACTTCTGCGACAACAGACTGTACTTATGTAACTATTTTAGGGTAGGAAGAAAATCTGTTTTATTTTAACAGATTTTAAAATAAAACAGAAAGTTTCAAATTAACAGTGCTTTAATTTATAACTTGAATTTTATGTTACTGTTTTGGGATAAAATTCAAGAATGAATATAAAATGGCTTACAACTGATTTCCTATCACCACTACCACGTCAATATAACTTTTCATACAAATTTCACCATTTTAAATGTTCCCTTGAAAATCAGGAATTACTTGGTCATGACAAGGGCAAAGAGTTCAAATTCCATCCCTGCATAAAGTAATAGCAAATCCATATAAAAGAATTCTGAAGCTTGTAACCTGTTTCTGACTCCCATGAGCACTGATTCCAGAAAATTTAATGAGTTGTCTTTTTGTACAATGACAGATCAAGATATTTAGTTAATGCCCCACTGAGGATAGCCTATATAATTGTATTGAATAAGATATATATTTTCAAAAACTTATATAAACATATAGCTGGGATAGTCAGAAACTAAAGACTTTATAAGCAAACACAAGAAAAAAGGAGGCAGAAATCCAGACAGTTAAGAGTTCTGGGGCTAGTATTTGCTGAACCTTGATGGCATCTGATGTGAGTGTGGCCTACAGTTAGGCATTCAGAGTCTCATTTTTTTTTTTAAAGATTTTATTTATCTACTTGAGAAAGAGAAACAGAGATCGAGAGAACATAAGCAAGGGAAGTAGCAGAAGGAGAGGGAGAAGCAAGCTCCCTGCTGAGCAGGGAGACTGACACAGGGGCTCCATCCCAGGACCCAAGGATCATGACCTGAGTGGCAGGCAGATGCTTAACTGATGGAACCACCCAGGCACCCCTCAAGAATCCCATTTAGGGGCCCAGAATTTACAGTTCAATCTGGATATGAAGTCCTATTATTTAAAATCCATATACAAGAATCCCCAAATCATAAACTATGAAAAATAAACAAAAACCCAAACAGTGAGGTGACAGAGATGCATGCCTGAGATCAGGGTAGAATAGAAAGATATAAAAAGAGGAAAAAAAGACTCTCCTGAAAATTAATAACCACAAAACAATACTTATGCAGGTTTATAGCCTAAATTCATACCACTCAAAAATTTGGTGGTTTCAGATTGATACTACTTCCACCTGCATTGCCAAATCACATTTCTTGCAAAGGAAAGAATTCTACACATTCAAAATTCACCAAAACAAACAAAAAACTACCACAAGAAGTACATGTAGAAAAATCAAACTATAGAATCTGACCTGAAAATACTGAATTAGAATTATTAGGTAAAGAACATTAATACACTTTATGTATTAATGTATTAGAGAAAGTACTAGAGAAAGGCCTAGAGAAAGTACTAAGTATAAGAAAGCTGTCTAGGCAACTAAAGGAGCAAGAGAAAGAACAACAAACAAAGCCTAAGGCCAGTAGGAAAAGGGAAATAATAAAAATGAGAGTGTAAATAAACGATACTGAAATAAAAAAACCCTATAGAACAGAGAAACAAAACTGAGAGCCTGTTCTTTGAAAGAATTAATAAAATTGATAAATCCACAGCCAGACTAATCAAAATGAAAATAGAAAGGACCCAAATAAATAAAATCAAGAATGAAAGAGGAGAGATCACAACCAACACCACTATAAGAATTATAAGAGAGGGAGCCTGGGTGGCTCAGTTGGTTGAGCAACTGCCTTTGGCTCAGGTCATGATCCCGAGTCCCGGGATTGAGTCCCATATCGGACTCCCGGCTCTGTGGGAAGTCTGCGTCTCCCTCTGACGTTCTCCCCTCTCATTCTCAGTCTCTCGCTCTGTAATAAATAAATAAAAATCTTTAAAAAAAAAAAGAATTATAAGAGAACATTATAAAAAATTATATGGCCATAAACTGAGCAGTCAGGAAGAAATGGGCAAATTCCTAGAAACACATAAACTATCAAAGCTGAAACATGAAGAAATAGAGAATCGGGGCACCTGGGTGGCTCCGTGGGTTAAAGCCTCTGCCTTCAGCTCGAGTCATGATCTCAGGGTCCTGGGATCGAGCCCTGCATTGGGCCCTCTGCTCAGCAGGGAGCCTGCTTCCCCTCTCTATCTGCCTGCCTCTCTGCCTACTTGTGATCTATCTGTCAAATAAATAAATAAAATCTTTTTAAAAAAAAAAAAGAAATAGAGAATCTGATTAGACCCATAGCTAACAAAAAAACTGAATCAGTAATCAAAGTCTCCCAACAAACAGAAGTCCAGGATCACATGGCTTCACAAGGGAATTCTACAAGACAGTTAAGGAAGAGTTAGTACCTAATCATCTCAAATTGTTCCAAAAAATGGAAAACAGATCTTAAGAAATGACACAGAATGCAGCAACAAGAGTAAAAAATACAGAAATTTCAAAACAAAGGTAAAGAGATATGGAGACTGGTTGAGATAATTCTAAATACTATAAAAGTTCCAGAAGAGATAATAAAGAACAAATATTGAAAGTCCTTTTATGAGATCCTGAAATGTCTTTATGGTCTGGAAGTACAAAGGCAGGGACACATTCAAAATAAAAAATTCATAATGATAAACTAACTCTATAGTACTTGACTTCCATGGAATATTATTAAATTGTAGATGACCAAACTTAACTATGTGTCCACTAACGCAATCTTCACTGACTGTCTACTATGGAAATAAGGTTACCAAATACACTAACAAGTCTAATAAATCATCATATGATGTAAAAAAGCTAGCATGTACAATAGGGACTAAGAATTAACATAAAAAAACCTAACCTTTAGGGTTTACTTCCAATCCCCAAATCTACAGAATAGAAATCTTTGTTCCTTTGATCTTCCACCCATTTATCTTCCATAAGTTGAAAATAATACCTTATTTTTTTATTAACATATAATGTATTATTTGCCCCAGGGTACATGTCTGTGAATCATCAGGCTTACACATTTCATAGCACTAACCATAGCATATACCCTACCCAATGTCCATAATCTAGCCACCCTATACCTATCCCCCCTACCTCCTAGCCACCCTTAGTTTGTTTCGTGAGTTTCGGAGTCTCTTATGGTTTGTCTCCTTCCCCATCCCATCTTGTTTCTTTTCCCTCCCCCAACCCCCTGGACTCCCCGTCCTGCCTCTCAAATTCTTCATATCAGAGAGATCATATGATAATCGTCTTTCTCTGACTAACTTATTTCACTTAGCATAATACCCTCTAGTTCCATCCACATCATTGCAAATGGCAATATTTCATTTCTCTTGATGGCTGTATAGTATTCCATTGTATATATATACCATATCTTCTTTATCCATTCATCTGTTGATGGACATCTAGGTTCTTTCCATAGTTTAGCTGAAAATAATACCTTAAATATCACTTCAAGAAGCCCTCATTACAGGGTTCCCATAAATAGGAAAATCACTTGTCCTCTACAGTAAAAACTGTGCAAGCTCTGAAACTGGATTTAAATGCTAGTTTCATCCATTGAGATGTGTAGCCTTGAGCAAAATACTTTATTTCTTTGACCTTTGGTTTCTTGCCTATTAAATGGGAGTATCACTCAACTCAGGATTGCTGTAAATATTAAATTATATTAAAAAATAATGTGTATAACATAGTAAACACCCAGAAAATATTCTCATTCTCTGTGCTTCTATATACACCAGTTACAAAACAGAATGTTATTTAGAGTGATTGCCAAAGACAAGATCTCCAGGAAAATGTCATCAAAAATGACTAAAATCATGTTGAAGCAATAAAAAAAAAATCTAATATTGGCAACATGAAGGAGTCCCAAACTTTCTCATTTCAGGATGGCCTTAGTGTCCAGTAATTTTTCATGGCATTCTCAAAAGAACTACAGTTCTGTTTATTAAATAGTCAGTTCTAAACAACATATATACATTTTTATTTCCTAACAACTTAGTAGCTATTCTTTAAAACCATAAAAATTAAAAGAAAAAGAAAATTTTATTTTCATTATTAAGTAACCACTTAGTAACGGATGGGTATATCTGTTGAGCCCTGCACATATTCTAAAACCTTGGAATCATTATTTTTTTTTATTTCATTTTTTATTTGAGAGAGGGAGAGTCTGTGAATAGACGAGCTGGGGAAGATGCAGAGGGAGAGGGACAAGCAGACTCCACTGAGCAGAGAGCTCGAGGCAGACATGATCCCAGGATCCTGAGATCATGCCCTGAGCCAAAGACAGACAATTGAACCACCCCGGGCCCCAACCTTGGAATCATTATTTAGGACATGTTAATCAATACTACTGAGTACAACTTAGCTATAATGCATCTATTTCCATGGACCAAAAACTATCCCTGAAACTATTCCAGAAACTATTCCTGAAAAAAAAAAAAACCTACTTTTGACTATTTTAATATTACTTTTCTACTGTCCTTTAAGTTTTGTGGCCTTTCATATCTTCCAAATAAGCCTTGGCATACTTATTTGTCTGCCTACACATCATCCTCCCCTAATATTTTCCTTTAAAAACAATACCAGAATTTCTACTTCTGACTAAGATAGAATAATAACAAAGACTGGATTTTCCCTACTGTCTAAAACAACTAAAAAATTCAGTCAAAATATATAAAACTATGGTATTCAAAGAATGAAACTCAGGCAGTGATGGACAGTGATTCCAGAGAAATGGAATACAGATGAGCCTTCTGATTATTCCCATTTTAAATCCTTGAGAGAATTTCCAGGTTCCTGGAATAGGAGATGATAACAAGGTGGAGCCCAGCAGACTACACATTGAGGAGACTTAGTACAAGGGAATCACATTTAGGTACAAGCCCAAATCCTATGATAAAACTCTGTTAAGTCCTTCATACCACAGCACCCCAGTTCCTCTGGTATATATCCTTCCTTGTTGCAACAATCACTATGCTTATCAAATTACATAAAGTTGGGGGTTTTTTTAATTAACTTAACCAGGAGTGATATAGTACATGATACTCTTGGTGACTGCCAGCTAATGGGCTTTCATAAATTAATATCCTGACAAAAATTCAAAAGGTTTTCACTGTTTTTACAATCTTGGTGAAAGATAAGACCAAAATTACAATGTATATAAAAAAATTTCCATAAGAATCTCTTGTTCTATACCAAGAAAAAGGTAATTGTCACTTTTCTTTCTGAGAAACCATTGACTATTAGTGCCCACAAAAGACCTAAGTTTTATTTTCCATCATCCCATCTTCTTTACCACTGCTAAATTGATCTAAAATGCAAATTCAATCATATTATACCCCTACTCAAATTCTTATATGAGGTTAACATACAATAAAATGCAAAGATTATAAGTGTTGTGTTTGATAACTATTGACAATTATACATACTTGTGAAACTGCACCCAAACAAAATATGATATTCCCATCACCCCGGAAAGTGTCAACATGACCTTTTTCAGTAAACTTTCTCTCCGTTAGACAATTATTTTCAGATTTCTATCACCATAAATTAGATTACATAATCTTTTTTCATAACCTTTGTACAATATAGTTTATTCAACTTGTTTTTTGGTTTTTTAGATAAGATTGAAACTTTCTACACATAAACCAAATATTTGTACATATTTTTTCACAAATGGATCAGTAAATTATTTATAGTGGTTTGTAAGCAAGTAAGTATTTTTCTTTCAGCTATATGTTTTTATTTTTTTATTATTATGTTCGGTTAGCCAACATATAGTACATCATTAGTTTTTGATGTAGTGTTCAACAATTCATTAGTTGCATATAACACCCAATGCTCACAAGGATTTTCTGATAATAACTACTAACTTTTATGAAATATCTGACCTCGTAAGAGGAAATATGCTATATAAATGCAAACTAAAACATAAAATCATTATCTCATCAACCAGCACTTTGACTGTGACATTTCATTCTCCAGCCAATAATAATTAAGATTCCACAGTATCTTTGGAAAAGATTGCCTAGAAAGTGTCATTAGGTATAGAAAAATATAAAAAGGTATTCATTGATTTGCTCCTATTAGTAAAAAAAAAAATACTAGATCTTCATCAGAACTCAACTTTATAACACCACCATCTTCTAATTAGAATTTTCTGTGAATTTAATTGTCTGCCTTTTATGAATTTCAAAATTCTTCTAACTTCTGCTGTTAAGCTACTACTGACAGCAGCCTGAGAGCTTGTAGTGTTAATTACTCCAAATTTTTCTGGCATAAAGCGAAAAAGAAAGCACTGTAGTACATGCTTAAGAATAGTGTATTTTTACTAATTTAACAGACAGTAATAAGGCATATTTGATTTGTCTTCTAGAGAAGTGTTTACTTTATGCTGCTATTTGATAATTTACACTTTCTAATTTTAAAAAGGTTTAGCCATAGCTGTTACTTATATGTCTTTCAGTTGAAGTAGCTGATTCAGAGCTGATGACGATATTAGTAATTAAGATGCTAAGGACCAGATTCATCAACATGGCATATTGTAAATGTCAAGGTAAAGTGAAAATTGTAATAGTAAGTTGTCAGAAGGACTTTAATGACCTATTAAGTGCCTCTATGAATTATATGACCATCCTGGGATTCTATGCTGAACATTAAAAACTGAAATATTTTCTCCTAAAAAACCTACAGCAAAATTTTAGTCTGACATTAAAAAAACCCTGGATTTAATATTCTGTACTTACAAAAGAATGTAGAAATGGGATAATTAAAACACTCTGTCCTTTTCACACTTAAAATCATTATTTACAAGGATCAACTACCATAATACCAGGCACACTGTTTTCTAATGAATGCAAAGATGAGAGGGGAAAAAAGAACTAAATAAAGACCCAACTAAGTCAACACTTAAGAATGTCACTACATACACTTTAAATTTGACAGTTTAACAACATTTAAGCTTACCAAGTATTTTAGTCAGCTTATGTTGCCATAATAAAATACCATAGATTAACAACAGAAACTGATTTTTTCACAGTTCTGGAGACTGAAAATCTGAGATCAGGGTACCAGCATAGTTGGGTTCTGGTCAGAGCTCTCTCCTTGTCTTGCCTGGCCACCTTCTTGCTGTGTCTTCACTTGGTGGCACTCTGATCTCAGACTTTCAGTTTTAATGCAGAAACATGCACTAGGTTAAACCAATCATCACATCCCAACCTCTTGCCAAAGTGAGCGATCATCTTAGGTATGTTACCTAAGCCAGCCAATACAGAGTAAATCTATGGTCTTTCAGGGGGAATTCAGAGATATAAAAGCTTTTTTCTTGATCTCATTAACTTGAAATTGCTCTCCACTCTGTCAGCTTGAAAGAGAGCAGAGTTGAGAGACGTACAAAAAGTAAACAATCAACTAATCAAAACAAAAAACAAAGCTTGAACTCTGATTAAACCATACTTAAAGCGTAACTATCTATAGATTGTTACATTTTGTAAACCAATATATTCATTTTATTGTTTAAACCAATTTGAGTTATATTTTGTTGTTTTATAGATGGTAAAACCATAGTAAATTAACTTTCTCTTAGAATAATAATTTTAGAAAAATCTAAGATTCAAACTGTCACACAGAAGAGTAAATGAAAGCAAACTGGCTGATAGAAACAAAAGCATTATTTTACCATGCCATACCCTATTTTCTGATTTACCATTTGCCACAAAAAACTGTCTTTTAATTAATTGACTTATCATCTACTAACCAATAACAGCAAAGGATGGGAGTACCAAACTTGTATTTAGTGGCTATAGTTTATTATATATATATATATATATGATGTCATATCCTTACTTAATGCCTGTCAGATTTCTTTTCATATGCCAGCAGACAAATACAAAGCACTTATTAACTCTTACTGCAACATTCTGGAATTGCATTGATAATTAATTCATTTTCCTTATCTCTGACAGTTAGAAGGGTTTCTAATGTCAGGGTGCTACTCGACAAACCAGAGAGAACCCAACTCCTCTGAATTTGTGGGAGAGTGTTTTATAATAAAATTTATGAAGTTTTGTTTTGCTCCATTTTATCTTAGGAGTTGCTGCACAACACAAAGAAAGTTAAGACAAAAAGTATAATTCATTGAATTTAATCCATATATTGTGCAAATATTTCACAATGGATTCATATGTATACTTCCCCCATCTTAATTGATTCTAAGTCAACTATTTTAAACTTGAACATATTCTTTTCATTCTTTGTTCATTTGCCTACTTATATTTTTACATAATTGCAAAAGTAGTATGCATATAAATTATGCTTTTTAATTTTTTATGTATTTCTTCCTATGATATTGTAGTATTAATAATTATTAATTATTATAAATTTTAATGTTTATGTAATGATCCACTAAACAGATAAACAGTAATTTAGGTGGTGATCTATATATATTATCATCTTTAATATCAAAATTATAGAAATAAAAGATAAATTAATGAACTTTTTAGATTATTTCCTTAGGAAATATAATTTCCTAAGGAAAAAACAAAATTTTTTAAATAATTTCTTCTTTTGAGAGAGGGAGAGATATAGATTGAGAGCATGAGCTGCAGGGGTAGAGGGAGAGGCAGAGAAAATCTCAAGCAGACTCTGCCCTGAGCACAGAACTAGATGCAAGGCTCCATCACACAACCCTGATATCCTCACCTAAGCCAGAACCAAGACTCAGATTCTTAACCAGCTGCACCACTTAGGCACTGAAAATTAAATTACTGAACCAAATCATAAAATAGTTTTATAACTCTTGATAGAAATGCCAAATTTCCTTATAAATTTGTATGATTTATATGGCAACCAGTAATATCCAATACATCATTTTTTACAATAGTGCAACTGTTAACATTTTCTGATACTCAAGGAAAATTGCTGAAAATATATCCTATAATAGTATTACCATACCGTTTCTTAAAAAATGCAAAGTTGGGGTTTTACCCATTCTATTTTTTTTAAAAGATTTATTTATTTGACAGAGAGAGACACAGCAAGAGAGGGAACACAAGCAGGAGGAGTGGGAGAGGGAGAAGCAGGCTTCCCAGTGAGCAGGGACATAGCACTTAAAGACTGAGCCACCCAGGCACCCTGGGTTTTACCCATTCTAATAAATCAGAATCTCTCAGCTATGACCTAGTTATATACAATTTAATAAAATCTTAACATTTGTACAATAAAATTTGCCCAATTAAGTTTGAGAACTATTTTAGTAAAGTATGATTATTGTTTTCTCAGAATATATAAATAATTCAAGTTACAGAATCTATTCTAAGATCTTTTTACTTGTACTATCTCATTTAGGCATACTATCCTATGTAGTCGGTAAGATTATTATCCCAGTTTTACAGATATAGAAACTAAGTCTCAGTGGTTAAGAAGCACAGCTAAAGTGAAAAATATACTATTTCAAACCAGGTTATTAAGCTCTTAACTATTATGTTATATTGCCTCTCCTATGTCAATTATTTTCCTGGTTACTACTCTACCATAAATCATTCATTCCCTTAACAGATGTTTTACCAGTAGGCAAGGGAGGAGATCTGATTAAACTGGCTACATAAAACATAAAGCAGCATAAAATAAAGAGAGAAAATAAAATACAGGGGTATAAAATAGAGTATAAAATACAAAGAGAAATAATATTGACAACATACCAACAAATTATGTCAAAAAAATTATACATATAGTGTTTTTATATTCACATATGTGTAAAAAAGATGTATCATGACATAGTTAACTAGCAGCTTCTGAAAGGTGATGTTGCACAAACTAAGATTAGATCCACTATAACATAACTCATATAACACAAAAAGTGTTTTGGAAAATAGACTTCTAAGATTACAAAATTGTGAACGCATTATAGGATATATAAACATAGAAGAGCAGGTTATTATATGACTGATTACGAGACTCTACAAGGCATTTATTTGTATTTATAGAGGCAATTGTAGTTTTTCAACAACTTAATATAAAGATATCAATGAATTTTTGCAATATGAATAACTTAGAACCAATGGTGACTTATGTGAGTAATATGTAAAGTATATACAATAGCATTAATACTGTGCTTTTCTGCAACCAATCTATTTCATGTACACTACTATCAGTTAATCATCCTTATAATGACAACTGTAACATGCTTTTTCTGCTTAAAACTTTTCCTCCCTCTGGATTCAAGTCCCTTCCTTCAACTTTCTCATTCATTTCATAATGCTTTGAACATTCATTACTTCCCAAACAATTCTTATTCTTTTTTTTTAAGATTTTATTTATTCATTTATTAGGAAAGAGAGAGAGTGAGAGAGAGCATGAGAAGGGAGGTCAGAGTGAGAAGCGGACTCCCCATAGAGCTGGGAGCCCAATGTGGGACTCAATCCCGGGACTCCGGGATCATGACCTGAGCCGAAGGCAGTTGCCCAACCAACTGAGCCACCCAGGCGCCCCCTTTTTTTTTTTTTATAACCACAACTATGCACCTATAATCCAGTTTATCTCTGGATATTGATGAATCAAATACTCTCTCCTAAATGAAATCTCTGGCAAAAAGGAAATTCACCCTCTTTAAAATACTCTATACTGTGGGGCCTGGGTGGCTCAGTTGGTTAAGCGTCTGCCTTCAGCTCAGGTCATGATCTCAGGGTTTGGGGATTGGCTTGTGTAGGGCTCCCTGCTCAATGGGGCATGTGCTTCTCCTGCCCTCTGCCCCTCTCCACTGCTCCTGCTCTCTCTTTCTCTCAAATAAAAAAATAAAATCTTTGAAAAAATACTCTATACAGTTTTTTAAAGATTTTATTTGTCAGAGAGACCGAGAATGAGAGAAAGAGAGCAGAAGCAGAGGGAACTATGGGCAGAGGGAGAAGCAGACTCCCTGTGGAGCAGAGCCTAATGTGTGACTCAATCCCAGGACCCTGGGATCATGACTTGAGCCAAAGGCAGGCACTTAACCCACTGAGGCACCCACTCATCCCCCTATACTTAGGAGAGCTAAAACGTAAAATTAGGTATTCTTACTTCATTAGGAAAATTACTAAGTATGAGATACTGTCAAGCAATGAAGAAACATACTGAATATAATTGATGAGGTTCCTCAACTCGGAGTGCTTTCAATCCCATAAAAATTTCAATCCTATTTTTTATTACGATTTATTTTTATATTTTAAAGAATCATTTTTAGAAAAGCGTTCTAATCTTTCATTAATCTAAATCTGTAGGAAAACTTTAAGACTAGAAGGCCAGGATAAGAATTTTACTGATACAGTGAGGCATTATATATTATCTTCCTATACAAATTAATTGAGAAAGAAGCATATCAAATGATATGGAAAACAAAGGCAAAGGAAATGTAAAGTTAAATACCTTATCATTTAACTTGCAGTCCATTAACAAATACATGAGAAGGTCAGAGTTTGACATTCCTCCAACAACTCCCAACTATTTTAATGTTAATGCCTTGCTAGAGGAAAAAACAACCTTAACCTGAAGATAGCTAGGCTACCAGGATCCTGTAAATCTTCCTTAACATATAACAATCCTTTTGGAGCTTCCTTTGTCTCTACCCCTCCAAACTTAAAAGTATATAATCAACTGCTCCTCAGTCCCAGGCAGCTTTTCTACCCATGGGTCCTGCACCCAAGCTTTAATATAACCAACTTCTTTGCACCAAAAATGTTTCAAGTGTTCTTTCTTGACCATTCACTCCAGGAACCACCAAATGACATTATTTCGGTACCCAACATGGGGCCCAAGTGTTCTCTTCTCCACTCTGAACCTTGTGCAAACTCGTGAGTCCTCTTTCCTTCTTTACTTACATTTCAGGGGCTTTTCAAGAAGCAAATCCTACTGGAACGCTTTAATGTCAATTACTCAGGCTGCAATCCTCTAGTCAAAGTCTTCTCTACAGGGAGGAATTAATAGACTGTCTTTTGGTTGGAAGCTATTACCCTGGCCAGAATGGCAAAAAGACCCCGAAACTCGATGCCCTCTCTTTATTTCTTTTTTTTTTTTTTAAGATTTTACTTATTTATTTATTTATTTATTTATTTATTTATTTATTTATTTATTTAGAGAGAGTGAGCAAAAGAAAACAAGCACAAGTTGGGTGTAGGAGTACAGGGAAAGGGAGAAGCAGACTCCCCACTGAGCAGGGAGCCCAAGACAGGGCTGGATCCTGGGACTGTGAGATCATGACCTGGGCTGAAGGCAGATGCTTAACCAAATGAGCCACCTACGTACCCTCTCTTTATTCCTATACCTATACAAAGTTGTCACTTTTGGGCACAGAACAGCCACCTAAGTCACTAGGACAGCTGCCAATCTCAATACTCCCATGTGAGGTTTCCTCCTCATTATTCTAATGTGATCGCCTCCACATCTCTGGAAGAGCCACTTCTGGTCTTAAGAATTCCACTGGGAGCCAGCCGAAACCAGGATCCAACTGAATTAAAATCCAACCAGGGACATTTCCTAGGGAAATTGGCTGTAAGAACTATATGTGTTGGAATATCACTTTGACCATGATGGATTTCTTCCCTTGCTATTTCTTTCAATGTCCCCTACTAAAAACTTAAAATTAAAAATTGGGTAATTTCCCTTTGTAAAACTAACCTAGTGTTTTCCATGGGTTAAAAATGGTGGGTTCTTCACAGCATGGCATGAAAAGGCAAAGCATGGCACAGTGTTTCAGTACATTCAACAGCACTGATCTGTAGCCTGGGATTCAATGGGGAAGCAGGGAGATGCCAGCATCCCTCCCACAGGGCAGGGTGGTGATCATAGCAATTTTGTTCAAGGGATGCCTGAAATTGCTTTAACATCAGAACCTCTAACCTATACTGCATGAGAAACCACCTGGGAGATTTGAGGGGGAAAAAAGTGATCTTCTTTTGTAATACTGCATGGCCTCAGTACTCCTTAGGAGATGAGGAAAAATGGCCCAATAATGGGACATTAAACTTTAATATGATCTATCACTTAGATCTCTTCAGCAGGAAAACAGAGCAAATGGACAGATAAACCCTATGTCCAGGTCTTCATGTCTCTATATCAGGATCCCAACCTGCATCGGCCTCATGCAGAATGTGTTTGGCCACTAACCAATCTAAGAAACTCCCCGCTAAGATACTGGATGATTATCTAAACAGGCCTCCTCCAAATAAACCCAGGTTGCTGGAGGAAACATAGGTCATTTTGATGAAAGAAAACACTGACTCTCTTTCACTGTTCCTCCTAATGGACCCAGGCTACTCTAGCTGTATGTGGGGACTTGTCCCTCATTCATTTCCTGGGTTAATAGCTATGATTATTGAAGCCAATTATCTCTGGTTAGTCTAACTCAGGAAGGAGACTTTAAGGAATATTCCCAAGTATCTGCTTGGAAACTCCTTTTGTTTTCGGGGAAATTCTCTCTCTTCTTTGTCCTGAAATGGACTGCCTGTTTCCACTTGTTGGTAGAAAGAAAATCTGTCTTATCTGCCTAAGCTGATGAGCTATAGGGCTGGGAGTCCTCTTGCCTTCTGGGCTTTTACTGGACTCCAGCCTTCCTGTGGGCACCTCACCTTTTCTACCTTCCCCTCCTCCCCTCCTTTTCTGCAACACTTGGGTGCAGCCTCGCTCCTATTCCATCCTCTGAGCCTCGGGCACCACTGACTCCTCCTCCTCCCCTCACTGTCAAGGAGTAAAGAGCAACTCCCTTGAATTTATACCACCCACCTGAGATTTTCCCACCAGTGCCCCCAGAAAGAACTGACAATGGAAAACAAACTGACTTTTAAGTAGATCCAGGTGGAACATAATTCAGTATTTAAGCTCATTTAATTTGTTGGATTAATTAAGATAGATATGTCTTTAAAGTTATCAACATTATATATGAAACTTGGGCTACCTAGGTTTACAATGGGTCAAATAAACTCACGATTTCTGTTGCAATTGCGACATACACCAACAGCAAAACAGAAGAAAGAGAAATTAAGGAGTTGATTCCATTTACAAATGCACCCAAAACCATAAGATACGCAGGAATAAACCTAACCAAAGAGGCAAAGATTCTGTACTCAGAAAACTACAAAGTGCTCATGAAAGAAATTGAGGAAGACACAAAGAAATGGAAAAACATTCCATGCTCATGGATTGGAAGAACAAATATTGTGAAAATGTCTATGGTACCTAAAGCAATCTACACATTTATTGCAATCCCTATCAAAATACCATCAATTTATTTCAAAGAAATGGAACAAATAATCCTAAAATTTATATGGAACCAGAAAAGACCACGAATAGCCAGAGGAATGTTGAAAAAGAAAACCAAAGTCAGCGGCATCACAATTCCAGACTTCAAGCTCTATTACAAAGCTGTCATCATCAAGACAGTGTGGTACTGGCACAAAAACAGACACATAGATCAATGGAACAGAATAGAGAGCCCAGAAATGGAACCTCAACTCTATGGTCAACTAATCTTTTACAAAGCAGGAAAGAATATTCAATGGAAAAAAAGACAGTCTCTTCAACAAATGGTGTTGGGAAAACTGGACAGCCACATGCAAAAGAATGAAACTGGACCATTTCCTTACACCATACACAAAAATAGACTCAAAATGGATCGAAGACCTCAATGTAAGACAAGATTCCTTGTCTTGTCTTTTGAACCATCAAAATCCTGGAGGAGAACACAGACAGCAACCTCTTTGACCTCAGCTGCAGCAACTTCTTCCTACAAACATCGCCAAAGGCAAGGGAAGCAAGGGCAAAAATGAACTACTGGGACTTCATCAAGATTAAAAGCTTTTGCACAGCAAAGGAAACGGTCAACAAAACCAAAAGACAACTGACAGAATGGGAGAAGATATTCGCAAATGACATATCAGATAAAGGATTAGTATCCAAAATCTATAAAGAACTTCTCAAACTAAACACCCAAAGAACAAATAATCCAATCAAGAAATGGGCAGAAAATATGAACAGACATTTCTGCAAAGAGGACATCCAAATCGCCAACAGACACATGAAAAGATGCTCAACATCACTGGGCATCAGAGAAATACAAATTAAAACCACAGTGAGATGGCACCTCACACCAGTCAGAATGGCTAAAATTAGCAAGTCAGGGAACGACAGATGTTGGCGAGGATGCGGAGAAAGGGGAACCCTCCTACACTGTTGATGGAAATGCAAGCTGGTATAACCACTCTGGAAAACAGTATGGAGGTCCTCAAAATGTTGAAAATAGAGCTACTCTACGACCCAGCAATCGCACTACTGGGTATTTACCCTCAAGGTACAAATGTAGTGATCCGAAGGGTCACATGCACCCGAATGTTTATAGCAGCAATGTCCCCAATAGCCAAACTCTGGAAAGAACCTAGATATCCATCAACAGATGAATGGATAAAGAAGATGTGGTGTATATATATAC